>CM055873.1:38848294-39328294 GCA_029582165.1 Portulaca oleracea
TATAAATACAACACATATATATTGTATCAAATGAGCAGTGCTAGCTGATTGGTATGATGGCCAAGTGTTATGCAGGGGGTTGCAGGTTTGATCCCTCCAACACTCATCCCTCACGTTTAATGTTTAACACTTCCAACTTTCATTTTTCATGGTTAAATACTTTGTTAATTAATTAATTTTTTTATTCCACCAATTTATTTTTCAAATTATTTATATTTTGCAATCTTCTCAAATTTTAATTGATTAGTTTTGCACAAATGAAGATACTATAAACTACATTTTTTTATAAATAGCGTAAAACTAATTTCTAATTGTTGAAATATGATCCGTATGAACACTAAATGTTGTACTACTACACACTAATCATAAATATTAGCTTTAGTGTACATGAGTATTATTTTCGGTGTATCCCTTATATATTTTAAATTAATTGTAAATAATTATAACAATAACCGAAAGAATGTGCAAAAGTGTATGTGTTGGTGTGTGTTAGTGTGCAAAAAGTGTGTGTTAGTGTGCAAAAGGGTGTGTGTTAGTGTGCAAAAAGTGTGTGTTAGTATGCAAAGCAAAGGTATATGTGTTGGTGTGCAAATGTGTATGTGTTTGTATGTGTTCGTGTGCAAACGTTTGTATGTTAGTGTGCAAACGTATTTGTTAGTGTACAAATGTGTATGTGCTGATGTGTGTTAGTGTGCAAACATGTGTATGTTAGTGTGCAAATGTATGTGTGTTAGTGTATAAACGTATATGTGTTGGTGTGTGTTGGTGTGCAAACGTGTGTATGTTAGTGTGCAAATGTATGTTTGTTAGTGTACAAATGTGTATGTGGTGGTGTGTGTTAGTGTATAAAGGAGTGTGTGTTAGTGTGTAAAGGAGTATGTGTTGTTGTGTGTATTAAAGTGCAAAGGTGTATGTGCTAGTGTGTAAAGATTTATGTGTTGGTTTGTAAAAGTGTATGGGTTAGTGTGCAAAAGTATAAGGATGATTAAACTAATTTTTGAATTAAGTGCAATATTAAAATTTTAAAGGAGTAAAAAAATCTCATTAGACATTCTAAAAGAGCAGGAACGAATGATTAAACCATCTTTTGAATTAAGTGCAATATATTAAGATTTTAAAGAAGTAAAAAAAATCTCATTGCACATTCTAAAAGAGCAGGTATCTAGGAAATCGAAAAAGCGTGAAATTGGGCGATTTTCACTTCTGGCATTAGACAAAAAAGATAAAATTTAAAAATAGTCAAAGAACATAAGCAATAAAAGAGAATATTTGATTGATATATAAAAAATATAGGAATATATGAAAATAATCATATAATCATGAAAATATATAAAAAAAATAATCGAAGGGAGTTGACAACTTCGAACCCCTGACATTATGTGTATAAAAGGGCTGCTTCAACCAATTAGGCAAAGAATAATCATTGATATTTTGACATGCGTGTCATATTTAATTCTTTTGAACAGTAGCGGGATTAGTAATGAGATGTGTACTCCCGCGGGAGTACGCAATAATTTTCGTCCCAACGGATGATGAGCTACCATAAAAGAGGTGTACCTTGGTGATATAAGTAGTTTTTTCAATCCTTTTAAGCCACACTTTAACCACATACCCAGGGTATTACAGTCACCCCCACTTAAGCACACAACGTCTTCGTTGTGTCTCAATCTACTCTAGAATCTTTGCCCCGCTAGGTGACTACCCATGGATCTCTCGTCCACTAGCGCAGCTCACGGTCGTGGGTCGGCTCTGATACCATCTGTAATGCCTCGACTCCTCCCGGGCTGCAGACATTACCGATAACTACTTCAAGGATTGCTTAGTGGCCCCACAAATTACCACGAGTGACCCGAGGAAATTTTATGATACCTTATAATACCTCTGAACGTTTTTGGTCGGACGAGGGACCCAAGGATATTTTATCCTTGGTCCTCGATGACATTTCTCGCTTATCAATGAATAATAGCTAGTCCGCTCGTTTGGCGGATTTTATCCTAAAAAAAAGCACACAAAGTAATTGATGCAATGTAGGGTTCCATTTTAAATTGAGTGGATCCGATTTGCACTGGCTTCTATTTTCTTTTCTTTTTATTAAATTTTAAAAATGTCAAAGCAAGGCAAAGTTATGAACTAGTTAAAGATAGATGCACCTACATTTTGTAAATTTTGACTATTAATTATTTTATATGTGTAATAATTTAAAATATTAACATAGTTAGATTTTGTAAAAAATCATATTAATATTAGTAGAGGATATAAATTTGCTATAAATATGCTTTACTTAACTGACTGTATCTAGATTGCGTAGATTTCGAATTGGGGCAAATCATTTCAATTATTCTCACATGGTATCAAGAGGCAAAGTTTGAGAATAATGTTTTTGTGTTTTGTTATTATTATTATTAATATTTTTTCTCTCACAAAAAATGAAAGATAAGCCTAATCATCGTGATTCTCTTGCAGCTCCGCCTTGTCTGCACTATTCATCGCTATTGTATATCTCAAGCGATCTCAGCATTTTTTGCTGCCTAAGGTTTCCCTTACCAGTGTCCATTTCTGCCTCATCTCCTATGAGGGTTTATGAGTTTTTGCTAGTTGGTTTTTGGGTATTCATGTCTTCTCACGCAACTACTGGGTGTTATGTATCCCATTTTTCAGGTGTTAGTTCCTTGGTCATTGGTCTCAGTGTTCGCCTGTTTTCCCCCCTCACATCGTGCCCTCTACTTCACATGAGAAGCACTGAGTCCAGTCTCATTACACGTACCTCATGGGATCGACAATTTAGCCACTCTACTGGTATTGGTTTCCACACACCTTTTCGATGTTGGGTCGTCACTTGCAGCTCCTCTTGTAAATCTTGACCATTGATCTTACATCTGACAATGTGTAGTCATGGATATTATAGAGTGTGGCCATCAATTTCATGACCATACTCCTAATATACATGACCACACTCCATGAAATTCATGACCACACTATCTAATATCCATGATCACACACCGTCACATGTAAGATCAATGCCCAAAATTTACTATTTTCACCTTTCTACACGAACTCTCTTCCTACTAGATTCATTCTCATTAAGTATTGATTAAATTATTTAGGACTTATTCTGTTCAACTTATTATAAGCAATTTATTGCCGATTAGCATTGTTCAGTATTAATGAACGCTGATCATTGGTAATCAGTGTTGATGAATGATGAGTCTTGATCAACGTGATCAAATTAATAGTATCAATTAACATTATTTAAGTTACCTATATTAAATATGGTATAAATTACTTTGATGCAATTTGAGATAAAAATGTTATAATTTTCCTTATTTCACAATTATGACTTTTCTATGACGACAAAGTCAAATCATAATTATATTAGATAAACATTGTCTTTGTTAAATAAGGTAAACCCTTTTTTTTTTGTGGGAAAGGAGGGAAATAAGGTAAAACTTTTAATCCACCTATGTATGCCTTTTTTTATAAAAAAAAAAGTTTTCATTAATTGGTTAGTGTGTGAATATTACATACAAAATAAATCACCACAAAAATTGATATCATTAGATTCATAATAAAATTTAGTATTGAAAAAGTATAATATTGCATTTTTTTATAAAAATATTATGTGTAAAATTACTGATTAAAGATGGACATCAAAAAATGTGAATGACAGATAAAAGAAAACGGAGGGAGTAGTTAACAATAAATTTTAAAATAATTTTAAAATAATTAAAATTAATAAGAATTTAATTAAGAGCTACTTAACTAATTATGTAATTTCAAAAAGATACATCATTAACATATTAATCAGAAAGTATTGATCAGTATTGAACATTAATGATAAGTATTCCCTCAGTTTTTTATTTGTCATTCAAGTTTTAAGAGATCTATCTTTAATCAATAATTTCTTACATAATACTACATCCGTCCCTTTTTATTTGTCAAATTAACTAACTCCTTCGTCCCTTTTTCTTTGTCAAATTAACTATTTTTTACAATTTCAACAACCATGTTACCAATTCTATCCCTAATAAATAAGCCTTTTGCCTCACTCCAAGGCTATTATCAAGGATATTTTTGGCGCACAATTTATAGACTTTTCACCTTTTTGCCCATGTTCATTGGTTTTGATGAATTAGATTTTGCCACAAACAATTAGAGACGGAGGTAGTATTTTATAAAAAAATGATATTGCAGTTTTTTAATAGTATTTTTTATTAATAATCCAATGATATCAACTTTATTTGATGATTCATTATACAAATTACAAAATATAAATTATGATATTAATGATCGAAGTTTTCAATATAAATACCTAGATGACACTTAAATAAAACCGAGACATTACGTTAAAAAAATAAATTAAAGCCGTGATAATAAGTCCAAAAGAAATTGATTAATTGTTCCTTCCCTAAGACCCCTCTAAAGTGTAAACTCCAGCCCGATTCTTTCGTGCGTTGCATTTGCATTACGTTGCGTTACGATTAGGCGGATTAGTTGCGGTAGATTGCGTTAAGTTCCGGTGGAAATATTTAAAAAGTAGTGGTAATTTGCGTTATGTTGCGGTAGGTTGCGTTGCGTTTGGGTGCGTTAACGCATAAAAGAACGGGTCCCTCCATTTTATTTAAGTGCCACATAGATAATTGTGTCAAAATGTAACGCCCTGGAAATATTATGTATAAAATTGTTGATTAAAGACGGATATAAAAAAACGTGAATGACAGAAAAAAGAAAACGAAGGAGTATTACTTTAGTGCGTGTCAATAGGTTATCGATTTACGAGACGAAAGTTGGGATATGATGATTAGGAAGGGTTTTTTGCTTTTTGGACCTCGAACTTTGGGGGTATTTATTTTCTAGACCCCCATATTTCAAAATTTATTATTTTGGACCCTATACTTTGTGGACCCAAAAATGTGGCCCAAAGTTATGTTTGACTCCGGCGATAACCTAATTATTGCCTAAACTTCCCGATTTGGCCTTTTATCAATTTTTCCTTCTTTTGGCTGTTCTTTTGAAATTGACCAGACTTTGACAGTTAAGAGTGTCCAAAATTCATGGGTAAAAATAGTAGGGTAAAAGTTAAATTTTGGTAATTTTTGGTAATTTTTTGGCAAATTTATGTTCATATGGGGGTTGGAAATCGTGCAAGAAGAGGAAGAAGAAGTTGCGGCTGGAAAATTTTCGAAAGAAAAAAAAATGATAATGGCTTTGAAATATGAGTGTCCATATTGTTGGCGGAGACAATGTATAGGATCCATATTATTGCCAGAGACAAAATATAGGGTTCAAAATATAACCTTTGAAATATAGGGATCCAGAAAATAAATACCCAAAATTTGGGGTCCAAAAAGCAAAAAACGCTAATTAGGAAGCAGTGATGCGTTCGTTTAGTGTTTACTGCTGAGTTCACATGTTATGTCTTTGCTTATGCCACATTTCAACTGATCATCATATTTATTACAAAAAATATTATTGTATGAGTATAATTAATGTTACAATTTCTAATAAGGTGAAATTGTTAGTAAAAAAATAATGTTAAAGATAGTGAAACAGTTAATGCATGATAAATAAAAGGGGGGGGGACATTTTTAAGAAAATTATAGAATCACACTTTCATGGAAATATATTTCACTAAAAATTTAGTGACCACAATTTTATTTGATAAATTACTATATGTATATTGAAAAATTAATAGTCAAAGTTTTTTTTAAAAAAAATTCATATATTGCCTTTAACTATTCTTTTTAATCTGCTTTTTAATTCATTTCGTAATATCTATCACTTTATAATGCCAACACGATGTTAATTATTAGATTTCTTATTTTACCCTTTTTATAAAATAAATAATTAATCCAAAAAGTTAATTTTAAAAAAATATTTAGTTAATTTTTTTATTAACTGTTTATATAATTTTTTTTGTGATATTAAGTTTTTCATACCACCTCAAAAAATCACATAAGAACTGAAAATAATAATTAATTGTGGTAGATATTGCGTGATTAAAAGAGAGTATATATAATTGATTCTACAAACTCCGATAAAATATAAGAGGTGTTGTAAGGAAATGAATCAATGATGAAATTAGAGAATGAAAAAAAAGTTACTATTTTACCTTTTATTTACTCTACTTCATATCTTTTCTTTCCAATTATTATAAATATATTTATTTTCACGAGAACATTGAACATGTTTGTAAACTTTTTACTTACTAGTCAACACTTATGATTACCGATCAAACATATTTTCAAGCAATGTTATCAATTGTAATTAATATCAACGCACATTAGTTAATATTTATCATAATTGATTAGCTGGTGCTAATAAACTATACACGACTTAAGATAAATTAAGGTCCTGTTCTTTTCTATGGCATCACATGACACTTACTGCAATTTGTCACACTATCACATTTTATCATACTATATTACACTTTATCACAACAAGCATAATTTTCTCTCTCCTCATTTCTCTCTTTCTTCTCTATTTTTTTACCTTTTCTCTCTCCTCACTTGTCATACCAATCATTCTTAACACAAATATTACTACAATCTACCACAAAGGAAGCACAACATACCATACTTTTCAAAATTTATCATACCATACCATATCATTTTCACACTTTACCCACCAAAAAAAAAAAGTTACCTAAAAAGAATAAATCACGTCCTTTAAAAGGGTAAATGCCTAAATGGCTCTTCTACCTGATTCGCCCAAAATTTATCATTCTTCCCATATTTTTAACACTCGATATTTTCAATTACTACTCGATACTTTATTGAACCTTCGAATACCACTAAAAACAAAACACAATATAGTTACCACATATCACAATGAATTACTTTTTAGGGAAATTTGTAGTTTCAGGACCTTTAGCTATTGTTCTTGAAAAATGACCCTATCTGGCCCCCTTAAAAGAAGTTTTTACGGGATCCCTATCTACCAAAATTTTGACTTCTGGTTCCGGCGAGAAAAGAGAAGAGTTAGAACATCGGGTATGGAGAATCGATTAATGATGCGTATAAGCCCTTCCAGCGAATTTGGTAGACTTCAATTTTTGCCTATTCCAAATGGTTAACCACTTTTTCATTATTCCAAGTAGTAGACTTATTTTGAAAATTATTTCAAATGGTAGGCTTATATTGAAAACTTTAAAAATTATTCCAAATTTTCAAGTACTTTGAAAACTGTTCCTAGTTGTCAAACACTTTAGATATTATTCCGAGTGAGTCGATTGTGAGATTGATAGGGAGAGCTAAATGAAATTTAGAGAGGAGGAAAGTTTTGCGAGGAATATTTTAATAACGGTACAAGAAGAAGCTCACGAGATGAAATTATTTTCAAAATAAGTCTACCACTTGGAATAGTTTAAAAAGTGTTTGGCAACTTGGAATAGGCAAAAGTTGAAGCCTACCAAATGAAATTTTCCTACTTTTTATTTTGTTACGTCATTTTTATATTCTTTGTTTTTGTTTTTTTGTAATCTCCAATGTCTTTAAGATTTGGATTATTGGACGATAATACACTGGATGTTATGGGTATTGGACAATAATGCACTGAACTTTGTTTCTGACTTTAATATACTAAACTTTGAGGATATTGAACAATAATGCATTTGAAACAATTCCGATGGTGGTTGACTTGGCGGCGATTCTACTTTGCAGTGCCAATTTCCTCTGTTCCAGAAAAAATTTATTAGTCATCCTATTTGACAAAAAAATTTTCTGAAAAAACAAACAGAAAAACGACACCTCAAAGTAGGACTACTACCACGTCAACCACCACTAGAAGCGTTTTGAGTGCATTATTGTCCAATACCCTCAAAGTTCAGTGAATTAGAGTATAAAAAAAAAACTTCAGTATATTATTATCCAATACCTCTAAAATTCAGTGTATTATCGTTAAAAAATCATTAAAATTTGGCTATGGTAAAAATTCAATATATAACCTTTTTTTTTTAATTACCGGGGAGGACGTTCCTTGTGAACCAACCTTAGAATTGGCCTTAAATTGAAAGCATTCATTGGTAAAACTAGGGGTGGACAAAAAATCCATAATTTGTGATCCGATCCAAAAATTCGATTATCCAATCCAAAAAAATGGATAATTAGCGGGTAAATTTTGAAGTATGCGGCTCGGTTAACTGATCCAAATTTTTTCCATGGATAACGGATCAGATACAGATCGAGGGTTGAAAAAACCGGATAATCTATCGGTTATCCGAAAATAATTAATTTTCAACTTTAATTGAACCCTTCAAATGTTATTTTTTGTGGTAAATTAGTAGCCACTAGCGTAGAAATGTAATATAATATATAAAGTTTACAATTTTGAACCCATTAAAGTAAGAAGGATAATGATTATTATTGTATGAAAGCTTTATAATCCGTGGATATACGGTTATCCGATCCGAAATTCGGTTAACTGAAACTTTCGGATCAGATATGAATCGCAAATTTTATTATCCGACAATTTGGTTAATCGAAAACTTTCGAATCGAATACGGATCATGATTTTAACTATCCGAACATACGGTTTACCGATCTGAATCGGTTAACCGATCTATGCCCACCCTAAAACCCCTCTCAAACTATAAAAAGATTAGCCCATTATTCCATATCCATATTCTTTGAATTGATAACTGTTTCCAATCCAATCCAATCCAACCTTACATAACTCCCCAAAAAAGTTTCTCTCTCAAAACACAATTTCCCAAAAAAATATCATAACTTATCCAATCCAATCCAATCCAACCCATTCAATTCATCCAAATTTCATTTAATCCAATTCAAAGAACAGGCGGATCACCAAATTCTTCTTCTCGGTTCTCCCAATTGTACGAACCTCTAAACAACGATTTCAAATTAACATATTCCTAATTAATCAATATGTTTATAAAGTCTTTGTCAACCTGAAGGCTGACCACCAAAAAACAATGAGGTCTAGTTCCGTTGACGTGCAAATTAGTGAGAGTAATATATTAATGCGAATCTTAAAAAAAAAATCTTGGTAATCCTATATTGGCACGTTGAGTTAGAAATAATCCATGATTCCAATTGGCCTGGCATCCAATTTTGTTTATCAGATTTAATTTAATTTGATAATGTAAGTTTTCAACGCATGCATTCTCCTATTTTGGTTTTGTTTTGATGAATGAATGAATGAATGAATTAATGTGTTAAAAGGTTTATTAGTTATGGAGAAATATAATACGAATAGGAATGAGTAAAAGCCCCCAGAGCGAGGGGAAAGGGCAAAGAGGGGCAGAGCCGCCAGCCAAGCAGAGTTCAACGGTGGGGGTGGTGGCTATGCTCTGGCACCCCACGTGCTGTCTCTTTCCCTTAACCAATCACAGTTCCCCACGTATCACCCCAGACATTGACCCAACTCATTTCGTCGTTTTCTTCTATTACGTGTCAACTCCCAAGCTCTGGGCCATCCCCCTCTCACACGCTCACTGTCCCAACTCCGACTATTTTATACATAAGGACAAGCAATGATGGACATGAGTTATACTAAATAAATGAACAGAAGGAGTACGAGTTTAAGTTAAAATTAGACTCTTCATATTAACTTGTGTTAGAATATGTATTTTCTGTTTTTATTAGTTAGTTATATGTAGTTTTGTTAGTTAGTTTAGCTCTTTTCTTTTTCTTTCTTTTCTGTTCTATCTTTCCTTCTTTTCTTATTTTTAGTTTGTTTCCCTATAAATAGGATGTTTCTTATCTTATTTTCTCAAGTAATACAAGGCACGTTTCATACTGTTCTTTCTCTTCTCTTTTCTGCCTTGACTCAACTCAGTTGAGTTGATTTTATTTTTAACTTGATTTCTAATAGTAAGCGTGTGTTTGATTAAAATATTTAATCAAAAGGTGTAGACCTCACATTTAATTATTTAAATACATTACAATAGAAATAACAAAAAAAAAAAAAACTGAGAATCTAGTGTTCGTCCTTGCGCAGTGAGCATGAGTTCAAGTTTTTCTCACTGTCGATACTCGTCCTCGGCATTGCACTGTCTTTCTCGTCCTCGCCCACACCACATCAACGCCCTCTCACTTTCAAACTCGTCGTTACGGATGGTCTAATAATACCACTACCATTTAACTCCTTGCCTTTCATATTAATTATTATTTTAATTTACATATTCATCAAATAAATATTATAACTATTAATTTCGCAATATGGGAGAGTTCTAGTGGAAAAAGCACCTATGAAGGAGAGATAATGAAACTATTTCGTTGCATTTTTTAATGAGGAAAGAAGTGTAGTTTTCTTGTGGAGGAATCACGACAAAGCGAATGGAGTACAAATTAATAATAGAATTTGCTCTCTTATTTCAGCTGAGGAGGTTTGGGGAGCATCAAAGAGGATGAAGAGTGATAAAGTAGTAGGCCCAGATGAGATTATTGTAGAGTTATAGAAGTGTTGAGGAGAGAAAGGTATTCGTTGGTTGACAAAACTCTTTAATGATTTTCTTCTAACATGTAAAATGTCTGATGAGTTGCATAGTTGTATCCGTATACAAGGACAAAGGAGTCGTTCAGTGATGTAATAATTATAGAGGGATTAAATTCCTAAGTTACACGATGAAGATTTGGGGAAGGGTGATCGAGAGCAGGTTGAGAGAGGCAGCAAGCGTGTCTAAGAATGAATTTGGCTTTATGTTTGGCAGGTCAACTATAGAAGCTATTCATTTGTTACGTGATCTTTTGGAGTAACATGGGAAAATGAGAAAGGATCTTCATATAGTGTTTATAGATTTAGAAAAAGCTTACGACAGGGTCCCCAGGGATGTGATGTGGGAATATTTGGGGGATGAAGGGGTACAAGATCCCTATATTTGGGTCATTAGGAACATGTATGATAATGTAAGAACTAGCGTATGGACAATTCTAGGCACCACGAGTGAGCTTTCGTGTGATATAGAGTTGCATCAAGGGTCGGCACTCAGTCTGTTTTTTTTTTCACTTTAGTTATGGACGAGTTGACGAAGGAGATCCAAGATGAGTTACCATGGTGTATACTTTTTACAGATGATATTGTACTTATAGACGACTCAAGAGACAAATTAAATGACAAAGTGGAGGTTAGGAGAGATACCTTGGAGTCTAAGGGTTTTAGTATGAGTTAAAGTCAAGATACGTGATGTGCAGTTTTAGTGGACTTGAGGATGCCAGTCACATGCAAGAAATAACGATTGGAGGGGTGACCATCCCACAGGTGGAGAAGTTTATATACTTAGGCTATTTCTTACAAAGTAGTGTGGAAATCCATGAGGATATTAAGCATCGAATTAAAGTAGGTTGGCAGACATGGAACACAACCTCAAGTGTGTTGTTCGATAAGATAATTTCACTTAAACTCAAGGCCTAAGTTTACCGTAGAGTAGTTAAACTAACAATGTATATGCCGCTGAGTGTTGGCCCATCTATTGGGTACCCACCCTCACTCACCCATAATGGGTGGGCAATACCCATTAGGAAAGGGTAATGGGTAGGGTGGGTATGTTTTACCCATTATCAATTTGGATATCCATATATCCATTTAATTTAATTTAATCAAATTACTCTTATACCCTTGCATTATTTCATATACACTATTCATTTTATTAGTGAAAAAATGTTAAATTTGATTTCAAACTGCCTTTCTGGGCTGCTGGCTTTCTCGATAGAATTCTTCTCTCTCTACACAAACTACTCTCTCCCTCTATAGTTTCTCAATCTCTCTCTAAACTACTATCTCTCTCTAAAATACCACACTCAAACTTCATTAGCTGGAGCTTTCCAGCCCCCCAAAATTCCATTAGTTGGAGCTTTCCAGCCCCTCAAAATCCCATCCACAGTTGCACACTTACAGAGTACAATTTGTGGGTCCAACATATAAGCCTTCTACCCATTAATACCCATGGGTAATAAGGGTCATGGGTTAGGTTGGGTTTGGGTAGGGTAGTTTGAACTATTGGTAAAATGTGGGTATGGATGAGCATGGATGGTGCCCATCCATACTCACCTAATTCCCACCTCTTGAAGATACATTGCCAAAGGTTAAATATTGTTGAGATGAGGATGTTGGATTGGTGATTATACCATATTAGATAGGATTAGGAATTCCGTCTGTTGAACTTAACCAGGGGTAGCGCCAATTGCAGAAAAGTTGAGAGGGACTAGACTGAGATGGTTCGGGCGTATCCTTAGGAGGAGTGAGGAAGCCATGTTAAGAGGTGCAAAAGGATTGGGATATCCCTTGGTCGTTATGGTCGTGGGAGACCTATAAAGTCTAATGGGACATTTGGGTGAGGGGATAACATGAATGTATCTTCTCTTGGTGAATTCTATGTGCTGTGGGGTATGTACTATGGTCATCCCAATGTAAACCCTGCAACTTTACGTTGCATATGGGTAGAATCTCATCTCTTGATAAAGGTGATATTGTTGTGGGGGGTTTGATTATTGTTCTAGCTAGGCATTTTGGTTGGGACACTGCTCCCCATGAGCAAGATAGGATTCAAGGGCCTGTGACTCTGAATGCGAAGACGATATGTGGTATGAAAATGTGTCAGCTGAGGAGAGATGAGGTGTTTTGGGTGCATCCTAATAGTGAATTCTTGAGGCTTCATCATGACAACTCAACCATACAACAACTCCCAAACATCCTTTTTCTCCATGCTTTGAACCATGTTATGCCTGATCCTAAGGCTCAACTGCCTTCCCAAGAGGGTGACAACAGAGTGATGATGGTCATGCCTTTAACATCCTAGAGAGTTTTGACTCTCGTTGCGCTGATCATACCTCTCCGAGAGAATATTGTCAAACTGAGTTACAATACCTTCGGTCCAGCCACCATAAACCAAATTTTATCAAACTAAACACATATTTTTGAGAGGTTAAACACCTTTGACAAGGCCTAAGCTACATACTCTGTTGATCAAGCACTCTTGTTGGAAATGATGGAAGCAATGTGTGATTGGCAGCTCTCTTTCCCTTCTATCCCTACCATGCATCCTCCTCCTCCATCACAGTGAGCCTTCTTCTAGGTCCTCCCTTTGCAACTTTTTGTGTTGTGATTTGTATTGAGGACAATGTTGTGTCCAAGTATTTTTTTTTTGGGGGGAAAGGGGTCGAAAAATCTGAAAATCTGATGTAGTTGAGTTTGTGTCCTACTATTGTATATAGTTGGTGTCCTTAGTCTGTTTTTCTTAATTTTCTTAGTTTTCTAGTTTCTTCCATTTGTAAGTATTTGCATTCACCTAGTTTTTTTTGTTTTCTCAATTTTTTTATTTTTCTTAGTTTTTTGTTTCTTTTATTTTCTAGGTTTCCATTTAGTTTTGTTTTTGCTTTGAAAAAACAAAAAAGAATAGAAAATCGAAAAAAATAGAAAAATTTTAAAATTTTAAAAAAAGTTGGAAAGAATTGGAAAATTTTTAAAAATTAGAATAGATTTTAGGTTTCAAAAAACGACTAAAAGGGCCTCATATTTTGGTGTAATAATTTTAAGGACCCTAATTTATGATAAATAATTGTTGGATGATATTATTTTTGATGTAAATATTTAGGGGTGACATTCCGGCCCACTTTCAGCCAAAAATGGCGCAAAGCGGTGGATTTTATGTTTATGCGTGTTTTAAATTGAAGTCTATACTTAACTCTAACATATTCAAGTAAATCTGTTAACCTAATAAACATGCTTAAACATAAAAATTCACTATTTCGTGCCATATTTGGCTGAAAATTGGCCGGAATGTCATCCCTAAATATTTACATCAAAAATAATGTCACCCAACAGTTATTTATTATAAAATAGGGCCCTTAAAATTAGTACACCAAAATATGAGACTCCTTTAGTCATTTTTTTTGTTGTTTTAGGTTTAGTGAATAAAAGCTCCTCCTCCGATGAACTTTAGGCTAGATAGGTTTTTCTTTTGACTCGATTTGATCTTGTATAACCCGTTTGTGAATAAAAGTTTTGCAAAGAGTTATGAATGCTTCGTAATTTGAGGATTATGCTTTGAAAGTGATAATTGATTACCTTTTGTGAACCTTTGGTATGCGTTGATATGGGAACATTCTTGAACTAGGTTTGGTTGTTCAGCGTTAACACGTGAAACCACATAAGCCTAAATGATTAATTATTTTTGTTAGACTCATATTTCCATGTGTGACTCTACCATTGTTGCATCCTTTAAGAGATTGCTTTGCATCTCTTTGAAATTGCATTGCGCATTGTAAATTGACAAAATGATCGAGACATTCATTGTACATATTTGAAAGCTACATGGCCAAATAGAAACACTTTACATGTGTATATCCGCATTTAGCCTGCTTTCTAGCCTTTGATCACTCCTTCTTGATGACCTAAATTACAAGCCTCGGCCATATACTTAATTCTTACCATTAAGCCATGTTGAAGTATTTAGAGAGTGTGAAGTTGGGTTAATTGTGGTACATTGATGGTTTGGTTTGATTGGGGATGTTATGTTTGAAAATCTTGAAATTGATACCATTTGTATAGCTTTTTTATTGGAAACTTCCCTAGTCTTGTAAATATTTCTGAAGTTTGTTTTCTTTGCTATTCACGAAAATAATAAAAATGAAAAGGAAAAAAAATCATAAAACTTCCAAAATATGAGGGGGGGAGGGGGGGGGGGGAGAAAGAAGAATACAATGTTTGGCTTAGTATTTTTCCTAGTTTTGAGGTAGTTTCTAGTTGTTTTGGGATGGTATGAATCGATTATGAGTGGTAAGAGTGTACATATGTATTGATTTGGTGAACTTTTAGCTCTGAGCTTTTGGCTTTTAGCTCCATGTACATAAAATATTTTTCTTTCTTTACTCTTAACCTTAGCCCCATTACATTTTATTCAAAGTCCTCTTGATTATTAAATGTGCATTGCATACTAGCGGTAGGTTGTTACTTTCGTTAGAGCACTGAGGGAACCATGATTATAGTATATTCAAACACATGAGTAGAGTTTTTCCACATTCCCTAAAGTGAGGTTGCTTTAAATCTTCCTAGTTTCATACCTAACGTGTGCCTACTTGTTTCGTTGGTGAGAAAAGAGTGATAGTTTGATTTTGATGAGTGTTGTCCTTGTAAAATCTTTTCAAAGCTTCCCTCTTCATTGTACGTGTTTGATCACTTTCGAGTTGTGTTAGATTAGACTTGGTTGATTGAAATGTCCTGTTGATGTTGCCCTGTGAAGGTTTATAAATAAAGATTACTGTTTTTATTTTAGAGTCTTTGTTTCTTTTTGGTTTTCTTTTTCTTTTCCTTTGAGTCTTGTTTGTCCTCGAGTCTCGTTCTTTTTCTTTTTCTTTTCCAAGTCTTAACTTACTTAGGGATAAGTAAGGGCTAAGCATGGGGGGATTTGATAAGTGATTATTGCATATATATGAAGTTGGATATTTTGATGTGAATTTGGTGAATGCTTAATGTGAATATGTTATTTTATACCCAAAATTCCCATACTTTGCTTGGTTTGTTCGGTTGATTTTGTAGGATACATGTGCAAGTTTGATTGAAAAACGAGCAAAAACCAAGCTAAAATGTATAAGTTCCGATTATGAGATGAAGAAAGGAAGAGTTCGGATCACTCCCTATGCCCAAGAGCAAGCCTAAGTCTTTCTAGGGCCGCAATTAAGTTGTCATGGGAGTCAAAATGAGCCCCATGGGTCATGGAGCTGTCTAGAGAACATGATTTGTTAACATTAAAGGGCCAAGGATTATGCCACAGGCATGGGTCGTGTTGGTTTGGCCACGGACGGTGTTGCCCACGCATGGTCTGTGGTGAGCACGTCTATAATTAAGTTTTAGCCTTTTCTTCGCCATTTTTGTTATATATTCAAGAGTTTTAGCTATTTCATTCATCATTCATCATTCATCATTGTCCATTGTCTCCCATTATCATCCACTATCATCCATAGTCCACCTGCCCGCCATAGTTGAAGATTGAGAGAGAAGATTGAAAAACTGAAGTCTCAATCAACAACGATTTTGAAGTTTGGAGGAGCAAAAGTCCTCCATAGCCGAATCACCATCAATATTGGCATCTAACTTCAAAACATGTAGCATCTTTTAGGATTTAAATGGTTTTTAGTATAGATTATCCATACTAGGGGATGAACGTTATAAGTTGTTTGATAATGAATTAACTTTTGATTTGGATTGAACAAACATGAATCTAATTTGAATTCATTCTATTTATCCTTTTATTATATACATATATATATGTCATTTTATTTGATTGGCCACCAAGAGTATGAAATTAGATTGTTGATGAAGCACTAAACGGAGAAATTCGACAATCAAAACTCTTAGGTTAAACTAACTATAAAATGAACTATACATAGAGATTTTTAGTTAGGGGTCATTTAATAATTCAATCATTAACCTAGTTAAAGTTGAAATAACCACGAAAGTAGGTGATTGGTTTTGCTAGTCAATTCGCTTCATTTTCAAAAAATCGTTACAAAAGACTTTCTGCGATTATCGATCTTAGAATGTACCAAATTAGTGAATGCATGTTCAATCCGCTTAGTTGACTCGCTAAGTGACCTAGGTTTTATCCCCTGAACATTTTAATTCATTGGTTGAGACCCTAGAATTTGAATGCTTGATAGTTAAATCAGTTGTTAGAAAATAAAAATCAATCCAAGGTCGGGCCTACGTGGCCATGAGATGAACATGGTACACTAGCTAAAGGGTTATCCTCAGGACCACCAGAAAGGATGGAACGTCCACAAGATCGGTCACCAGGATGACACCTAATCGAGGAAGTTCAGCATCAAGCCAAGGGCGGACCTACGTGACATAGGTACCCTTCGCTCCATTATCAACTCCTGAGTGGCTCGGTGACTAAATCTAAGACCCTACTAAAGGCAGGTTGTGCTTACTATAGGATTACCATGTCGACAACCTATGACTCATAGAACAAAATGCATCGAATATCTAACTAAGGTACGGAGGAAAAAATCCTACAAACTTAGTCATCTTCGATTTGTGGAGTACTACTTCATCTTGGGAATCAATTGACTTCACCAGCATGAAGCTCAAATAGACTGTCTGAAATACCGTGAGAGCTTAGCCGACACCTAAGGTAGCCTACATTCAAGGGTTGTGGCCAGATGGAGGTTGTAGCCAGATGTAGGGCCTAGTTTAGAAAATATGAAGACCACTGAAACCTAGGGATATTTGTGGTTCCTAGAAGAGAAACCAAAAATCAATAAGAATATTCCCAAGGATGGGAGAATGACTTTCAGAATGACCTTAGGTCAGGATATCACTAGTTAGAGATCAAGGCATTCGATGCTCACAAAATGGCTTTCCACACATGGTACGACCATTATGAGCTCCTAGGTGACACCATTTGGATTGGTCAGTGCACCGGCTTACGATATTAAGAGAGGGTATGAGGTCGCCCGCGATAGAGGAGTCGTGGGCGTGCGACACATAGAAAGGTTGCGGTGGTCGTGCGACGGTGGTAAACTACGAGTTTGAGTTTGTCTCATTGAATGAAGTGGAATTTGTGAACTCGTACTAAGGTAGTCAAAATTGTTCTTTTTATTTAGCTAATTTTGCAGTGGTAAGAATGAGTTTAACTCATATTAATTAAAAAAAAGTAAGTGAGTCCTATTTAATAATATAGTTAATTAGGTAATATTAATACAAATTGAGGTGGATGAGGGGAGAGAAAAGAAAATATAATTAAAATTTTTGTGTGAGAAACTCACAATCAAACTCATCTTGTGAGCCTTTCACCATCAATCTCAATAGTCAAGTCTCATTCTCAACACTGGAATGCTCTAAACAACCTTATTTCGTTCTCACCCCATACCATTTTGTGAGCCCCAAATGGTGGAAGAAAGCCCCTAAGGACTCATTTGTTGACACACATAGAGTCGAATAAGTAGTTTTAGCATGAATTCCTACGGGGTTTAAGGTAGAATATTTTTTAAAAAAAATATTTGCAATGATTTTGCATAAGATGCAGCAAAAGGAGCAAACATACTCAATGCGTATTCGTGCCTGACACTCACGAACACGGACTAAGGCCCACTTTCAACTCTGTTCTCTCCAACCTTGTATCCTATTCTACCTCTCCCTCTGCTTTTCTGGTGCTATGCAAGTGTAAGAATAGGCGAGCTTTACAGACCATTTTATGCATTTCAAAAAATACTTGACATTTAATCATAATTTAAAATAAATGCTCAAAATAAATTACATTATTACAAAGTTGATCTAAATGAAAAAATTCAATGTCTGCAAATTTACACATTTTATTTTCTTTTCCCTCTTTTTTTCTACTTCTTAGGAGGATTAAAATTCTTTAAATTCTAAATAAAGTTCAAGAAATTTGGACATTTTAATGAAATAAAATAATTAAACAAATGAATAAATTAGTCGATTAAATCTCCTAAATTCGATTAAATAATTGATCAAATAAAAAAATTTGAACATTTTAATGAAATAACTTTTCCTTTTAACTAAATGACAAAATTTTTTTTTTAGTCTTTTCATACCCTCTCATGTATGGGGAAGGTTACCTATCCAAATTTATTTAGAATCTGCGTTAATAGGACGTACCATGCATGTCAAGCTTGTTGTTATTCTTGTTGGACATTAGTTTTTTTTTTTTAATATATGTATACTAATTTACCATGTGAGTTGAAATTATTATTAAATGAGTTTTTGGACGTTAATATACTTAATTTTTGGTGTATTGATGATATTTTGAAACTTCGATTTTTGCGATAATACATCTTTTTTTTTTGGGGGTGTTGACAATAATGCGACTTAACAATTCGGCGATGTGACTTCGGTGGCGATCCTACGTGGTCGGCCTGCTACATATGATTGCCACCGAGTCAGCCACCGACAAAATCTCTCCAGGTGCATTATTGTCCAATACCCCTAAAGTTCAGTGTATTATTGTCCAAAGTCAAAGTTCAGTGTATTATTGTCCAAAGTCAAAGTTCAGTGTATTATTATACAATACCCTAAAAATTCAATATATTAGTGTCCAAAATTCCTTACTAAATTTACTGTGTAAAATATTTTTATAAAAATATTAGTTAAAACGATAATGATCAAAAAATTAATAATAGTAAAAAAAAATTAATAAATGACACATAAATCATAATATGAAGTGTTAAAAGTTCATTTGACCAAAGTTTTTTTTTTTTCTTTTATGGTAGTCGCATCAAAGTTACCCAGTACGCATGTGATAATTAAAAAAAAGGTACAGCAGCAATTAATGGTGTTGCTCGTTGTGGTGACAATCATGTGATACAAGAGCAACCGCCAAAAGCCACAAATTTTCCCCCATTTATTATACTTAATTTATTACTACTAACTGAAAAACTAATTAATTAATTGATCATCCTTTTTAAATTCTAAGTTTTGTTCAGTCTCTTGTTTGGCGGCATCATGTGATGAGATTAGAAGCTAACTGCCAAAACACTCTTAAACTTTTTCCTGATCAATATACTATTTGAATTTCTAGTTAATATACTCTTTTTATAAATTTTTTTAATAGTATTGTTGGTATTCATTATGGTAAGTACTACGTACTTATACAAATGATTCTCATATAATAAAAAATTAGAGGAGAGTCAATTATTTGATTTGGGGGCTTGTATTTTGTCATGTCAACAAACATAGCCCAACATCACAGCTCATTAGCTTGTAAGGAGAGTAAGTTCGATTTTCATGATGTTGCATACATTAGATTTAAATAATAACATGCTGACTTTTTTAAGTTTAACTGGCACAACTACTTATAAACTCTATTATCTTCTATTTATTATTTATGTGTACATTTAATAATTATTCTCTTCATCCGATATCATCCTTTTTAGTTGTTAATTTAATTAACAGTCCGAAAACTAAGGAATATCAGTGATAGGGTAGAAATAAGTAAACGAAATTAGAGTATTAATTAGAATTTTGATTTAAAAAAATGACTAAAAGTTACCTAGCCATGACTGGATTTTGGAAAAGATGGAAAAAAATTGAAATGAAATTAGTATTTATTAGGTCTAGCAAAAGTTTGGGTTTTGAGTAAAATTCGGGTCTACGTAATTTAAATATTAGATAAAATTAGCAACCCCAAACCCTATCTGGTTTCTAATTTGGATACATTCATTGAACCTAGATCTAGTTGTCCGAATGTTCGAATTAGTGATACTACTTTTCTTTTTCTTTTGTTTTTTACATTTTTATATTGTATGTGACAGAACGTGAACCCAGTTATCCGAATATTTTTCTAAAAGATTTTTTAAAAATATCTAAAAATCAAGCTTTCTTATGTCCGAACCCGATTGTCTAATTGACCGATTTTGTCTGAACCTGAACTAACTTCAAAATCCGGACAACCCATAGACCCGAATTATCAATAACCAGACATGACCCGAACTTAAATTCGGATGTGAATAGTTGTCCAGATTTTAAATTCAAACAAATATATGGTGAACATACCAGTTTCTTTTTCTGGACCAGTCAAGTCGGACATATTTTTGCCAACATAGTATTTATTAAGGATA
This sequence comes from Portulaca oleracea, assembly GCA_029582165.1. Taxonomy (NCBI): domain Eukaryota; kingdom Viridiplantae; phylum Streptophyta; class Magnoliopsida; order Caryophyllales; family Portulacaceae; genus Portulaca; species Portulaca oleracea. The sequence continues at coordinate 38,868,829 of CM055873.1, forward strand.
ACATAGGTGTAATATTAATTAAAGGAGTATTGGAGATATTACTAAGGGTATTCCAAACAGCTTCATAACACAACGAGATCAAGAAGGAAAGATCTCAAATGGTTGTAGCACAACGGGAGTAGACATATCTCAAAGAAAGGGTAACGAGATATAAGGAGATTACAATCTCATAATAAAAACTCTCAAAGTGGAATAGAAAAAATGATATCTCACAAGGGTGCCATAGAGGCGCATAATTTGGTCACACCTAACTAGGTTGAACAACGTAGTATTTATAGCAAACCCAAGTAGACGTAGAATAGTCTTCTAGTCGAAATAACCGCTCCGAGCCCAAGTAATACCGATAAGAAAAATAGTATTTTTTGGATGTTTTCTACAAGATCAATCTTTCAAGATCGTTCACACACCCGACGGTTTTGATTGCCCTTCAAGGAAAGATTGGTGATGTCATATCTTCATGGAATTTGGTCCAAGGTGGAGATTGCTAGGCAATGTCCCAATTCCATTCAGACTCAAGTTTAGAAATAGATAATTATTTTCTTAACAGGAAATTTACCATATATTTTAAGTAGGTACCTTAAAGAGTAAATATTTACATGACAACTCTTAAAGTTCTTGTTATGATCGATTCTCAGGGCGTTGTTAGCAGACAAACAATAATAAAGGGCAAAAAATAATAAAGATCCGACACAAGGAACTAACGTGAAAAAACCATGAATGATGCACTATCAGAGGATTACAATAGTGTTTCAGAGATTCCCATACCTCCACAATCTCTCACAGTCTCTCACAGTCTTCCTAGAGTTACAACATGAGAACTCAACACTCACAGTTGAGCCTTACACAACTCCCTCAGGGACACAAAGATTACAGGTCAATCTCTTGTGGTCAGATGAAACACTCTCAATTGCGATACAAATAAACCTACCACATAATTAAGCTATATTTATAGTACAAAGCTAACACAATTTTAGGGTTAATAGAGTCCTTGTAGCTAAGGAATTACAAAAAGGAAGTGGCTAAAAAATCAGCAACTTGATTCTCACTCAAACTCTTCTACCTTGCTCCCCAAGAGACAGAGACAACCCAACATTGGCCTCCACATTCAACCCGACCAATAGTTCTAATCTATATATATATATATATATATATATATATATATATATATATATATATATATATATATAATAGAAATCATTGTGGGTCATAAAGTAATGGGGTATTTGTAGAGAATTACCAATCATAACGTATAAAATTATATTTTTTTTACTATTTTCAATTTGCTTTTTTTAATTTCAATCCAGATTTTATTTCAAAATTAAAAAAATCAGAAAGTATCACTAATCCTTGACTGCTTTGGACTCTGTATTAAATTATTTTGGTGTTGCCTATAATAATAATAATAATAATAATAATAATAATAATAATAATAATCTATATATTATAATAGAAATCATTGTGGGTCCCACAATATAGAGCCACGAGAGTACTGTAGGGGAATTGGCCAATCACGACGTAGAAAATTATTATTTTTTTCAATTTTCAATTTTATTTTATTCTCAATCCTTATTTTATTTTAAAAATAAAAAAACCAGAAATTATCACTAATCCTTGACTGCTTTGGACTTTGAATTAAATTATTTTGGTGCAAATAACAGTAATTATAATAATAATAATAATAATAATCTATATTCTATATTCTATATTCTATATATTATAATTGAAATCATTGTGGGTCCCATGAAATAGCAAAAAATTGCTGAAAGGTACCCTCTGTTTTGTGGAAACTATTTTTCGGGGACAATATTATTGAAAATTATAATTGGGTGAACAGTGTTTTTAAGTATCTATTATTTGGGGACAAAACTCACTGAAACCTACCGGAATCCGGCCAAATATATAAATTGATTAACTTACCCCTGGTTAAACAATTGTATTCAGATTAATCTCTTGAAAAATTGGCTTATTTTATTTCGTGGGTTGAACATAGTTTTTAATATGGTGAATGTGAAAAATAGATATAAAATTAAATTAGATATAAAAATAAGGGCATTTTCGTCTTTTTCAATATAACTCGTCGGATTTCAGCTAAAATTGCCGGCAGTCACTTAAGTAAGTTTAATTACCCTGAACGATTAAAAAGTTGTGGCCATGAGCTTAAAAATATGCCAGAAGACTCTAAGCAATTTTTTGAGATTCATCTATGCTTATATTTTGAGAACTCACTCTAAGAAAGTTTTTTTTTTTTTTCCTCCAAATAATATATAGCGAAAACGCGGTGTGCTAAAAGGAATCGTAATGAGGTCCATCATTGATTCTTGAAGTAGTTAATTAGTTATCGTTAATCTGTTGGCACACATCACTAGCATGGCTTTTTCTTTGCACACAACAAGAATTTTAGATTTTCCCTTGCCCAATGCAGACAATGTAATAGAAATAATTTATTTAAAGGAAAAGAAAAGCGGGTCCCTAGAAGAAAGATACCACTACTAGAAGGAGGAGAACAAAAAACGTGTTGAACATTTTACACCATGGAATTTATACCATCTGAAATTCTATTCTCAAATTGAGTTAAAATATGACACAAATCACCATTTTGCCATCCATTAATCGTTTCGTTTAGACACTTTATTTCTTTTAACTATCGTTTTCAACAAGGGGTAATCTTAAAAATGAATGCGCGTACAAGGTTCAATCATTTAGTTAATTAATATATTTTGATGGCTTTTAATTATGGAGTTCATCTTTTTTTTAAAAATAAAATTATGTGGATTATTACTGCATTTGTTGAACAGGTAGTTATTTTTTTTTTATTATTATTACTGAAAAGCAAAATAGGCCAAAGAGATAGCTCCGAAGCTGCGAAAACCGCAGAGAAAAAACAGTGAAAGACAATAACCAACAACGAAGATTACAACAAAACAGCAAGACAAAAATAACACAATTAAAACAATAAAATGAACAATTTCTTCCTCTTCGCCATTATTCTTTAAGCTGCCAATTCTCAACAATTTCTAGATCCCCACGAATAAAGCCAGAACCACAACCAAACTTAGCGACTCTGCGCGCCATGTCCTCTGAATGATCTTGAGGAAGCTTTGAAGATTCAACCAGCACTATCACATTTTTATCCTTCCTTCTGGCATGTTCTTTAGACTTAGTAGTAGCAGCCCTACATGCAGCTTCACTGATCAAATGCCACTTGAACTTTGGACAAGTCTTCCCCTTCTTCCTTCTTCTAACTGAAGCTTTGGAACCCTCCAAAATAGAGTTTCATGTCTAAATATCAACATTCTTCATATTGAATTGTTGTGTAAGACAAGACGATTTTTTTAATTTTCATTTTTGAGAGCATCAACAATTTAGGGTAAGCCACGTTTGCACGAGTGAAATTTCGTAGATCCTTAACAATTCAGGCTCTGTTCTTTTGTGTGAATGAAATAGTGTGGAGATGATATGATATGGTTGGATTGTGGAAAGTGTGGTGGTATGACATAATGTGGTATGGTAAAATTTATGTTAACAATGATTGTGTGATAGGTAATGAGAGAGAAAGTGAAAATTAGAGGAGAAAAATGAGGAGAGAAAAGTATGATTATTGTTGTAAAGTGTAGAATGGTATGGTATGATATAGAAATATTATGATCGATAAGTGTAGAAAAGTTTGATAAGTACGGTGTGGAACCGCACACAAGAACATGACTCAATTTAATCTTTTTATGTGTTAGTGGTTGATCATATTGGTTATTTAGCATATTACAACTTCAGTTTTATTATCTTTGTCAATTTAACTAACTTGTGAAAACCAAAAGACATTGGAATTTGGATGAAAAGTTTGTAATTTACCCAAATTATTCATATATTAATTGAGAATAATAGTTGTTGAAATTATAAAAAGTGATAAACAATTTATTAGTTAATGGTAAAAATGGGAATTAGAATTATTGAAATTGTGAAAATGACAAACAAATTGACACAATAGAATTAATTACAATGACAAACATTTTAAAACGTATGTAGTACTATTTAGGCCACGTTCTTTTATGTGGTGAGTTGCAGTGTGGTATCACATCGCGCCGCACTTTCTAATTTCTTCACCACACTTTATCATAATCATTACCAATATATCTTTTAACTTCTCTCTCCTCACTTTTTTCTTTTGTGTTTTCACATTCTCTCACCTCACCTACCCTACTTATCACTACTCTCACTATGACTCACCACACTTTTTCAAATTCCACCGCACCACGCCATTACCTCACCACATCAACCATATAAAAAAACGGAGCCTTAACAATGGTGAAACTTATGCAGTCATATAAAATATGTAAAACTGAGTTGAATTTTAGTATTATGGCCTCATAGGATCATTTTTGACTTGGCCCTTGCTATTTAAAAAGACAAATGTAATGTTTGGTAGAGAAAGGACAAATATGAATTCTTATTTCATACTCCCTCTGTTTGGTTTTATTTGTCGTCCTTGGAAATTGTGTCTAAACTTTGACCGTTAATATTTTAATTTATACAATGATTCATCATACAAAATTGATGTCATCAGATTCGTAATAAAAAATACTATTAAAAAAGCATAATATTATATTTTTTTACAAAATATTTATATTAGAAATTATTGATTAAAAATTGATATTGAAAACCGTAAATGACATATAAAATAGAAGGGAGGGAGTATATCTTTCTCATCAAATTTCATGGTACCAATATTGGTGAAAAAGTGGGGTTTTCTTGGATTTATTTATCCCCACCTCCTATCATAGAATTAGAGTATATTGGCTATATCCATGGTATTGAAAGGAATATGGGTTGTGGGTTCTACTCTTTCCGTCAAATCTACAGGTTAAAGGATTACTCACTCTTGCCAATATTATATATTTATATGGTATGCTTTACAATATTTATTTAGGTCCATCAAAATATATTTGCCATAAGCTTGGCCCAAAAAAAAAAAAATATTTGCTATTATCGTGGAAAGCAACTCATCAGGAAGATTTGCAGGTTAATTGAACCGAAATCACTCTAAGGGCAATTGCTTTTCCAGGACCTTCATTCTCTTACATGGGGTGGTGTATTCATGAGAATTTGATAGTAAAACTTGGTTCCGTTATGTGAGACTTGATCGGGTTTACAAGAGATTTCGGGGGGAAAAAAAATAGTGAGTACTCCCTCCATTTTTTAATATTTGTCACATTAACTAATTCTTTACTTTTCACAATATCTGTCACTTTCCAATTCCAATATAATATTAATAACAATTTTCTAAATTTACCTCTTACTTTTATCATTATCAATACAACTATATAACCAAAATATAAATTTATCAATTACTTTTATCATTTCCAATACAATTATCATTCTCAGTACTATTTTCTTAAAATCTTCCCAAAACTCAAATGCGACAACTATTAAGGAATGGAGGGAGTATTTGGTAAGAATTTTAAGGAAATCTTCGTAGGAAACTAGGGTTTGCAATGTTTCGTTTACATCCTGAAATTCTAGGAAAATTTTCACAATATTTGGTTGAAATTTTAACTTTCACGGGAATAAAAAAGTTTGAAATCTCCTAATTATCCTTACTATTTATTGTAACTTGTGCTCAAGGTTTGTAAAACTAACAGCGACGAAATTTTTGAAATTTGCTTTCCATTAGATTTTCCCCAACGAGCTCCGTAAAAACTTCCCTTACCGACCTATCAAAAAATTGTTGGGAGACGTCATACATTTCTAACAACTGATTAGAAGGGGACTACATTTTTTTAATGCACTCGAAGGGGACCATATTTTCAAAGAACTGGTTGTTGGGTGATTTTCCGACCATTTTGACTGAATTCCAGCGATGTATATATAAAAAGACAGAAATACCCCTATGTTTTATCAAACAATTGCTGGGAGGTGTCATATATTTCTAAAAACTGACTGGATGAGGACCGTTTTTTCACACCTCTTCTTTGCACTCTCCCCTCCCAAATATCAATACAACTCTCAACCTATCAAAAGCATAAACAAACCCATTTCTTCTCCTCCTCCTTCTTCTTCATTCGTTTACCACCCGACCACCAGCACAACCACCTGTGTCCAATCGCCAACAACACCACCATCACTCAATTCGACACTCAGCCACCACCAAGAACCACCACGACTATTTTAAATCAAACCACAATCTAAATTTGACACAACCAAGCACAAATCCCTCTATTCATTCCATCAACATGACAATTTCTCAATTTGTTTTTTTTTGTTTTTGGGTTTTAACTCAACCCATCAAGACCTAATATCAAGTAAGCAAGGAGAGAGAAGGAGGAAGGGCGTCAGGTGTGGCGTTTGGCTGTCGTGGATTTGGGCATCGGTCAGCATAGGTCGCTGGTAGCGGCCTCAGCGGCAGCTGTGGGGACTTCGACCCTGACGCAGTTCTTAAAGAGTGTCTGGTCGCGTGAAATAGAAGATAAACGGGGATGGTTCAGGATTGAGTTCGGGTGGTTATAGGTGTTTTTGGGTGGTTGGAGTGGATTTTTCTGGTGATATTTGGGATGCAAAAATGTAGTATGATTGGTGGTTATAGTGTGGGTACAGAAGTGGTGGTGGTGGTTGGACTGCTGGTAGTGGTGGGGGTCGGGTGGTAGACGAAGCAGAAGAAGATGAGTTTGTTTATGGTTTTGATGGGTTGAGTTGTATTAATATTTGGAGGAGGCGAGAGAGTGTGTAAAGAAGAGATGTGAAAAAAGTTGTCCCCGTCCAGTTAGTTTTTAGAAATGTATGGTACCTCCCAGCAATTGTTTGATAAAATATATGAGTATTTTTCTGTTTTTTCATATATACATCGTCGGAATTAAGTCAAAATGGTCGGAAAATCACCCAACAGCCAGTTCTTTGAAGATGTGGTCCCCTTCGAGTGCATTAAAAAAATGTGATCCCCTTCTTGTTAGTTGTTAGAAATATGTGTCACCTCCCAACAATTTTTTGACCCATTTATCCCCTACATAAAGTTTTTGCCAAGAGAAGGTGAGAAATTGCGGGTCCATCGTAAAACTTCTCCAAAATCTAAATATAATCAAACACGAAGAAAATTAATCAATATGAAAAAATAAACCAATTTTTATAGATGCTCTCTAGGATAAAGGAAAGACACGAGAATGGGAATTTTGTATGGAAGACAAAAACAAGAGGCCTGGTTGATCACCCTAGTTGACAATTTGGATCCGCTATTAAGAGGGTTGGACAACAAGGCCCAAATATGTAGGCCCATTAACTAAATTGATGATTGTATTACGATGGTACTGGGAAGCTGGGCTTAAACAACATGGCCTGTTTAGTGACCCATTTCTCAGCGAAGAGTTTATGTACCATTCTCAAATGCATGAATAACCTCAGCCTCCATCAGTCACTGTTTTCTTGAAGGGGAATAAAAAATAAAAGGAAATGAACAATCTTTTTTTTTTTTTTTTTTTTGATAAAATGAGTCAGTTTATTAAACAAGAAGCGTTTACACATACCATATGCACGTCAGATCCTTTAGTAGTTTCCTTGCTATGTTATGGGGTAGAGTAACTATGGTTGTATTTACTTATTGTATTCTACATCTTGAGAATTCACTTGCTAGCTTTTACAAATTACAAGTTACAGCTTGTGTAAACCAACCATTTTGTATCTAATTTCTCTTGATTCTCCAAGCACATGACCGCTTGAATATTTGTACTTGGGACAAGTTTTGTTCTCGTGCTTTCATCAGTGCAATTTATTACATGCTCCCGGAGCATGTGCTCTAAATATGGTCATTGTTCACTCTCAATAGTATAATTGTTCACTCATACCTACCAGTTGTTCATTCATAATAACATTATTATTCACTCATATTTAACCAAAACACATGCTCCAGGTGCATGTAATATATATTGTTCAGCAGTGCCATTTGTATTGCCTTTAATTCAGCTTGCATGGCCAATTCTGCTTTCAAAATAGTCTCCCCTGTGACTGCATTTGTGATTGAAGCTACAAGGTTGTGTTCTAATAACTTTTGATCAATAGTCACCTTTTGTATTTTCTCCTTGTTCCTTACTTTCCACACTGTCCATATTTGTGATTGAAAAGAACAACCTGATATTAACAGAATAGTATTGATATAGCCATACAGGGAAGAGGGAGAAAAATGGTAGAAACAGAATTTAACCATCCTTTACCATGTACAAATGTACAATTGTTGAGGAAGCCAAAACAGAAACAAGGTTTCAACAAGAAAAATAACATGTGGCTAATAAAAGAAAACTTTTCACTTTGAGGGGGGCATGTAAGCTGCAAAATTTGGAGGCATTCTTTGGGCTTCAACTGCACAACTCACCATCTGGGTGGATCAAATGAATCAGATTACCAAATTGTGAGCCCCACGATCCGTCTTGTAGCTTGACGAAACAGGTTTTAGCAGATACAAGTGTCTGCTAACGTAAGACGACTGCTAACATTTGGATCTCGCGGGACCCACATTGGCGTCGTTGTTGGGTGATTGGGGAAAGCACTTTTTGGCATGCCTATACCCCAACAACAATGTACTCGAAACTTCTCCTGAAACTGAACATTATGTCAGAGCGACTGCTGATCTGATGATTCAAAATGGAGAATTATATGCTTCTTTGTGAAGGTAAGAGCTCTTCAACTTCAATTTTGATCGAGTTAGAACTTGAAGCTCGCCCAACTGAGACTTCCACTGAAAAGATAGCATATACAGGACGGTGGTCAGAGAAGCGATACTTGTTGGAGTCCTTGCGCTCATATGACAGCTCATGGATCCCATCCCCCTTCCATAATATCCTGTCACACCTGCACTTTTACGTATATCACGAGTTACTTATTAATGTGAAACCCAAGCTAGCGTTTGATGAGTAAAATAGGTAGAGAAAAACATGATAAGTGAAAAGGGTGAGGTTACCAAGCAGGTGTTCTTCGCTTGTTTGGAGGGATGTTAGCTTCTCCTAGATAGGTGTCCGAGTTGAAAGAGTACTTGTAAGTTGGGGCGAATTTGATCAGTCCTTCTTGCCATCCTTGGAATACTCGCCCTGCATCCATCTCCATTTTCAACTGCCAAAGCCATGCAACATGAGAGCCTGCCCACCAAAAAAGAAGCAGCAAACGCACACGTAAACTGCTGAATGTCAGAGCTTACCTGATCTTTGCTCAGCAGGGTTTCCCACGCATGCGTCTTCACAAGCTTCATAGCCTCAGTTTGGCTCAAAGCTATTCTGTAGTTCAAGTCCCCTAACCATATGATTCGGCTTTTTTAGGGATGAGGGCGAGAACAGGTCAGTAATTTATCAGGAGAATGAAAAGTATCACAAATAGTAGAGAGCAATGTACAGTTATCATACTCATGCTCTAGTATTCTGTCAGGAACTGTGGAGTTGGGAACTTTGCATCTCCTAGGGAATTGAGTGTTCCTAAGTATCTCTACAACATCGGAATTCCTTCGAATCTCATCTCCTTCTTTCTCACCGGAAGCCAGATGACTGCATATGAAGCAAAAGCTGGTCTTGTACAAAAGCATACTCACAGAAATACAACCCTGTATGTGACAAAGGTTTTAGCAGGTCTGTATGCTTAGAATCAAGAGAAAAAGGCAAGACATACTTAAAGTGTTACCTTGTTGCCAAGTCCCAAAATTCCGCGAGTAATGTAGGCAGTTCTTAAGTGGCTAACATGCTGAACAAGGTCCCTCTTTACCCAAATGGTTAAGAAAATCCCAACCATCTGTTTGCTGACAACAAGACTATACTTCTGTCTATGACCCGCATAATTGGTAAGTTGGGAGAAAACAGCCCCGTCTGACGCGTCCTCCTCTTCAGAGGAAAGATCGCCCTCACTGACATTCCCGGGCTGACACCAAAAACAGGAATCGCGGTTGTTCCTTCGCTCAAGGTCGGATACACAAGTGCACATCTTGAGCTTTCGTTTGCTTTCCGTCCTGAACTGCTTGCTCATGGCTTTGAGTGAGTACTTTGGACAAGCAACTTTCCTGAGTGTTTGGACGCTACTGTATGGACCGTTCAGGGTTTGGTTTATTAGAGCCAGCCACCTTGCTGCTGGCTCGCTGTCTTCGATAACAAGAACATTCCCAGCATTCAGTGGGACTATCTCCTGAAAACTGAGTACACCATTGTCAGATTTCACTGATTTGGTTGGCTAACTAACAAAATCCTCATAACAGATACCAACTCCCTTAGATTTGTGATAATATACTACATACACCAATTATACAATAGTTCAATAATAACTAGCTCAATTGGACAATTTAAAACTGCACCTTGTAGAACACAATCCATCACCTAACTTTCTGCATTCTAGTGGAAATTGACCCATGATTGTCTAACAGAAGCTATTTCATTCCAACCAAATATGACCCAAATCGAAATGACCCAATTCGGACGTGATGGAATCCATATTTTGACTGACTTGTTTCGATCAGAATCGGAATGAATCCGGGACGAATCTGACCCGAATGATCCATTTGTTAGGTCTACTGATTTACAAAACAATAGCTAACCAAACATGTAGAAGTGGAAAGGGACTTACCCTAAGACATAAATATCTGAAGGAGACTGGACTTGTAGGAAATCATCAAGAACAAGGCCATTTTCAGGGTACTTGCCCCCAACATTCCAAGTCCCCACAAAGATCCTGAATAATGGCCAAAAAGTACAAAGCAAAAACCAAAGTTACACAAAAATGACACCAACTCAATATTACTCATACATCATGCATGAGAAAATACAAATAAATCAAGAAAGAAAAAAAAAAAAAAGAGGGGTGATTTTTTTCCCCCAAGTACTTTAAGGTCTTGACATTTTCAACAGTGGGCATTTTTGTAGCAAAGCGAGTATAGGAAGCCATATCTGCACAACCAGAAACAGAGAAGCACAAATCAACAGGATTATGGGAAATGATCTTATCTAATCTTATATTTAAACCTAATTAACAGCATAAAGCAAGGGAACAGGAAAACAGGAAATAGGGCAGAAAAGAAGATATGCAAGGAGGAGAATGTGAGGAATCTGATTGAAATGACAAGTGACTGTTCATATGTGTTTTACTTACCACTGCCACTGGTACTATTTTTGATTTGATTTACTTTTGGAAAAGATATATAGGGAAGGGATGGTGAATGGTGATGGTGGGCTATGGCTATAAATATTACATCCTTGTTTTATGTTCATTTGCCCTTTTCTGAAAATCTAGTGTTACTTTTTAGGTTTTTTTTTTTTGGATTGCTTTTGGTGGAATATATGAATCTTATGCTTTGCATGATTTTATCTATATCTATCTCAAAAGAAAGCCTAATTACTTAGACCACTTTCTATCCACTCCCCAAAAAAGGATGATAAGTATTAAGCTCATCTTTACTATATAAACTCCATCAAACTGTAGTTATTTGTCAACCCATTATGACCCACTAATTAGTAAGTTTTTACTGTATTTTGAATAAGGTATATTATTCGTTGATACTTGAGAAATGGAATATGAGAAGAAGATTTGATTAGGAACTAATTACCAGAAGGGTATTTGATGGGTACTCTTGGACTCCGAGGTGTAGCAGCAAGCATTTTCTGAATGAAAGACGACTGCACATCACACAATTCATACAATCCAGAGTTTGAGTTTCCCAGACATGATGAATAAACAATAAAAAAAAAAACCAACTTCTTTGACATAATCTCACAGAAAAAATAGAATATTTTCTTAATAAACAGCAAACATAAGCAATCACACATGTAATATGGATTTGAAGGTAGGGGAGATTAGAATAGGTACCTTGTTTTTCCTGTCTTTAACTCTGAAAGCCATCTTTAGAGCATCAAGTATATGATCAATTCCTCTCAGCCACAACTTCCAAATCCCATGAACTATGTATAATTATATGATATAACCAAAAAAGAAATAAAAACAATTAGTGATAATTATATGATCAATCTAATCGTCCACACTAATCTGGGTGTTTCTATGTAGAAACAGGGGATTTATATCTGGAGTCAGAAGGGGAGAAACTTAATAAATAATGGAAACAAATGGAAAATGTGTTTTTATTATTGGGAATGAAGTCAACGTACGAGCCATATTGTGGAAATGTAGACCTGGGAAACAGAGAATAAAAGTAGAGAAAATGAGGCATTCGAAGAAGTTGATAGAGAAATGAAGGGAAAGGATTGAAGAGTCGAAAAGGTATTTTAAAATGGGAAGGTGAAAAAGGGATGCAAACAAGGAGTGAGTTGTTGAAAAGAGATTAGATTAAGGGTCAAGTCTTAATGACTTTCTAATGAGTAATGAGTCGTGGGTAAGCTGGGAAATCAAAAGGTCAATGCCACGGGTTTGGGTTTTCCCCTAACAACACGTCTTGTCTCCTTATTGGATCCCCAATTTTAGATGCCAACGTTATCCTCAAAATCTTTCCATCCTTGTATGGTCCACCTTGGATCGTATCATAGTATCTTCCATGGTTGATAAAATGTGAAAATAGTGTAATATGGTAAAATTGTATAAAATATGGTCAGGTGTGGAATAATATCTGTTGTGAAATTTATGAAAAATGTGTACCTAATGTGATAAGTAAGTAGAGAGAATGTGAAAAGTAGAGTAAAAAAATAAAAAGAAACAAAAGTGGAGAGATACTTCTTCGCATATCATCTGTCATTTTAAGTAACTTTCTTTTTTTCTATAATATATGCCACCTTATAATCATAGTTATTAAAATTCCAATCCTGATTAACAATCCTACGATTTTATGGTCCAAAATCTACGATACGATTATACTATTTATACACGATCCATGATCGATCCTACATGGGCTAATTTCCGATCCTAACTTCCCCATATTTTCGAGTTAGGATCCTGATTTTAACAACCTTGCTTATAATTCCAATGACACATTAATTACTAATTTATCAAATTAACCTTATTAAATACATTTTTTTCTTCAATTTTTCTTTTTTATTCACCATTTTTCTTTTTTATGTACCATTTTATTCACTTTTTTTTCATTTCCAACGGTATAAATTAATGTACTCCCTCAATTCCATATTAATTGTTATAGTTTTGACTTTCACAGTCTTCAATATCACTCTTTGATTGATAATATTTTACATAATATATTATTTACAATTGCAATATTATACTTTTTTTATGGTATTTTTCGTTACGAATCCGATGATGATAATTTTATATAATAACTCATTGTATATATATTGAGAAATTTATGGTCAAATTTTTTGAAATTTGACTGCACAATTTTCAAAGACGATAATGAAAATGAATATATTTGAAATGACACATAATTTGGGAATGATGGAGTAATAATTTTACCCGCTTGCTTTTCGTCGCCCACCTTTTTACTATTGTCGCCCACCTTTCGCATAATATTTCCAACCCACGCCCTTGAACCTCATAACTTCACTCTCCACTATCTCTCTGGTTTATCTCTCTAAAAAACGCTCTCAACCATCAACCACCACAAACCACCCTCATACCGGGATTCAATCGACGAATTTGAGGTATGTTTCGAATTTGTAATTTGAATTTATGGTTTTATGTTTTGTAAATATTAATTTCGAACGAAAAAGCCAAAAAAAAAATAAAAAAACGGTGCCGGGACGGCCGCTACGCCAGGCTTGCCACGTGCAAGCGCGGCCGTCGATTTAAATTTTTTTCGTTTTTTTGTTTTATTTATTAATATTAATTGTTATTATTGTTATATTTATTAATATTGTTATTGTTATGTTTATTAATATTGTTATTGTTATTTTTATTAATAGTGTTATTGATAATAATTGCTATTAATATTATTATTGTTGATAATTGTTATTAGATTATTGTTAAATAATAAATAAATATTAAATATTATATTTATTATTAAAGTTAATATTGTTATTATTAAATATGAAAATTATTAATATTGTTATTATGAATATTATAGTTAATTATGTGTTAATTTGATAATTATTAGTGATTAATTGTATTATTTTTATTAATATTGTGTTATGAAAATTAATATTGTTAATATCAATATTAATGTTATGCATGTGTTAATATGACAATTAGTAGTGATTAATATCAGTGATATTGATTCGTTGTTAATATTTGATGCGTTAATATTATTTAGTGATTAAGCATGTGTTAATGTTAGTGATTAATTGGCTTAGAAAAAAATGGTAATTGTGATGTAGGCTAAGTTTACGGGTTAGTGTATATTCCGAATAGTTTATATGTAGTTGTGTTAGAAGGATGTTGAGTTTGGATGATTTTGGTTGTTATTTGTAAGTAAGTTGGCGTATATAGTTGGTATGGGTAATTTATTCATAATCCAACTTAATTGTCAATTTATGTACTAATAACTCCAAATGATGACATAATAGTTATGTCACATCCATTTAATAACTTAGGTACTCAACAACCAGTTGATACGTAAGTGGATATATAGGTTATTTTGTGATGGCGTTAGGATAATAATTATGTTAATGTATAGTTATTGTATGTTAGTTGTATACATGAAAGAAAGAGGTTGAGTTTTGGGTCATATTAGTGTCCAAGGAGAGTGTGTGTTGTAACTTGATAATGTATGGTTGAGAAGGTTAATCAATGCCCCGCATCAACTCTTGTTTATCTGTTTGGTCCCCAGTAGCCATCGTCGCCAGTTGAAATTGGCGAAATGCAGTGCTCTGGGAGTTAGAGCGTATCAGTCGATATCGCAATGTTTATTATGCGACTGGTGGGACTACAAGATAAGGCGGATCCGAAGAGAAGCTAGTAGTGAAGTGCAGTACAAATCGTGTTGGACTTTCTTGCATGTAAGATTCATAGGTTCATCAAAGCATAGATGGACTCGTGAATCTTACGCAAGAAAGCCCAACACGATTTGTATTAGACCCTCACTACTAGATTCTTTTCAGATCCGCCTTATCTTGTTGCCCACCAGGCTACACAATAGAAACATTACATTGTATCGAATCTGATATGCTTCTAACTCCCAGAGCACTATAGACCTCGCGCAATTTCATCACGACACATGCTATTTTCGGGGAACCAAACAATTAAACGAAGTCAGATCGGTGACGAAAGTCTTTTTCAACCATATATTAACAGTTAAACAACACACTCTCCTTGGACAATAACATGATCCTCTTGCCTCGTGACACGACTTAGGTAACCAACACACGCTAACCCATTTGCGCATATTCTTGCGACTTAAATGATTAGGATGTTATGTATGTCTTCATTTTGCAGGTGATCTAAAATGGTAGGGAAGGGCAAGGGCCGCGGGTTTCTGGACCGGGCGAATCGACTTGTGAGTGGTTGGAGGGGGGGTGAGTCTGGGGACCCCCACAGACGCAATGTGATCGCGCTAACTCGCGCCGTGCTGGTCGTGGTACGGATGCAGGTGATGCAGCGGGGGGCCAGCCCGAGGACACGGGTAGTCAGGCCATGGATTTCGTTGACCATCTCAACCAGGCCATGGATGAGTCTAGCGGCTCTACAACATCGGAGTCGGGGGACGATGAGACAGGGGAGCCCGAGATGCAGATGATCCCGACCTCCATCGCCAATTTTACGACTACTGGGCCAGGTTACAGGCCATCAGGTTTCATGCCGATGAGGGATGCATCAGGGAAGTTTGCCCCAATTCGAAAGGGTGGGCAGGGAAGCAGTTCTGCTACTGGTGACGCTGGTTCAAGTAGCAGATATCAGAAGAGGAAGCGTAGCGCCGACAATTCCTGGAAGATTGGTGGTAACGTTCCCGGGGGACCTGCAATTCCCTCATTGATACCGAGCTTTGGAGGTCACATTGCTCGGGTAATATGGGAGGGTCGCGAGCGTTCGCCTCGTGTGGTCATTGATTGCTTGACGAAGAAGAATGCGTTGAGGGAGTTGTGGTCAGTACACGACAAGTTGGAACCTGAATGCCAGGCTGCACTGGGAAGAATCCAAATAACCAACTTGCCGGAGCTGATGTACGATCACATCGACTCGACGTTGATCTCGGCGTTCGTTGAGAGGTGGCAACCCGACACAAACACATTTCACCTTCCCTTTGGTGAAATGACGATCATGTTGCATGATGTGCAACATATATTGGGTCTTGCAGTTGATGGGTTGATGCCTGAAGGACTTCCTCGGGAAGTCGTTAACCAGTACGTGCCCGTGATTTTTGAAAAAGGAATGGCGGAGCTGAAGGCTGATAGCACTTATGACAAGGGTGCCATAGCTGACTCCCATTTGAGGACGATCAGTTTAACGACCAGTTTCATTGTTTTTATTGTACCTTAAACTAAGTGTGGCTTTGTGTTGAACTAATTAACTGATTATGCGTTTAGTTTTTATTTTTGTGTTTTTATTGTTATTTTTTATTGTACCCGAAACTAAGCGACAATTTATTGTAACCTTTTCTCTTGTACGAAGCCCGTACAAACCTAAAACCGATTGTCGCAGCTACTCCATTGGCCCAACCTTGCAATGCTTCAATACTCTCGAACACATTTTGCGTTACAAAATGTGAGGAGTAATCAACGCCGTCCCCGCCAAAGTCCTCCAAAAAAACCTACAAACAATAAAAACAATTATTATTAATATACTAATAATAACTGGTATACTAATTCGTAATAATAATGTTAGTAGCTTCAACATTAATAAATAACAAACAATTCTAATATTAATTATCATAATAATAATATTATTAAAAAAAAACATTGTAACATAATTAACATAATAATAACAATTAACAACATTATTTACCATAATGATATTATTTTAAATAAATAAATAATACTTTTAACAACATTTACTAATATTGTTAATAATATCAACAACACTTATAAACAACTTGTTTTAATAATATTAATTAACATAATTTAAACATAATAATTATAATTAATAACATTAAATATTAATAAAAATTTTATTTAAATAACAATATTAACAATAAAAATTAGCATAATTAACATAATATAATAATAATAACAACACTTCTAAACATCTTATTTATGATAATATATTTTAACAAAATTTACATAACAATTATAATTAACGACATTTATTACCTTAATAATATTAACATAAATAAATAAATAATATTTTTTACATAAACAATAATATTAACATTTTATAAAAATTAAAAAAAAATAAAACGAAAATTTTTCCGGAAATGCACGGTTGCCGCGTCCAGATCCGCGGATGCCAAAAGTGCAACGTGCATTTCCGGAAAAATTTTTGTTTTATTTTTTTTTTTTGAATTTAAATTTTACAAACTAACCTCTTGTTCTTCACTTGAATTACCACCTTCTATTGACATTTTAGGTTGAATTTCTAAAAGAAATCAAAATTTTAGAGAGAGAAATTGAGAGGAGAGTGAGAGGAGAGAGAGAGAGTTTTAGAGAGAAGGTGAGTTGAATTATATAAAGGGCAAAAACGTCTTTTGAGGGGCGACATTAGTAAAAAGGGGGGCGGCAAATAACAATACCCTTTTACCTTATGAATGACGTACTCTCCTCCGTATGAAATGAGAAGGGTTGAGCGTTATGAATATGGATGCTATGAAAATCACAACTGGCAATGGTTGTACTCCAATTAAACTTGGGAGAAAATTCATAAAAACAATGACCCACCGACGTTCAGAATTCGTACTTGACACTAACTAAAATTCACCTAATTGAATGCAACCCCAATTAAGTTGTTTATTTTCATATTTATAGTCAACAGAGTTTACTTTTATATCTCATGCACTGTTGGCACCATATTATTCAGTAGGTGACCAAGCCTTTGACACAAATACTTAACAAATTGCCTTGTTTTGTTTCGCCTACTTTAGCTTCAAATAAAGCAAACCCTTTTCCTTTTCCTTCGTCTCCAAGATATTCATGTAGTAAAATGTTTCCTCCCTTTGCTAAGTAGGACCGTTTGTGGTGCTTTAATTAAAGAGCTTTACTACTATATAATGCTGTAGAGCCTATAGTAGATCTCAACTTTAAACTACTTTGATTGTGAGATGGAGATGATATTGTTGCTTAGAAAATTGCACGAAAATGTTAAGATTACATATTAAGCCCGTGTTCGGCAATAGCGTTTAACGTAGCGTTTAGCGTCTTGACCAAGTCAAAACTCTAATTGCATAAATATTAGAGTTCGGTAAGATAGTGTTTTGAGGAGCGTTTACCGTTTTAAGGAGCGTTTTGTGAAACGCTAATAATGTTAACGTTTAGCGTTTGGAGTAGCGTTTCATATTTTTCGGTCAAAAATATCCTTTGTAAATTTTATCTTTGGAAATTATTGATATCCTTTTATGTCAATTCACATTAATCTGTTAATTGAACCGCTAAATTTACTGAACACAATTCTTATTTGAACAGTCATTTGTTATCCGCTACTTAAACCGCTATCCGCTACTTAAACCGTTATACGTTATATAAACCGCTATTCGCTATCAAAAACACTAATTTTGCCGAACAGGGCCTAAAAAAAAAATTGCTACCAAAAGTCAATCAAAGTCTATTGAGCCATCAACCATGTTCTTTGGATTGGTATCTCTAACCAATCCAATCCAATTCAATTCAAGTCTTACACAATTCCCCAAAAGAATATCCTTTCTAAAACATAATTCTCCAAAAAAGCATCATAACTTATACAATCCAATCCAATCCATCCAAACCTGATTATAACAATCCAAAAAACAGAGCCACTGTAGCAGCTTGGAGGATGGTATTCGCATGTAGGTTTGAATCTATTAAAGTTAGGGATATTTTGGATTTGGTGCCTCTTGGCATCGTTCTTTTGTGCGTTAACGCAACTAACCGCAACGCAAATTACCGCAACCTATCACAACCTACCGTAACATACCGCAAATTACCATTACCTTTTTACTATTTATACCGCAGCTTACTGCAATCTATCGCAACTAACCGCAACATAACGCAACGCACAAAAGAACAGTGCCTAGTAAGTTGGATGTCATTCAAAGTATTAAAGGGAAAGTAAGATTTATCTGTACGTGATGTTGTGTCTAGTGTAGTTTGGTGTTTCTCATATGATAACTTTCTATTTGCAATGAGATTGGATAGCAATTTCTGTTTTAATGGCCGGGTGTTGACATTTCAAGGCTTCTCATTTTGTTAGGCTCTGATAACACTTGTTAGAACCAGCTCTAATATCACTTGTTAGACCTAGCTAATACCACTTGTTAGACCTAGTTGGCCAGCTTTGATACCACTTGTTAGGATCGAAATTCAGATATGAGACATCTTGTTAGGGACTAGATTCATATTGAATGGATCTAATATGGTAGCGGAAGTAACAAGATAATTAATTTAGGGATGTAGGTATTGATAAAATAACAAAATCAATGTAATGGTGATGAAGACAAGATAGAATCCACTATAATGGAGAGATTACAATGGGTATCCCAAATGGATGTATAACACAATAAGATAAAGAAGGAAAGATCTCAAACGGTTATAGCACAACGAGAGTAGATTACAAAGGGTATTCCAAACGGCTGTATAACACATCGAAATAAAGAAGGAAAGATCTTAAACAGTTATAACACAATGGGAGTAGACATATCTCAAAGGAAGGGTAACGAGATATTAAAGAGATTATAATCTCATTATAAAAACTCTCAAAGTAGAATAGAAAAAGAGATCTCATAAGAGTGCCCTAGAGGCACATAATTTGGTCACACCAAACTAGGTTGGATAACCTAATATTTGTAGTAAACCCAAATAGATGTAGAATAGTCTTCTAGTCGAACTCAATTGCTTGGAGCTCAAGCAGTATCATTAAGGAAAATAATTATTTATTTCTAAAGTTAATAATAAAAAAAGAGTTTTACTGTTAATCAAGGTAATAGGCCAGTAGTTCAATGTAAAGAATAACTGTTAAGTTGTCTAATATATCATTGTAATTACCACGAACTGAATTGGGGTTGGACATATGGCCCCCTGTGAATACTAGGCCGTCTTAGGGTTGCTTAGGACCCTAGATCGTTTAATATTTTCAATATTTGCAAAGTTGATTAATTATAGACATTATTGACCAGACTGATTATTAGATCGTGATTACTTATATTGAAGAATCTTAGAAGAATCTCAAAGGAAACTTTCAAGTGAATTACATATAATCCACATGCTGAGTGAAGTGTTTTAGTGTTTAAGGGATTGCAGTTGAATTTTCATGTTTTTTGGGCTCGGTTTATTTCATGCTTGGGTTGAAAAAATCATATTCAAAACTCAATTGTTTGGGTGGATGAGTCTGAGTCAAGTTATCTAACACGTCTATAAGTGTCGAACCAAGATTCAAAGTTCGGGATATCAAAAAAAAATCCACAACGATATATCGCAACAAGGTTGAGAGTGAGCGCTAAGAAGATCAGCCATGAGAGCAGAGAAGGCAATTATCGAAAATCAAGATTAAAAAAAAATAATATTAACCTATTTTAATATAACACCAAAAAAACAAGCGTTGCGTGAACTCAAGACTACAAAGAAGGTGTTACAAAGTCGCTTAATTACTAGTTCCCCTAACTTTCTTTTCTAATACTCTTTCCTGCAAGGAAGGGGTTACAAACCCTAATATTAATCCTCCAAAAGATCGCTATATTTTTCTAAAAATATAATTACGGGTCAATTATTGCCCTTGACTCAAGGTAACTTCACCACTTTAAAAAAACAATAATTATGGATGGGAGAGAGTAGTAGGCTAGGTCACTTTTATTTTGTTTTGTTTTAGCATTGGCATTTGGACCTTTGTTTTATAAGAATTAATGAATTATTATTGGTTTATGAAGATAATACAATTCTTGTGTGACAAGTTTTCTTTATTTAGAATTCGAATTTATGGTACTATTTGCAGAGAAGAACAGTCATATCATTTCTCATTTTGTAGGGTATAATATTATCATGACTTTAACTATTTTCCTTTACATATCCCAATAATTGTTATGTACGTAAGAGGTCCTATATAGGACAATCTAATTGAATAAATGAAGGACTTTTCTTGCCTTGTCCCATTTGCTTCCTTGTGTAGGGCTGGTGTGTGTGTTCTTTTTCTTTTTTTTTCTTTTTCTCTTTTTTTTTTGTGGTTGGGAGGGCATCTAAAATGATTACAAAAAGAGTCCAAAGTAGATTAGCTAAAAATACTGCAAAGTGCTAACTATTGAACAAATCTCCTAGGACAAGAAGTGTACTTACTACTGATAAATGAGAGTAGATTCTGGAGAAATCAGGGTCATATTGATACCCTTCAAGAAGGTACCTTATTAAAAGTTGTTATTGCTAATTAACTAATTAAACACTAAATAATTTCAACATGCATGTTATGTTAAGAGCTACAACGTAACTAATGATCTTCATTCCTTTAATTAGATTTTGCTTTACATGTCATCTGCTGACTCACCTAACATTTTCTTCTTTCTATTATTCCCACTTGGGGAAGACACTGATCTCATGCTGAAATATATGATAAACATACTTGGATAACACTATGGCGGATCTAGATCTTTTGATTAGGGTGACCAATACATTATTATATTTATCTTATATACAAAAATTCTATAACTTTTATGCCAAATTATACTGAATTATTATTTTTTTTCATATTATCGGTGACTGTAGATCCACCAATGACTATAATCAAAGAAATAAGATACAAAAATTTAGTTAAACGATAAGATTTCAATGTGATGGTTCAACGTTGAAGAATATGAATATATTCAATATTTATGTAGATTTTGTTTCATCTATCGGTTGTCGTATTGTATCGAACACTTATTGTTATTACAGAATATTCGTATAATTTACAAGAAGATGTCAACGATAAAAACAGATATATTGCGATCATCACGAATGCATGCATGTGGTGGAATAAAGAAATTAATGTCATTAAGCAAATTGAGACAATAATTAGTATTTTTATTAAAGATTCATATGCAGTTTTTGAATAAACAATTACTATTGATCATGTATTATGCTATATGCTTAACGTTTAGCACCAACTAGGTAGCAATAAATTACACCACTTGATCTATGGATGTTTAAAAGTTTGACATATTCATGACTAAATATTTCGACGTGAGTTTGATCATGTTGAAGTAAATAATGGAAAATATTCGAACGTAATCAAATCTACCCAATAACTAAACTAAATCACAATTTATATAATACATACTGGTAGTTTAAATAAGGCATTAGCAATGAAAATTATTACTATTAATTTGTCTAAAATAATTCTCATTCATTAAAAAAATAATGTATCAATAAATATAATTGATTATTATTACTTTGTACTTTGATCAAAATATATTAATTAAGGAGCTTTTGGTAGGAATTTCTAGGTAATTTTTTCCGACGAAAATTTCCATTTCAATGGAAAATATTTCCCCGTGAAAATTTCTCTTAGCCCCCTAAGGGAAATTTTGCTTAAAAAATATAGGAAATGATGAGCTCCCCGTAAAGTTTTTCCCAAGGTCAACATATAGATAAACATGGGGAAAATAAGTTGAAAATTGACCATTTTTCCAAGGTTTTTGACCAACCAAACGCACCCTAACTTCAACCATTTTTGGTAGAATCAATAGTTGTTATATTTTTTAACAATGATAGTTGAAAAAAAAAATCATAATCGTCTTAAAAATATTAAATTTTGTAAAAGAATTGTATCTCAATGAATAAGATTACTTGTTGCAACAAATTACTTTGATCAATGTATATTAATTTTGGCTTTTTAAAGGTAAAATATGAAGGGGAGCCTAGGCGTAATGATTGAGTTGCTGCCTTATGATTGTGAGGTCACGGGTAAGCCCTGGAAACAACTTACTTCAAAAATGCAATACACACACATATATATACACTAGTAGAATTCATGCCAAAAGGCGTCCCTATATGGCGTCTGATACGGGCATAAACAGACGCCAAATAGGAATTGGCGTCTGATATAAACAGACGCATAATCCTTTTCCGCCTTTTCCAAAAAGGCGTCTGTTTTGAGCTTAAACGGACGCCAAAATGGCGTCTGACAAGGCTCAAAACAGACGCCAATTTACATTATTGAAATAATTTTTTTTTTTGAAATATCGGTAAATATAAATAAATTTCAATATATTTAATTACAACTACATAATATATTTTGTGGGTTATAATTATAAAATAGAGCAAATTAAAATTTTTTATAATTTGTAAGAAAGTTGTATAATAAGAATTGTGGAGGCATTAATAATGAAAATAAAATACATTTTATAAAGTAATAAATGATATATATCTTCCATTCATGCATGTACAATTTCCTATATATATATATATATATATATATATATATATATATGTGTGTGTGTGTGTGTGTGTGTGTGTAGAAATAACAAAAAAAATAATTTAATAAATATATATTTAATCATGTTGATTTTTACACAAACTTTCTTACATTAAACAATTAAAAAAAATATCTAATACAATTTTAATAACTAATAGGACACAAAAAAAAAACTTAAATGTAATGAATATATATATCTTCAATCTTCGATAATCTTCAATATTCAATCTTCAATCTTCAATCTTCAATGAATTTGAGGTGATGGGAAGATGAGAGAAAATGAAAGAAGATGAGAGAAAATGAAGTGGGGATGGGAGGGAAAAAATTCAGAGGGAAATTTGATATGGTTTGGTTTATATATAGGACAAAATGACGTCTGTTTATAGAGACTAACAGATGCCAGTTTTTTTTCAATATTTTACAAAAAATATTGGCGTCTGTTTCAGGTCCAAACAGACGCCATTTTTGCAAAACAATTAAAAAAATTGAAATTTGACCACGTTCAAACTGAAAAGCCTGACATTTATTTTACCCCATATTGGCGTCTGTTTCTAGCACACAAACGCCATTTTCTTAATAAACTTTTTTTTTATTCTGTTTTTATGATTTAGCGTCTGATATATTAACAGACGTCAAATCACAAATGCATTTTGACATGAATTCTACTAGTGATATAGTTTCTTAATTAATTTTACCTGATATTTCTCCTACAAACATGTACTTCATATAATTAAGTGAAATAGTTAATCTAGATAGCCAACGGTTAATGATTAGTTCAAATCATTGACCATTGGCTGCCAAATAGAACCAACGAATCATCAACAAAATATGAGATGGACAATCATGTAATTCTGTATCCTTTCAAGTCCAACATCCACAATGTTAACAGTTCAAAATTGTCATTGTTTTTGCGCTCTCTTGTTTTTCCATGCATATTATTTATCAACTCCCCTTCTTACTGAACTTTCGCGAAATTTATTTTTTTTTATGACAGGTTTTCATATATATCAAAAAAAAATTTTATTATACCTTATATGATATGAGACCAAAAAGAGGAAATGACAAGATATATTATGTATTATATAGGAAATAACGATGTGGAAAACAAGACACGAATTCTTTACAATTACACTATAAAAAAAAATTGAATTGAAAGGGATATAACGCGGCTTGGTAGCGCATTTGTTTTGGGTACAAAATATAACTGGTTCAAATCCTGTCATCCCTACCCAATTCCTTTTCCTATGAGAGTAAGAAGAAAAATAAATGAATACCGTCACATTCAATGTGAAGTGCACCATCTTATCAATATTATATCTAGAGATAGGAGATACTTGAAATTCGAGTGGGGTATGAACAACCATTCGACCTGAACACTTGAATCCATATGACAATATGATCATATAGTTGTTTCATCCAAATTTTGATGTTTATGGATGACCAAAAGTTCACTCATGATGTTCTTCTATTTTATGTTTTCAAAACTTCCTATTGGCCTAAATCTAGACTTTCTATAGCTAAAATAAATAGGTATAAGATGCTGATATCTGATCTAATACAATGTCTAATTAGTCCAAAAGCAAAGTGACCTGAATTATTAACCTTATTGGCTCTGTCCAACACCAACAGGGTCACATTGGGCAAAACAGTCAGGAGTAGACCTGTCAATTCGGGCGGTCAATCGGTTTGGTATGGGTCAATTTCCGGTTTTTTTTTTATGTTTTAGTTTTGGAAATTCCGGGCCTAACCTTAAACTTTCGAGCGGGTATGAGTCGGTTTCCGGGTCGGGTCGATTTCTGCCAGCTCTAGTCAAGGGCCTGTTGGGTGTAACTCAGAAGATGCTGCGACTTCGTTTGTCAAGAAATCCGGTACATGCTCTCCCCGGGTGCTATGAATATGAAGGTTTTCTTTCTATTTATTTAGGAGGTTAGATGATTAGGATTCAGGACGATTTTTGGTAATTGAGGTGGAGACCTAGTAAAGAGACCTAACAAAGTGACTACCATTTCGACAGATCAATCCACCTAATGCATGCCTACATTTCAGTTCAGATAATAACAACTCTGCATTTCTTCCTGCAAGTCTTAGGGGATTGGATGTCCAAACACACACTGAGAAATAAAAAATATCCAACACCTAAAAGTACAGAACCCTTTCTAATCTACAACTTCAATTGGGGCATCAAACACTTTACGTGAAACTAAGCTGAGAAAATACTGGTTACAAAGACAGGAGAAAATGTGATATGAAGCACGGCAGCCATCAAGAATCAGAACCAATCATTGGGACAGAACTGGGCTCATGGCCGTGCACCCTGAGTCGATATATGCAAGTGTGAGTTGCGCTTCCATGGTTGGAGCTGAACTCGAATTTAACGGTGTCAATAACAGCAGTTTTGGCAGAGTCCAACACTTGAAAGGTCTGGGCATTGCTCTTCTCAAGATCATATGTAAACTCTGTCAGGAGATGCATCTTTTCACTTTCAGAAGCCAATTCAGTCTCGAAGGCCTTTTGCCCTTGAAGCCACCCAGATATCCGACAGTATTTTGGAGCACTTGATCGATCATAGGCCACACTCTGCTCAAGAGTACAACAAAAAATGTTTCAAGAGAGGCACAATAATGAGTGACGACTCTACAAAAGTTTCTGACATAATGTGACAGCTATGATGCTACTGACGAGTAGCCTAATTTGGTTGATTTGAATGTGCTGTCTGTCATAAAAGAGTTGATTATGTTACTCTGACTTTGAGAATTAAAGTTCACTCAGAACTCATGGAACTAAAACAAATTTAAAATAACAAACCAACACAAACTATGTACAAAAAGTAAAAGAAACCAATGATCTATTCATCTCTAACTTGGGTTGATTTGAATGTGCTGTTATAATAGCTAATATCTCACTTTTTCACCGTTCTGCATGGAAGAAATTCCATCACCCTAAATTCATTGGACCGGGAAAGAGTCAACTGCTGCTCTCCTTTTAATGAATAAAACCCAGCCAACGGCCAAACACCAGTTGTAACAAAAAAGAAATCGTATTGGTTTGCTACCAAAGTGCATCATAGACTCAACCTCATTTCCAAGTATCTAAACCAAGTCTAAAAGCTACCTCGCAGTTTAAATTTTGTTTACTGACACTTTTAATTAGCAGTTCTCAACTAACCATCCTGTCAATGAATTTACCAGCCACAATAAGCAAAGTGGATATAGGGGTGGCATGCAGGGGAGCAGGAACAAATTTAAAGGCAGAAGAAGTAGGAGTAAGAGAACACCAGCATATAAGTCAAGCTACTTAGCAGACAGAGAAAAACCTAGAGCATCAGAACAAGAAAGAAGGACCAGGGCCTTAAGCTGCAGCAATTAAATGGTATAGGCAATGACGGTCCAAACTCAAACATGTCATGTCGGATATCAGTTTGTCCGACTAGGTGTATGAAAGATACAGTTGAACAATTTGTGCTAACCAAAACAACACTAAACATCCTTAGCTTAAAAAAAAGGAAGAGAAACTGAAAGACATTCTGAATTAAATAAGATCCTATCTTATTCCCCATCAATGATAAAGGAGCTTAAAAATAGTTCGAATGAACTCTCAAAAAAAAAAAAGTTCAAATGCAAATTTGACTCCAACATACTTTTCCAGCAGAGAAACACAAAAATACAGTTCCAAATCAACAATGATATTAAAATAACACCGACATTGAGGATCAGAGAACAAGAGCAATTCCCTTTTCACTGAAGCTTGCTGATCTATAAAGAAAGGCAAGAATCTCAACATGGAATACTTGGGTATAAGCCTTCCAGGGCAGGAGATAAAAATGCTGAAATAAATGGAGGCATAGGTGCCCAAGAAGGGAAAAAGACAGTTCAGCCCTTGAACCATTCTACGATGCAAACCAAGGAACAATACCTACGGCCTTTTATCTCAATGTAGACCCAACTCCAAAGGCACCAATTGTAACAGCGGATTCAGTCAAAGAGAGCCATGTTCATTGCCCCCTCCCTCCCAAACTGAGAAAGGAAAAAAAAAAGGCAAAGTAGAGAGTTGAACTCCCAATGGGAAAGCAACAAATTCCAAAGAGCCTTAAATGCAAGACCTAACGTAACAATAAGTTAGGAGCAATTTCTTTTTATTGGATTCATTGCCCTATTGTTCATTCAGATACTCAAGATTCGCAATTGAACTCTGATTAACAATGTGTATCATTCAAACCCCGTCAAACATTTACATTAGGCAGGACTACAGGAGCACAGTAGACAGGTATACACAAAAACCCAACCTGAAAAATCCACAAGCAAATTCTATTATCACCCAGAATTCACTAGAGAACCATATGGATCTAGTGCTGTGCCATCCCCAAACACTCAATTCATATTCTGAGTTATACAGCTAATGAACCAAACGAACAAATTTTGATATGGGAAAAATCTAGAATGCAAATTGGAAATGGAATAAAAATGTACAGTACAACACAAGATTTGGCATATCAAAGAGGAAAGCCAGCACCAGAACTAAAAGTTCAAACATAAGTGCATGTCCATTTTATATTCAATCAATCATATTGATGGAGAGTTCATATTCTAGCATGAAACAGAGCAAATCTATTTATGTAAACCTACAGTATCTGAAGATTTAACCTCATCTAATCAAAATAAAATGGGAAAATATACACGAAAGATATGATCACCCCTCAGTCCCAAATATCCATGTCCATAAAACCCATTTGTCTAGCTCACACAACCATCCTGGCATCCTGCATCTAATAATCAAAGCACTTAAACCATACATGGCCATCATTGCAAGCAACTCATGGTCAACAATGTCCTCTCCACCATGTTCGAAAAGTTACTCTATCATCTTAAGCTAGGCCCAATAGTTTGCATGGGGAAAGTACACCACTCAGGTAAAGAGACATGCAAACTTTTTCTGTGTATGCACAGTTATCACTTATGTCGCCCTCATGCTACACTTTGCCACCATTCATACTCACCCTTACTGTTAACTCTCTCCTGCTATGAAAGGGTTCAAACACATGAGTCACATGGCTCCTTAGGCCCCGTTCTTTTGTGCGTTGTGTTTGCGTTTGTGTTGCGTTAAGTTGCGGTGGAAATAGTTAAAAAGTAATGGTAATTTGCGTTATGTTGCGGTAGGGTTGCGGTAAGTTGCGTTGCGTTTGGGTGCGTGAACGCATAAAAGAACGGGGCCTTACTCAGTTCTTTCCCATCTTCCAAATCAAGTAAAACCCAGGACCACAAATCATCCTTATTGCGAATAATAAAAGCTGTCTGACATGTCCATCAAATGCCTACTCAAATCACATACCATCCACATTTCTAGTACAACAATGGCTAGCATAACCAAATTACTATCCACCAGCACTGCCTAACATATTCAAGATCTCATTTGAATGTACGGGATATATATATATATATATATATATATATATATATATATATATATATATATATAAATAACTATTCTCCAGAAAGGTTTGAAGTCCTATGATGTATATTAAGGCATGCATTATTGACCCCATTTTTTCAATATCTTCAGTTTAGCTCTCCCTTTACCACAAATAAGTTAATGACAGCACTAAGAGTATAGCTCCACGCATGACATCTAAAATTCTATGACCCTTCATTTCAAAGGGATAGGAAATTCCAATGCTTCTTTCGGCAGCAACTCCTTTCAAAAACATCAAAATCTGACGGGGGTACACTACAAACACAAAGTATTTGCCAAGCTATTAACAAATGCCTCTACAGATAAATCATCTCACCTCACATAAAAGGGCATCCTTCAAGTCAGGAGGAAAACTCAAGAAATGCATATGCAAGCTAATTAAATTTCAATAAACCAATTCAATAGAAATACCTTGGCAACATGTTCAAGTGTAATAGCGTCAGGAACAATTGGGGCCCTAAGCTTGATTTGAACAAAGCCAGTGGTTCCTTTGAGGGGAAAACACTGACCAGGTTCTCCAAAGCTGGGCCTCAACATCTTTTCAGCATCGGCGTGAACCCCTTGGCGGCCAGCGGCGAACCAATTTCCTACCTTTCCAGGAGTAAAAGGATCAGAATGCTTGACAACCTTGGCACCACCAGTAGCCAATGCATAGTCAACCATGCCAAGCCCATCAGCAGCATGTTTCTCAATCTCCTTCTGTGCAATCTCACTGGCCAAAGCCCTAATCTCATCCCAACTTACATCACCCTTGCTAACATCCCCACTACCCTTCAATTGTACCAACTCATCATACAACCTTCTCAAATCATCCCTCGTAACCAAATCTTTCGACTTCAATTCATCCAATGTTGTCTCCAATGCATCAAACCTTCCATCCAACTTACTCAACCGGGTCTCAATTTCCACACTTTTTTCCTCAATTTTCCTGTTCATATCTTTCCTCAAACCCCCAACCAAACTATCAACCTTCTTATCAACAGCCTCAATCTCAACCCGATGCATCTTAGTAATTGTCTTGAGTGTCGACTCAACTGCCGCAATTCGACCCTCTACATCAGCAGATAAACCTTCCAAACTGCCAGACCCAATCCCACTTACAGAATTAACCACCAACTTCCTAACCATCTGGACCAACCCAACAAGCACAAGCAGAAGCAAGAAATTCTTAATCAAAACACTCAAGATAGTCCGCCATCTAGGCTTGGGAGGCTTCACCACTGGCACTGATTTCCGATTTCTTGGGCGAGTAGGGACACTGGGATTCAGCAGTTGAGATTTCTTGGGATCCTTAGATGGCCTCTCTAGAACCGCCTCCCCTCTCATGGAGTGACTCAGATCCTTGCTTCCGACGGTCTTATCACCGGCGACATTAGGAGAAACTACGGTGTCGTTGACTATATCAATGCCTTGTTTGACATCGCCGGCAATTCTCCGGCGAGTAGGGTTGGCGGTGACCGACAACGTTGAGGCTGACATCCAAATGTAATTCTGATGGAGTGCAGAAAGTGAATGAGTGAAAATTCAGATCAGTCAACGGAGCGAAGAAGAAAAAAGAACCCTAATTTGTGATTCGAATGAGATTGAAATGAGAGGGAGGATCAGAATCAGAGGAGTATGGAGATTGAGTAGATACAAAGCGCAGTGGAGGAAATAGAGGGAGAATGGAAAAGAAACCCTAATTTGAAAATTGAAACTGGAAAGTGATGAATTTTAACAAAGTCACAGACAGGGAAGAAGAGATTTAAACCTTGGTGTACACGTTACAGTTATTATCTGGAGATATGACTGGGACCCGGCAACGTGAGATTTTTTTTTTTTTTTTTCTTGAAGTTCTTTTTTTTGCAGAATCACCGGCGTAACAAGAAAGTGCTTGATGTGCGATATCATACGACTATACGAGGCAATCAGACAACCAAAGGTGGGAGCCCGTTTGGAAAGATCCAAATTTTATACTACATTTGTTCTTAAATTAGTGTTAATTTGATTAAATTTTATTCGTTAAATTATAACTAGTCTTACATCGAGATTTCATAAAATAAATATTTTAATTTTAAAAAGTTAAATTATCAATATAAATACAATTTAGAAACATCAAAACATCATACTATCAAATGAATTAGATTGTTAACCGTAGAAGGGAAAAGAAGTAAAGAACAGATCCTTGAGTCGAGTTTTATGTCCTTTAAACAAAGAAAACTCAACACATAGAACATCAAAAAGTACAGACTCTTAGGTTGATCTATCCACAACCAAAACTCAAGCATGAAGCCAAAATGTAGACCATCAAACCTAGGCTTGTCAATTCGGGCGGGCGGGCGGGTTACGGGTCGGTCATATATTGGGTTCAGATAAATACGGGTTCGGGTAAATACAGGCGGTGTATTTCGGGTTCGGGTCAACCCAACGGGTTATGATTGCGACATTTTTCTGCTTTTTCTTTTAAAAAAAATGGTCTGTAAATACTACTTTTTGTACAGTATATATAATAAAATGTGATTATCTTCTAATAACGATATATTATTGTAACTATTTTAACTCAAATTAGAGAAATAACAAATAAATAAGTTGCATTTATAGTTTAATGTTAAAAATTACAAAGAAAAATCACAAATTCTAACAAAGTTGAACTTTAAAAATTAATTTTTTTGGTCAAACGGGCGGGGTGGGTTTGACCCGCTAATTTTCAGGTTCGGTATACTTCGAGTTTAGTTGAAAAAATCGTGTTCAAAACCCAGAAAATTCGGGCGGGTTCGGGTCGGGTCAGAAACTGCCAGGTCTAAATTCGCACCACTCTATTACCCACCGAATCCCAATACTGTTGAACCTAAAGGAGGATTATATCAATTTTTCAAAGAACTCTTGCACAAGCTTAAACATCTTTAACTTGGAGAATGTTAGGGTTAATGGCCCAAATTCTCTTAAACTCATTATTTGGTAAGTTTCCTAAACCTGTTTAAACTCCAAGATATTGGCTGTTATTAGGAAATTATTTTATTTCCTAATTATATTTAGGTTAGTTTCTTATTAATTAATTGTAATAGCATTCTAGCTAAAACCTAATTGTATTTGGAGTGGAAGTCAAACCAGATCTATAGGAGATTCACCCCTATAAATAGAGGTCTTTATTCACCTTGTGAGAGTGGCAAGCGACAGACGTAGCCGATGTGAGAGCCTTCAGGACTCCCCGTGAGGGAGGTACGGTGTTATTTCCACATCTTCATCCTACTTATCTCTAGGTTGCGAGAGTGTATGAGAGATTATATTCCACCTCTTGTAATATCTTCTTTTCTACTAGTGGATATTGGTTGTCGCCCGTGGGTTTTTCTTCGAGTTCTTCGGTTTCCCACGTAAAAATACTGTCTTACCCATATATCTTTGTTCTTGTTTTTCTATTATCATCCACGATTCCATAATCATCCTGTTTTTCCTTCCGCTGCATATATTGCTCTATTTTACACCATAATAAGTGACTAACAACTGGCAACAACATATCTGAATCTGATCCTAACAGAGAATCTTTTCATGCATCTACTTTTTGCAAGTGCCCTCAGTTTTGCTACTTTCATCGCATTCAAATCCCTGAATTCAGTATGAGGACTTGTTGCCTATTTCTCAACAAAATTATCCACTTCAATCTTCAAATAACAGGGAAATATGGAAAGTCAAAACATAGAAAATATTACTAAAACCCAAACTAGATGAGAATGAAACTATAATTATTCATATGAAAACAATAGTTGATGAACCTTTTACCGAAACATTATTGGAATTGAAGGTAAAGTCTAAAATTAATGACATGAAGATATGGATACAAACTAAAGCATAACAGATTGAACTAGCCAACACGATTGGTTTGAAAACAAAGTGAAACAAAACCAATATATAGCAACTGAAAACTTGAAATCACATAAAACAACACGAAATTAGGCTACAATTGAATAAAAAAGAGATAAAGCGATAGAATTAAATACCAACCGAAACCCCAAAATAAAATCAAGAAGCATCAAAAATCAAAACAAATACCAACCAAAACCCCAACATGGAACAAAGAAGCACAAAATCAAAGTTGGAAACACTAATTCGTCAAGGGATATTTGGACTAAAACAACGATTTAAATGTGTAAAAGAAAAAATAAATCAAATCAAATCAGAACACTCAAATCTTACCAAACTCCTTTCTCAACATCTTTGTTCAGATCGCTAGCACCTTATAGCCACATAAATGTATTTGCATCTGGTATCCGTGAACTTGATGCTTATAGAAACTAAAAACAACCCACAATTAAATAAAAAAGCACATTGATGTATATACATCTAAACATACTTACCTTAACAAATTCCAATGAAGTACTTGATATATTTAATAGATATTAGTCATGATTAATGAATTCCGATATATGTACATCTAAATTTAAGTGACAAATATGGAGATAATAAATATATATACAATCTATTAAAATATATCATTGTAGCACGTTGATATATTTTAATATATACTTACCTTAATCAATTACCATGAGAGAAGGGAGGGGGGTTACAATATGGATGAAGAGATTTGTTCTCCTGAGTGAGGCATGCGTGAGTTTGAAAACCAAGTGGCATGAAAGGAGATGTCGATAGTCAGTCGACAACAGTGAAAATTAATTTGGGGAAACCTTACTTCTGGTCACTTAAATTTGTTTTTTTTAAAGAAAAGGTAGTAGATAACGATGACAAGAGAAAAGAGGGGAAAGATCTAGAGGTTATCTAGGGGTTGAAATAATAGGAAGACGGTAGAGGTAGTTTTACTAAAAATTAAAATTAATAATAATGAAAAATAATTAAAATTTTACTAATAATAGGGGTTAGTTAACTGGAGTTTATCAAGAGATAATAATAAACTAAAAGTTTAAAATAATAAAAGTTGTACTTAAAGATTTTTGCATATTTCATTATGCGGGAGAAGTAGTTGTAAAATTTATTTTTCTGAATTGTCATTGGTCAATAGCACCTAAAATTGCTCTGGTTGCAGTATTTTGAAATTCAAATATATTACTTTTATATATTAATAGATAGATATGAAATTATCACTATTAAAAGAATATTGTACTAAAAATTAGTACAATGGTATTAATTTTATATTGTAACTTATTATAATTTCTAATAATCAATCGTCAAAATTTAGTCAAACTGACATTTATTTAAGGACAGGGAGTAATTTGGATCAACTGATTAATGATAGGGTCGAATGACTCCAACTAAGCGTTGAAAGAGGAGTTTTCATCGAGGTGGGCAAAAAATCCGTTATCCGTGATTCAATCAAAAATTCGAATATCCAATCTTGAAAAACGGATAATTAGTGAATAATTTTGTGATATTGGATGACAATATACTGACCTTTGGGGGTATTGGATTGTAATATACTGACCTTTTCTATTGGATAACTATATCCCTGACCTTTATACTTAGGTGAGATTATTATACCAACAACCACTAAGGGGGTGGTGACTGGTTAACTGGTCTCGATTCTGACGTGACAGGCGGATGAAAAATAATCGGTCCTTGCCCAATAACCCCGTTAACCCTCCGTTTTTCTCACTAACTTCCGTTAAAAAAAAAATCGGCCCTAATACAATGACTAACGGGGTGGTTAACCGGTCTTCGTACTGACGTGAAACACAACCAACCCATGTCTTGTAATATGGGTTACTGAGAAAAATTAAGGGGTTAATGAAATTATTGGCTTGGGATAGTTTTTCCCTTCACCAGCCACGTTAGCGCGCATGGAGATCGATTCACCACTCATTTAGTTACTGTTGGTATAATAATGTCACCCAGGTATAAAGGTCAGGTATAGGGATGACAACGGGACGGATCGGGGATGGGGGAGTATATCCCAGTCCCCATCCCCGCTCCCAAAACTCATCCCCATCCCAGTCCCCATCCCCACTTCGGGGAATGATTCTTGCTCCATCCCCATCCCCGCGAATTCCATATCCCCAACGAGGATCCAATGAGGATTTTTTAAAACTATCCAAAATCTAATCAAATTTTAATTGAACCCGATTTTTAATCGGACCCGGTTTTTAACCTATTCAAAATACAACGTATTTAACTTGCTCAAGCAATAATACATCAAAATCAAACAATAATACATCAACAAGTATTATTCGGAAAAAGAATACAATAATACATCTTCCTCAAGTGTGATGCAAAAAAAAATTATTACTTTATCCTTACTATTAATATATATATTGAATTAGAATAAAAGTTATTTGGTAATTTTAAAATTTTCGGGGACGGGAATTCGGGGATGGGGACGGGGAATTTTCCTCGGTGGGGAAAATGGGGACGGGGATGGGGAAAATTTTGTCCCCATCCCCGCCCCGTCCCCGAGCGGATTTGGAAAAATCGTCCCCGTCTCCGTCCCCATCCCCAATGGGGGTGGGGATTTTTACCCAGAGCAGGGCGGGGCCCCAGCGGATTCAGGGATTCCCCGTCCCTTTGTCATCTCTAGTCAGGGATATTGTTGTCCAATAATAAAGGTTGGTATATTACAATCCAACACCCCCGAAGGTTGCTATATTATCATCCAAAAATCCAATAATTTTTGAAGTAGGCGGATCAGTGAACCGATCTAAATTTTATCATGGATCGGATACAGAATGGAGAGTCGAAAAATCCGCATGACTGATCGGTTATCCGAAAATATGAAAATAATTAATTGACAACTTTAAACGGACAAAACGTTATTTTTTCGTGGTAAATTAGTACCAATTAGCTTAGAAATGTAACACAGTATATCATGTTTACAATTTTGTTCTCATAAAGTTAAGAAGAACAATAATTGTGGTTATACTGTATTATAATCCGTGGTTTAATGGCTATTCAAAAGTAGATAATGGAAATTTTCGAATTGGATATAAATTGCAAATTTTATATTTGAAAATTCGGTTAACCAAAGTCCGGTTAACATAATGTAGGTACCACTACCCTTAGCTGGTAAGCATACATGTTACCTCTCTCGTGTGTTAACTGTACTAGAGTTTGCTTAAGGTAGGAACGTTGCGTAGCGTCCAATAGTGTGAAGGAAACAGTTGCACAACGTTTCCCACTGTTGCCGATCTGACTACCTCAAGTAATTTGGACCAAGATTAAAAATTTCTTGCAAATTCCAAATCGGATTAGATAAAATCATATAAAATAAGAGTCGTCGGTTAATTTGGTAGAAAATTAACAAACTTATGAATTGAACTCAAAAAGTTAACGAAAACCAGAGATAAGTGGGATCGAGGGTAAGGTTACGAATTTCAAATTAAATAACCCAAAATTCGCTCATTCACTAACGAGCTCTACTAAGTCAGTTATTGAATTGAAAGAGCAAAAAGAATAAAACAAACCAAAGTTGTCAAAATTTTGACTTGTATCAATCTGAACATCTAATAAACGCATTAGTACACTTCAAGGATAAATGATCAAATAAAGGAATAGTAAACACACAAGTAGCTTAATCGTAGCCTACCTCTTAATCAGAATGGATGAACTCAAACTAGTAGAACAGTCTTAGAATACTAGAGCGCCAATTCAACACAGTAAGTTCAGGAAATTTAGTCTCTCCTTAATGAAGATGTGGTGTCTTTATTTATAGTGCAAATATTCTGAATACTCTGAGATTCTGAATAATCCCAAAGATATTATTACAAACTTTAAATATTTTTCCCACATAAATTCTAGCGAAAATAATATCAGAAATATTACTATCATGAAAATAGGAAAAGATAACAACTAATATTATTTCACCAAATCGAAAAAAGGGGAAAAAGCAAAACGCTACTCATCGCTAGGGATGATAAGGGGTTGGGTTTGGGTGGGTCTTGCTGGACCCGCACCGCTAAATTTTTTTGCACCCAGACCCTACCCGAGACTTAATGGGTCCCTAAAACCCAGACCTCGACCCAATGGGTCTGCGAGTCCACGGGTCCTTAATGATTCCAACACTCGTATATACTTTTTTATTGGATTTATCAATTTTAGAGCTAATTTTATACTTGCAGACATGTATAATAACAATTATTCTATTTTAATACACATGTTTTTAACACAATAAAACATCTAATTCAAAGTACGAAGCTACGAGCGAACTTCAACATAAAAACATTACAAAAGTCATTACAACATCGACATAAAAACGTTACAAAAGTCTATAAGAATACAACAACATAACTTCAAATGAAAAAGAAAACACAAAGTTCATGATTATTCAATCACAATAGCTCTTGTCCTCATTTTATTAAAAAAAAAATTATATACGTCTAAATTTTGACAGGTCCGAGGGTCGAATCCACGGGTTCGTGCCCAGACCTAGACACATCAATTTTTTTTGGACCCAGACTCGATGGGTCCAAAATTTTGGGACCAAGACCCGCCTTAATGGGTCGGTCCAGGGCCCACTATCATCTCTACTCACCGCTTAGCGCTGCGCAGCGTTCGGTGAGAAGCGCTGAGGAACATTTCCACCGCAACGCTTCGCAGTGTTCCACCCCATTGGACTGGTCTACTAGGCTGGAACCACGGGTTTTTCATTATTTTTCCCTATTTAGCATCTATTATTTTTTATTCTTTTTATTTTATACATGCTTTCTCTTTTTTTGTTCCATTTCGACTGCTATCTAGCTTTCTAAAATCCACATGGGCTGATCGGTCGGTCTTCGTCATCTAACCTAACAAGAGATTTGCTATATGAAATGCTAGCTAATTATTAAATTTGATTGTTACAAAATACGGTCTATGGATAGCTCCTACTTTGACCGAATTAGAAAAATGATGATCGAAGTAGTCTTGATATACACGATTTGGATTGTCTTAAGACATTCAACTGCAGTCTTGGTCCTGTTGTAAACCTGTAAACAACTAAACATGGTCTGTTTAGTGCGAT
This sequence comes from Portulaca oleracea, assembly GCA_029582165.1. NCBI lineage: Eukaryota > Viridiplantae > Streptophyta > Magnoliopsida > Caryophyllales > Portulacaceae > Portulaca > Portulaca oleracea. Next base: position 38,906,543 of record CM055873.1, read on the forward strand.
ACTTAACAGTTTGGCAAGAGTCTTCGCTATGTGCTGGTGAATTTGGTATGTCGTTCGCACCCGACAAATAGGTGTGACTTACATCTGTGCCAGGCTTTGTCGTACGATGCCCTACATACAAGCGTAATAGTTCTCTCCTGAGCCACGAACGTCGCCTTGGACAGTTGGACGAAATTAAAGGATCATGTAGAAATGCAAAGTGAGCCAAAAACAATTACATGCACATACCCTATATTTTGTGAAAATAATTTTTTGGTACCACTACTTTGCTAATGATTATTAGATATCTTTATTTATTAGTGTAATAATTTTTTGAACCTTCAACTGCCGGAATGTCGCCAAAATTCAGAAATTTCACCGGAAATTCGCTTGGGATCTTGATTCAACATGCATACAGACGAAATGTCTTGCATTTATTCGAAATATCACTCCTTAAACATGATTCAACTTGCATACAACAAAAAAAAAACCCAAATTGATTTTGCATAAACAACACAAATTCAGAAATAATTAGCATATTAAAAACCGAAAAATGCTAGGGTTCTAAAAAATAAGCCAAATTTTCAAGATTACCCAATTTAACATATGAAAATGCAAATTGAAGACATATAAATGTAATTGAACATGTAAGATTCTAAAGCTCTAACTTAATTTCAATAAATAATGAAGCAAAATAAGCCACATTTTCAAGATTACCCAATTTGAGTTTCTATTGTTCATCTTCAAAACTGCAATATCCCGAAATTTAATCTATGAACAACCAAATTGAATGCATAGAAATATGATTAAACGTGTGTGTGTGTGTATATATATATATATATATATATATATATATATATATATATATATATATATATATATATATATATATATATATATATATATAACGAAACCCATAACTCAACTTGGAAGCAAACAAACAAATTAAACCTCGATATATATGAAGCAAATAAATGATTTTCCGGCGAAAGTTTCAAATTCCGATGACATTCCGCCAGTTTCCAAAAAAATCTTACACCAATAAATTAAGGTACCTAATAATCATTACTAAAAGTAGCCGTACCAAAAATCATGAACTCTATTTCATGGTGGGAAGGGTACCTACATCTGGATCAACCAGACCACGCTTTAGATGTGTTCACCTGGGAGGTTGTTGTTGTAGTGATACCAAAAAATTATTTCCACAAAACACAAGGTACCTCACTGTAGTTTTTTGCAATGCGATCTTGGACTATCTTAGTAAAAATCCGATAGGCATCTCAATTTACAGCAATAGTCCAAAATTTGAATGATGTGAGCGTTTGAATCAAGTGTAGTAATGAAAAGCCGAAGGGCGTCTCAATTCACCCCAACAACTAAAAGCTCATGATAAATGTCTGACTATTGAGGGCGAAATTGTTATTATTATTTTCTTTATTATTTCAATACATATTTTCCTTGATGGGTACAATTTTTATCAGTGTTGGCTTTGCTTGGGTGCGATTTTGATCTATATTAGACCGAAAATCACCAAAAGGACGAAAATGGGGACAGGGGATGCCTCAAATATGCAAAACGAGCGGTGCACAGCGTTTTGGGCCAGAGCGACAAGAGTGAACGCTATGCAGCATTCAGACCTGTCAATTAGTGGGCCCAGGTGCGCTGCGCACCGTTTCACCGTTCAATTTTCAACGGCCCAAAATTTTCATATTTCCTTTTTCCTTTTTTGCAATTTTATGTCTATAAATTATGAGTTTTGATGCTCATTTTCACAACTCTCATTCTTCCTTCGTCTTTCCTTGAACTTTCTGGTTGAGTTGCATATCAATTAAGGGAATTTTTTTTGGGATATTGGATAATAATATACCGACTATTACTATTGGACAAAAATATCATGACCTTTATACTTGGGTGAGATTATTATACTAACAGTAACTAAGGGGGTGGTGACTGGTTAACTGATCTCTGTTTTGACGTGGTAGGCGGAGGGAAAATAACCGATCCTTACCCAGTAATCTCGTTAACCCCTTCGTTTTTCTCACTAACACACAATTAAAAAAATTGACCCTAACACAATGACTAACAGGGTGGGGAACCGGTCTTCGTATTGACATGACACACAATCAACCAATATCTTTTAATGTGGGTTAGTGAGAAAAACTAACCGGTTAATGGGGTAATTGTCCTGGGACAGTTTTTTCCCTTCGCCAACCACGCTAGCGTGTATGGAGACCGGTTTACCACCCCCTTAGTTACTGTTGGTATAATAATGTCACCTAGGTATAAAGGTCAAGGATATTGTTGTCCAATAGTAAAGATTGGTATATTACAATTCAACACCCCCAAAGGTGGGTATATTATCATCCAAAAACCCTTTTTTAATGCCCATGTTCAGGTTAGTACTCTCCACCAATGAATGAGCTATCAGCTTCCATATAAGAACGATCATCAGTTGCATGCCGAATTCCATAAACTTGTTCAACACGTAAATATGGCCTAGAAGATTGATCTTCCTCGGTCTGCATACTATCGGGTCTTTATCAAGATTAGCTAATGCCTCAAATCTCAAACAAGTGCTACAATTAAATGTCCAACTCGTGTTGTTCCTAACCAATTTGGATTCTTGAGGAGAAGAGATCACTTGTTGTAAGTGGTTGGTTCATTGATCAGACTTCAGATCTTCTTTTTCGTGGTTGGCTCACCCAAGGAGTGGCTCACTGCACCAAAGTTGTTTGGATCAAGTTGGCCATTCAATTTCATTACATTTTTCTTAGTCAATTTCTTAACTTGTATCCAAGCGCCATAGATAAACATTTCTTCCGGCCGATTATTGTTGAAATTCTCACCACTAATATTTGATGCCTTTTCCTTTTGAACCTCCTCAATGTATGGACAAACATTTACCATGTGACCTTGCTTGCTACGATGGAAGCATATCATTCTTAAACCCTCACATTGGTATCTCCAAATTCGACCATTCATTCAAAATTTGGATAGAAGCGGTTAGATAGGTCAACCTCCACACAGAGTCTTGTAAATGTTCTTTCCACATCCTCAGTTCTAGTGTCCAACCTGAGCACACAACCAATCTTGGATCCTATTATGTGTAGTATAAAGTTCTTGTTAAAATACTCCACGTCGATTCTTAGAATTTTAACCCAATCCATCAAGGTTAAAATCTTATCTTCATCCAGGATGAAATTTTATATCCATTCCTTGATCAAAGGGTAGTTGTGTCGTAGCATCATGATTCTCCTAGTAGTACATACTCGTAATCATCATCACAAAGCAAAGCCAGTTATATAATCCAATCTCAAGTCAAAATAAGAGTGTAGTCTCTTTTTAGCGCCCAATTTAGAAGTAGGATTTTTTTTTAAAGAACCAACACCTTTTTTTCAAAAAACTTGATTATAAGGGTTTCTTCCAAGTAGCATGGACAAAATTTTGGATTCGGGTCAAAGACGAGTTGGTCACATCTGTCAACATCAAAATTCGGATGAGAAATTGATGACTGCTACTCGGACAAATTTGGACATATGTAAATTTGGGTCAGAATCTGACTCAAACAATAGAAATATGGGAAATATCAGGTCTGGATTTTGCGTCAGTATTAAAATACAAACAAAAAACAATGATTGGAACCAATTTTTCAAGATCGAACAAATTTCATATTCGAGTGGGACAAAATTTTGTGAACTCTACTTCCATGGTGCTCATGGTGATCAGTGAGGGGATTGGGAGATAAGAGATTGCTATTAGGTAGTCCAAGGATCACAAATCATTCACAGAAACAATCCAAACCCTTGTAGAACTCACAACACTAAGACCACTATTTTTGGGTGATTTTGAATGAGAAAATAACACAATCAATAATAAAAATGCAAATATGATCAATCCCTAAAGAAAACTCACCAAGGCTGATCTTTGAAGGCCCCAAATGGATGTATAAAGGAAACCCACCAACACCCACAATGACTCCAATGCAATCCTCACCAAATTGAAAGGAAAGGCTTACCAGTATTCAAATTCTGAAGGGGACACTCAAATCCACCACCATAATCATAAATGGATAAGAGATGAGATTTTAAGAGGGTTTCAAAATACCTAAGTTAATCTTCATTCAAGAGGCAATAATGTGTTGATCATAATAAAAAGGGTATTTACATGGCGGCTCTAAAACCCTCCTAAAACCCTGAAAGCGGTTGGTCACAGGCGTGACCGATGACCCCCAATTTCTGGGGAAAAACAAAAATAAAACCTCGCGTTAATAACGAGCATGACATGGGTTGTCACGGATGTAACCTACCTCAGGTCTCTTGAGGAAGTGGGGAGGTCACAATCGTGACAAGCGATGTCATGCTCGTGACCTTGCCTTGGGAAAAAGGCCACTGGAGGGAGTATGGGTGAGAATTGGGTGGGTATGGATGGGCACGGTCCGTGCCCACGTTTTACCCAAAGATTATAAGACCCTAACCATACCCTATCAATGCCTCTTAATATCCACATGGATATCACCCACATGGGTAATACCCACTTGGGCCATGGGCCATGGGCCATGGGTATTCATGGGTATCCAACTATTCAACTAATTATTCTTATTTTGTATTCTAACGTTTTAGATAATACATTTATATTTGGAGCTCAAAATTCATATTTGAACTTTTTTTAATCTATCCTATCATATTATAAAGTTTCAATTTAAATCGTTAATATTGAATTTTAATTTAAAGTTTCCGTCAGTTTTTGCGGCAAAAAGTATCTATATATGTCGTGATAAATGTTATCTAATTAAAAGAATTAGGAGCTCAAAACTCATATTTAATCTTTTTTAAATCAATACTATCGTATTACAAAGTTTCATGTTAAACCGATAAAGTTGAATTTTGCCTTAAATTTCAGTAGATAAATGCAATACAACTCGATATGCATATAGTTGAGACCTCAATGGGTATATGGATACCCATGAATAATGAATACCCACACCAAATTATGGGTAACCCATACTCATCCTACCCATTACCCATCTCTAATGGGTTTTACCCATCCATTATGGATGAGTAAGGGTGGGTACCCAATATATGGGTATCAATTTCCACCCCTAGGAGGGAGAAGGGTGACAAGCGTGACCTTAAGGGTCACGACCTTGATCAGTTGTAGTTCTTAGCTTCTCCTTATACTTTTCTTCCTATCTCTTCTAACCGAAGCCCAAGCCTTATAGAGTTGAAAATTAGGCCCGAGCCTGACTTGGGGATTATTGTACTGATGTTGACCCGGTCCACCGTCTTAAGAAATATTAGGGGCAACCCAGGAGACCATGGAGAAGGGGTTTGGCCATTGTCGAAGGCCTAGACATATCGCGTGAGCACTTGGGTCTCCTAAGTCCAACGCTAGAGTTGATGGACGTCCCGTGGGCTTAGAAAGTTAACCTCGTCCAACATGAGGACCCGAGTGGGGCCCGGATCATCCTTCCCTTCTTGAGAAGGACTTGCCTCAAGTCTACATTTTCTTCTTCCTCCAATTCAGGTGTAAGATTTCCTAAATCAAATGTAGAAGAGATGTCGCCCATGTCATCTGGTAGTTCAATTTTGTAGATGTTGTTGTTCACCTTTTCCAACATCTTGAAAAGTACCTCACCCCTTGGCAGTAATTTGTTCTTTCTTTTGGAGGGAAACATTTCCTTGTGAAAATGGAGCCATGAAGATCATCTGTCTTGGAGGAATATGCTTTGCGGTGCCTGTTGAATTGAGCCTTATAGAGTTCATTAGCCTTTTCGATACATGCCTTCATTTGTTGATGTAGCTTTTTCATTTCCCGAGCATTTGACTCAGCTTCAACACCAACACTTGCCTCAACAGGATGTGGAGCGAGGTCGATGAGAGTGAGGGAATTCAAGCCATCATACAAAAGCGTCAAAGGGAGACACAATCAATATTCTTGGTTGAACGATCCAGTTGGTCAGTCTCCCTCCACATTTGTAGGGTTAGCCCAACTGTTTGATGTAAGGCTATCTAACTAAATGGAAGTAAACATTGATTAAAAATAATAATGTTAATTTGTCGAGTGATTAGGCCTCCTTGCCTCTAGTGTAAGAAAGAATTGAAAACAGAGACATCAGGGAGAGAAACTAATAAAGGGTAGACATGGAAAATATGGTATAGTCAGACCGAGCATTCTAGAGGTTGAAGAATGACAAGGAGATTAAATGGCGATGGCATAAAGGGTTTGCAAGGTTAGTTGAGTTTTGCTTGTTTTATATTGTTCAGAGATTTGGACACAAACAAATGAAAGTTGTTGTAGTAGTTTGAGCAGTTTGTTCCCTCTGGAAGTGGAAAGCTATCATTCCAACCATAAACCATTGGATTATTAGGTATGAGAAATTCTATAGTAATCAACTTTTTTTTAATTATCGCAATTTACTAATCTGTACGAATCAATTTTGCTTTAATAGATTTGAACCGCTTAAACTTTTGTCATAACCTTTTCGATTGATACAAAACCTTTTAATCAAAAATCCTCAAAATTAGAGGAAATGTGAGTCTTTGTTTCTCGTCTTTTGCGTCCTTCTCACGATTCGAATAATATTCGATTGAAACTCAACATTCTTAGACCTCAAAATCTAGAGCCTAGACCCATCTCACTCTCTTGCTTCATTCTCTTCATGCAGAATCGAAGAAATTTTAGGAGGTCCATCAATGGTGAATTTCTCACCTTCTCCTCAAAATTCTATGGCGAACTTCAAACAATTTATGTATGTATCTCTTTGCTTTTTGTAGGATTGTGGTTGAAAAAAGAAATGAAAATTTATGTCCTGAATTTCTCATTTGAGAAGTACACAATCCCAATTGGAAAGATAATCTTTGGAGGCCAAGTGCTGCTAACTGATTCGGTGGAAATCATGAAGGTTGTTATTGAAACATCAATTCAAGGCTTGTTTGTTCGGTCAGGTATACCCCTCATCACTAACTACTTGTTTATGCGTGTATTTAAGGAATTCCCATTGAAGTCATTAATAATTTCCACGGCGATTAACCTAATCCCAGAACTTGTCTCAAGTTGGCGGAGTCAATAACTTTCCCAGAGAAGTCGCAAAATTAATCAATGTACTATTTATATTGGTAACTTTGATCTGTACGTATAAATAAGCTTATTGGTTCTTGGATAATTTTTAGCTTTTACATCTTGATGGGTTAGAGCTAATCGACATCTGTGAGATGTGTTTGTAGTATGATACTTTGATTTACTTGGTTCATGTGTTGCTGCTAAACTTAGATAATGAAGTTTGGTTACCCTATGTGCATTGACAGAAAGAGCGGGAGAAAATTGGGTCCTACAATTTTAATTATTGTATTTTTTTTATGGTTTTTCCTTTTTTTTCTATCTAATATTATTTTATTACTTCTTATCCCACTCATCTTTCACGTCATCCTCCAACTTCAAGGACACTATTATCAATAACATACTTCAACATACATTAAAATAATACTATTTTCATTATTTATAGCCTTGGAACATCCCCGCCAAAGTGGAGAAAATAGTGGGTCCTCACCATTCACACCCCTGAAAATCGGGTGTTTCTCACAACAAAGTGGAATGGTAGTGGGGGTATCCATCAAATGGACTTACTTTATTATTTTTGAATTATAGTTTGTTTAATAATGGAGTCTTCCTCCATTATTTGTATTTATGGAACTTTATTATTAGTTTATATGAAAATTAAATTACTAAAATTTAATTTTTAGTGGAAAAAAAATACAACTCGTAAATATTAGTTTAAAATTAATAAGGAAGATAAACATTAATTTCAGAATCTATATACTTATAATGACAATCTAGGTAGGGCTAAAGCAAATACTGCAACGAGAGCGTTTCAAAGAGTTTCATCGAATCACAATTAAGAAAAATACAATTTTTTAGAAATATTTTAATAATTTCAGAAAATCATAATAATAATAGATGAAAATCAAAACTTAGGCTGCATTGGACTCTGACCCCATTTTCAATATTTTTTTTTTATTTTGAACCGGATTTTATTTGAAACCTTGGCTGCTTTGGACTCTGACCCCATTTACAGCTGTTACATAACTGTTTCAAATTTAATTTTGTTTTAGAATTTTTAAAAAAACTTTTACGAATCCCATATGGCTTTGGAGTTTGATCACGTTTACAACTGTTAAAATATCCGGCGCAACTACAACTAGGTTACGTTCATTTCTTTTTCCAAAACATATAAATGCAATACTTTCACATACCAGCCAGAATCACAATTGATCTTCGCCGTATTCATCTCAATTGATTATTGACATTCCCAATTCATACTCTCATTAAGGTAAGTTTCAAGTAATTATTGTATAGATATTCAAACCTATTGGGTTCAACATTGATTGCATTCATTGTAATTGATATATTCAAAAACTACTTTGAATTCTGCAGATTCAATTCACATCACCATTCTTGATATAATCTATATGTTACAATAGAAATCAGTGTGGATCCCATGAAATAGAACCACGGGAGTGACTGTAAGGGAATTGATCAATCACAACATAGATCAAAATTATATTTTTTCTATTTTCACTTTTTTTAATTTTCAATCCGGATTTTATTTTAAAATAAAAAAAAACAGAAAGGAATACTAATCCTTGACTCCTTTGGACTCTGAATTAAATTATTTTGGTGCAAATAATATTAATTATTTTAGTGTTGCCTATAATAATAATAATAATAATGATAATAATAACAATAATAATAATAATAATAATAATAATAATAATAATAACAACAATAATCTATATATTATAATAGAAATCATTGTGGGTTCCACGAAATAGAGACACGGGAGTGACTGTACGGGAATTGGCCAATCACATCGTAGAAAACTATATATGTTTTTTTCTATTTTCAATTTTTTGAAAAAAATTTCAATCCAAATTTTATTTTAAAATTAATAAGACTAGAAAGTATCACTAATCCTTGATTCATTTGGACTCTGAATTAAATTATTTTGGTGCAAATAACAGTAATTATTTTGGTGTTGCCTATAATAATAATAATAATAATAATAATAATATGTATTTATATAATATTAATATTAAAGTTTGTGGATCCCGTTAAATGGAGAAATGAGATTAATTGTAGGGAGTTCGACCAATCAGAAGATAGATAAATACTGAATTAAATTATTTTGGTCCAAATATCAGCAATTATTTTGACATAATAATAATAATAATAATAATAATAATAATAATAATAATAATAATAATAATAACAATAACAACAACAACAACAACAACAACAACAATAATAATAATAATAATAATAATAATTAAAATCATTGTGGGCCCCATGAAATAAAGCCACGGGAGCGATTTTCGGAGTCTAAATCAATCACAGTGCAGTAAGTTGTATTTTATTTTAAATTTTTTTCCAGATTTTATTTACAATTAAAGAAATTAAAAAATATATTCTTTATCCACGTCTGCTTGACAGCAGTTACATTCAAAACGAGTACTGCTAAATCTCAAACAGTAGTGTTCAATTTAAATTTAAATTGTATTTTATTTTCTATTTCTTTGCAGATTTTATTTACAATGAAATAAATTAAAAAATATATCGTTAATCCACGTCTGCTTGACAGTAGTTACATTCGAAACAAGTCCTACTAAGTTTCAAACAGTAGTACTCAATTTAAATTTAAATTGTATTTTATTTTCTATTTCTTTCCAGATTTTACTTACAATTTAGGAAATCAAAAAATATATCCTTAAACGAGTCATAAGAAATCTTAAACAGTAGTATTCAATTTTAATTTAATTACACCACTAAAACAAAACTATCCATAACTAATCACTAATATCCGAAACACTTCAAAACCATTACCAATTCAATTATTAATATGACCCTTGCGGTTAGGTCAATGAGATTCATGAGTTATTGTAGATATCTGTATAAATATAACACATCTGTTAGAGGTTATATCTATTTCCCGAACCTATTATTATGCATTTACTTTTACAAACAACATACTAAATATCCAAAAAAAAAAACTTCTTCATTTACAGTCAGAAGCAAGCAAGATCAATCTTATCGCACTTTAGAATCATATAGACATAATACTTTACATTTCCCATCAATAAGTTTGACATTCATAAACGTTTTCCTCAATATTCATCTATAAGTTTCACATCCATGACTTTTATAAGACTTCAAAAGTAATTAATTGAGTTCACTCCGTACATCGCACGGGTTGAAGCCTAATAATAAGTAATATGAATTAGTCCAAATAGATATACATCTTTTTTTTTAATTATTTTGGCCCCAAGACCAAACGATGTCGCTTGGCCTGGGCTACTGAAAAAAAGGGTAGATTTTTAAATGATGTGGTAGTTTAATTAGGAGAGATATATGTGTTTTTTTTAAAAAAATTAATATAGGTAATAAATTATTGGGCCCATAAATAAAATAAATTTAATTTAATGACTATAATTATTTTATCTATATCCAGCTATTTATATTAATGTTGATTATTATATGTAATTAAAAAAAATTATTGTAATTTTAAAAAAAGTTAATTATGATAGAACCTTCCATTAATTATACATTTTTTTTTCCGATTATTGCAAGCCAAAGGCTTAAAGAGTTTGAAACATACAACAAATCCGCAATACAAAACAGCAAGCAGCCCACTTCAAAAGACATATGCCTAGTTACGAAAAAACTGCAAAACATAATCAATAAAGCACGGTTTTACTGAACCAAAAACTTTCTCCGCCTGCAACTATCACAAAAGATCAGCTTGACTTGGGTGAGTCATCGAGGAATCTCACGCCTATATCCTTAGCAATAATCCTTTTTCTGCGCTCAACCTCAGCATCAATATCATCAAGAATGTCATCTTCCCACTGTCAGGCAATGACCCACAGTAGGTCGTGGTCGCTAACCTTGAGAGATGATGGTCTTTACTTACTACAACACCACCTCGTCTTCCCATATGCCGGGAGACTGGAGAACCCCAACATGAGGAGTTCCTCCACTCTAGCTGTTTATCCCCCAAAAATGGCGCTTCTTCACAGCTAACCCATTCCATGGTTGCTAAAATCGAGATTTTAACTCGGATCTATGAGTTAGTTAGGATCGAAATTAACCTACGTATGATCGTGGATCGAAATGTAAATAGTAGAATCGCATCAAAAATTTTAGATCATAAAATCGTACGATCGTAGATGAGGATCGGGATTTTAATAACTGTGACCCATCAAAGTTGCACAACCACGCCTCATGCTTATGATTCATAATAATAATAATAATAATAATAATAATGTTATCTAAGTTGTAAATACTTGTTACCTAAACACGCCCTATCATTAGTTTTTAAACATGTATAACTGAAATTAACAAAGCATTGACTTCATTGGACAATCAAATCAAAGTAAGACAATAGGCTTCAATTGATTCAACAAAATGATCCCCAATCAGGTGTTCTCAAAAGGGATTAATTAAACATCCGACAGTTAGTTAATATCAGTTCCAATTGACTGACTGAGCTCAAAATCTGGCAACTCCAGTGCCAACAACATCGGGGGTATGTCTTAATCTATCTAGCGTGGTATATCAATGTTTTGGTTATAAATAATGCAGCTGTGGAAATCAACAAAAGAACATGGAATTCATGACATTTTTGTGCAGCTTGGGAAGTGGAGTGACTGGAGCACTACCCACAGAAGTTATGCTGCCATGCCCTGAAGAAGCACCGTCTGACATGTCATCAAACTTCATGAATTGCCCCACCTGACTTGCTGCTAGATGTGCATAGCATACTGGCGCAACTGCACAACACCATCAAATCAACATATTGGTGTCAACCATGCATTAGCTAGCAAAACCCAAAGACATACAACAATAATATACTTACCCACAGAGATTGCTGTAGTGCTTCGTTGGTACCTGCACAACCACAAGTGTAACAAAGCTCAGTACAATGTCCAAATGGGCAAAGCAATCTGGATCAACTAGCTGAGTTCTTAATTACTACTTACACATATGACAGAGAGTGAACCAGTTCTTGGAGATCATCAGCTGAGAAACCAATCTCATCATGCAGAACATGGTAATGCGTCGGCCTAGTTGTTCCCTGCACAGATTAACCATTCCAAAGTGGTTATACAGAAAGCCCATCATGATTTTAACATCAAGTAACCTGATGTAAACACATTTTTACAGACAATCTAATATTTCTGAAAAACACAGGGAATGAAACTGTGTTCTGGGAAAAGTATTACTCACAATCATTCCAGCGTGTGCACACATGTAGAAATCATAGTTCTTGGGATGACAGATAGTGTTGTCAATGACAGTGCCTAAGAAAGAGAATCAACCAAGACCAACTGGGTTAGTAGATGCATGATATTCCACCCAATCTCAACTAGAAAGCTGACACAGACACACCAGGTGGAACATTCATTTCTGGAGATCTCTCCTGGAAGAACTTTGTGTGGTGATTCTTTTGAGCAACAATGACGGTAAACTTTGGATACCAACTGTCATCATAGAAGCTGCAAGCCTATGGATAGGAGTAAAGAGTCAGCAATTACCATTGCACAATGGCAAAGTAAGAACAAGTTTATAAAAGTAATAAATAACAACCTGTTTTATCTGATCAAACTCGATGTTTAAAACCTGACTAAATTGTGATTCACTCACACCATCCCTGAGAATCCACACAATAGCAATCAAAGTTACATTGGGGACAAGAAGAAAAAAGACAGAAACCAGACCCAAAAGAAGGTCTACATGACACTTGCAACGAAGACATTTTGAGAAACAATGTCTCTAATAAGAAGCAATATGACTGAAATCAGAAAACACATAGATAAGGCTACCGAGAATGGTTTTATACCTGAAGATAATTATGTGTGCAGGCTTTCTACTCCCTGAACTAATATAGAAATCATAGAGCAGTTCCCTGGTAAATGGGGAACAACATTAGATGTCAACACTAAATTTATTTTCAAAGCTGCTTCCACTGAGTGGGAAACTTACCGAATCATGCCATCGTCTTCCTTCCCTGGCCCAGGCTTGAATAGAGCATCTATCATTTCAACCTTGGAAGATTGTGTACGTACTGATGCTCGATAATGAGAAACTGAAGGCCACTGCCTAGAACTGACAACCTGAAACCATGTCAAACACATTATTAGATCATACAGAGCAAATTATTCATCTTCATAAGCAGAATATGTTGGACAAGTAGCAAATAGAAAGGTAATCTGCATGATTAGAATTCTTTGAACATGTAGAGAATAGAAAGGGAAACTTACAGCTGCAATTGAAGGAATGTCAGCGCGTCCTGGGGATCCATGGGAGACATCCATCCCAATGATTTGAGTAGGTACTGAAGAAACCAAAGGTATTGATCGTGCATTCTCAATGGACAATGTGGAATTCAACCCACCAAGCTGAAGAATCAAAACAACCAAGCAATATGAAATCATCGTGTGTGGTCTCTGAATGCAGCAGCACAGAACTAAAGAAGAATATTTCATCTGGTCTCACCTTGCAGTTGACCTTCAAAAGCACATTTGTGAGATACTGATCATTGAGTCTAGTTGGAGCTATGCATTGTGTGACAACACCAAGATCAGCAAGGTTTCTTCTCTTCCACGGCCCATAGAGGTCGCAGTTCTTTCTCTCTGGGAGAATGCAGAGAATCAGCTGTGGCGGACCAGGAAGCCCACTCTTCACAGTTTCTACCATCCTGTCAACCCTTACTGGAGATGGTAGCCTTCGGTTTTGGTTCTCCTCCGTGAAGACTTTGTACGGTTTACTTATCCTCTTCAGTAATAAAAGCAACACCATAAGTATTCAGTAAAAGCTGGAAACCTTTGCAATGTACAGAAACTCAAAACCAACTCTTGACTCACCATTCCTTTCCTTTCACCACACTTGACAAAATCTCTTACTAAGGCATTCACATCACAACGAGCTGAGAAATTGACAATGACCCATCTCTCTAAAGGTTCTGTGACTTGAAACAAGGTCTGAAACAATGGAAATATCATCACCAGTAAAAAAGTTTTCAAACAGCAGCCAGCAAAGAATATGATGTTATTTTGCAGTACCTTGTTGTTGAAGTTCCAGCGACCATTTCGAGGAGTAAAGTCCTCTCCGTTGCCAAATGTAAGCTACAAATGTTTAACAAGTGTGAGAAAACTAAAAAAGGAGTTACTCTTTGACGGCTAATTCACAATTTACACCAGTCATGGTTGACACATATAGACTGATAGCAGAAAATGCAGGTACAAGTACATTACCTGTGGTGCAGATAAGATACGTCCATCAATTCTAGCGAACTGTGGACTGATTGAAACACCAGATGATTGAAGCAAAGGATCAGCGCCATAATTGCTAAGCCTTAGGGCCTAAAAGAAAAGAGTTCAAACATCAAACAGCCGAAGACAACCAGATATTAAAGCATAATGAGACCTAGATGAAACATACATCAGTGAGGGATCTCATTCGTTGGTCTGGCTTTTGACGAGATTTCTCTACAAGAGTGGCCCTTTGAGTTCCGGATAAAGCCCTAGTGTACCGTTGCAAAGAAACCATTTCGCAAAGCTGTGCATTGATCAAAGGAACTTAGAATTCCTATTTCAATATATGAGTAGATGTTCAAACGATAAAGTAAAAAATTTTGACACCTCAATTGGAAAGTATGTAGGCCTCTTTGGCTTCCCAACATTAATGCATGGCAAATCACGTGAGAATGTGATGTCAATCTTGCGATGATTGACAAAGTAATCAAACACAGTGATCTCTACAGTTCTGACTTCTCCGCCTCCATTCTTCCTTTCGGTGAGTTCAAACCTAAGCCATACAAGAAAATTGTTGTCATTCCCCGGTCAGAACAGCTTGTCAGTAGGTAAGTTTAGAGTTACAGCAGGTATCCTACATTTGTTCTTGACAGCTTTTCTCACTTAGTCCACTGATTTTGTGTTCCGTTTTCGCAGGCTGGACACAGATCCTCATATTTTTCAGCATTCTTTTTGCCTGTTACGTGGAAAGTGACAGATACATGATTGCTTTGAAACATGAAAACACATTCTTGACTTGTTAACAAGAACTGTGGAATCACCTTAGCCCAGTCAATATGGAACGGATCACGAACATTCTGGTTTGCAATTAGAAAGTCCACCACAGGACCAGGTTTCACTATCATCGTCGTTGACACATCTACAATGAACAGGGGAAAATAATGGAATGTTACTACAATATGAATAAATCCATGATGCCATAATCACAGATTTCTGTTGAAATACAGAAAGTTATGTTGTTCCAAGCTAATTGCTTTGCTTAATAGTCACATAGAGATCATTTCATTTCACTGCAGTGTTAAAAGCACTTACCCATGTTGAGGGAAAGGCCAGCCTGAGTTGGCCTAAAACTTGAATGGAATCCCCTACAAGCAACAACCCCGCCACCAATGTCTTCAAAGTTACGTGGTTCATTGTGGAAAAAGGACTGTCTGACTAAAAGGCAACCTCTGCAATCCAGATTCCAGAATGGTGATTAGTAATCTTCCGTACATATCAACCACCCACATCCATGAATAAGAAATGCAAATTAATACTTACTGCCATGCTGCATTTTGCCGTAGAATAATGTCTAGAACTCGTACTGCCTCCTGGAAATGCTCAGACTCTTGACCGCGCAGCACATTTTCTATGGCTTGCAACGGAATCTTCGCTGCATAATTTATCTCAACCTTGTATTTCTTTGTGCGTTGAGGCCTCCTTAACCTCTTTTTGCTTCCATCATTGGGGCTTTCATTTCCACCAGGACTTCCCCGAGGGCTAACCCTGAAAGGACAGGAGGACAATACATAAACAGCTTAAAGTAGTTAAAATTCACACATACTTAAATGTCACTTGCAATAACACATTCAAAATGCATGATACCTATCAGATCGCTGTTGTTCTTCCAAGACCACAGTAAAGTCAAACTTTTTGTACGGAAGGGACCCAAGCGTGAACAGGCTCTTCTCTCCGTCGTAAGCAAGCTGCTTGCCAGCAAGTTCGCGTTCATATGTGTCACGAACCTTATCCATCACTCTTCTTCCGACTCCTTTTACATCAACTTCATGTCCATCTTCATAAGTCATTTTAACCTGTGCAAGGCAGCAATGTCAGACATGGTAACAAATAGTAGCATCATAAAACCAAAGGCAAGAAAAGAAACAATCCCCATACACTATAATGAAAGAAAAATCCATCAGAATTCGGCATCTTGACTGGGAAATGGTTGGTCAAGATTAGTGTCTTTTGACCTCTAGTACCCCTGCCCTTTCGAGGCATAGGGACCAATTTCGGTGCATCAGCTTTCTTCACAGGTTCGATCTCCTCCTCTGCTTTAGCTGGTGTTACCCCAGGAGGAATAACAGGCGGCGGTGGTGGTGGAAGCCCAGCCATATCTTCAACTACAAAAAGAAAAAAACAAGGCAAATACAACTTAGTTTCACAAAAGTTGCCATTCATGATGCAAGATTGCAAGAACTGTACGTTATCATACATGTAAGGATGCATTAACATTTAATCTTCAAGTATCATCTCACAGATAGGGTATATCAACATGGACAATTCATGCCTTCAAGGAGAGCCTTATTCGATCACCAAGATGTATCCCAAAACACCATAGTAACGTGACAATTGAAAAGAAATATCCTCAGTGTTGTTCAACAGGAAAAACATTCATATGGAACATCCTAGTGCATGGACTTGAATAAATTAACATTTTTTAAAATCACCAGAATCATGAAAAGAAGTTCTATAAAAGGTTTCCTCCCCCCAAAACATTCAGATTAATTATTGATCCAAAAATATGTTTGTATATGTGAATACCAACTATAAAGGTACCTAGTTTTTCTTATTATTCTTTCTTATAAATTACAAGAATATTTGCCAGAGCACACATCATTTACAATAACCACATACATATGGCAAGGACTTACTCAATTGTGATCATTAATTACTGACAAATTATAATAAAATTACAATATAAAATGACCTTCACTAGAAAAATCCTTTACTAAAAATTAAAATGGAGGTAATTTCCTATTATAACTCATTGTAATTTGTGGGTCATTAATGTTCAAACTCTAGTCAAAGTTTGAAACTAAGAGAGAATTACCTAAAACATCTACAGGGGACGACATGTGTCATTTGTGCAATAAATAATAAAGAACTTTAATACAAGCTACATACATGATACATCATATGTAAATATGGTAAGAATCAAGGAACAGCAGATATCACCCAAAAGAGTAGTCATACAGTCATACGAAAATGATGCTAAACAACGTGAACACTTTTCCACGTAAACATTATAGGGGCCAGGCCCAGGGATATCTTTTTGAACCAATAAAACATCATTTAGATATGTACTACTTATTAGATCATGAATCAATTTAAGACGCAAACAAGCAAAAATTCTCTGAAAGGCTAAACGGTAACTAATTTACAGGAAGAAAAACTCAACTTCAAGTTCCTACATCATCACGATGACATGATATCATGCATAACATATTTCATATCAGAAACTTACTAGATTTGTGAAAGCCGGAAGGATGAGTTTTGAGCCTTTTCACACGAAAAATGACTAAAAGATCTTTAGGGCCCTGTATTTTGATAAATAATTGTAAGATGACAATCTTCGCAATAATTATATATGAGGCATTCCTATCTATTTTAGGACATACAAAGCATTAATTGAAAAATTTATTGTTGATTAATATTATATAGCTTTGACAAACCCTAACCATTAAGGTGATTTCAATTAAAACAACTCTAAGCACAAAAATCATTGCTTCTCATGTTTTTGGGCTAAAAAATGGATTGAAATGTCTCCAATAATTACTTATTGCAAAGATAATGTCACAGCATAACGCAAAAATGACAGTAAAACAATGAGAAAAATAATCTTGAGAAAAATATAAAAGATGGAAACTCAGTCAAATTCCAAGTCAACTGTGATTTCCATCTATGGATAAACATAGAAGCAAGAGCAAAGTGATGATTACTAGGAAACAGACCTATTGCTGGCTATTCTGCAGATCAGCATTATTTAAGAAAATAGAGGCCTTAAATATCCGAATACATTTTTAATTCACCAAGGTACTAATATAAAACCTTTACTTTTCCATTGATCTATCAAATTAATGAAACCACTGCAATTTATTGATGTATACCATTTTCGTACGAAGTTTTGAGAAATATAAGATGTGGTGGGGTATTCCTATGTGAGATCAACTGTTCAAAATTTAAGAATAATACACCAAAGCTTTAAAAAAAATATATATATACAACACAAAGCTTTCAAAGTGGAAGGAAATCACAAACACAGGTTGAAGAAATCAATTGCTACCAAAGATAGTATTGTATCCAGAAAAGGGTTTGCTACCTGCTACAGCAAAAGCCCAGACTTGGCAATGGTGAAAACGAAAGAAAATAATTCTTTATTATCAAAAAGAAAATCACCAATCAGGCAAAACAAAACATGGGACTAAACCCAAGAGAGCACAGCTACCTTTATTGATCCATGAAAGGGCGAGAAAAAATAAAACAAAAAATGAAGAAAACCTAAAAGTAAAATACTCACTAATTGTCGTAATTTTAATTTTCATGGTCTTTCATATCATTTTTTGTTGATAATTTCTTATATAATAAGTTATTAACAATTTGCAATATTATACACCTATGATACTATTTTTCGTTATAAATCTAATTGTGATAATTTTATATAGTAAATCATTATATATATTGAGAAATTTATTATACAAAAGAGCCCAGAAATTAACGTTTTCCCATGAAGCAAACAGCAACCGGTGACATAAAAATAAAAATGTATCTTTTCTTTCTGTTTTTTTTTTTTTTTTGGTGCAACGATGGGGAAAAATTATGGTTACAAAACAAATAAAACAGATTACATTGTACCGTAATTCTACCCATGTTCCAAACCGGTAAACTGGTGTGTATTTGGTGCAAGCCTAAAACCTATATTTCCGGGTTCTTGCATCGGGGAATAAAACGCAAAAAATTAGGAAAGCATGAGATCTGGTATGGTAAGATACTTTATTACAAGTTTGATGTGAAAATATGAAACCAATTACTGTATCTTATCTTTTTTCTCCAAACATACATCCAAGAAAGGTAAACATAACATTCATGGGAAACCTCAGCGGAAAAAAAATCAAAGAGTTGCTACGGCATGATTAAAGAACAAGAACATTCACATTAACAAGTGAAGAGCAACACCAACACGTACGTCAGGCAAAGAAAAAGAAAGAAGTTGAAGATGAAACAGGGAGGAAGAAAGACAAAGACAATGAGAGAGAGAGAGAGAGAGAGAGAGAGAGATAGAGAGGGTCACCCCGAGGAAGTAAGAAGCAGGGGACGAAGGAAGGAAACCCTAGAAAACAATGCTGATGATGAGTTCAAAATCGCCGGCACTTTCTCTCTCTTTCTCTTTCTCTCTCTATAAATATAAGCTGGTGTCTGTGTGTTTGTGGGAGGTAGAGAGTTGGTTTTATAGAGGGACTGCAACAGAGGGAGGATAAGGAGGGGGGGGGGGGGTGAAGGGTGATGATGCTCCTGCTTATTATTGCAAAGGGAGAGCGATTGAATTGCCCTCGCAGTTGTACTTTATGCAATGATGAATTACTCAAACCCCCCTTTTTTAGGAGACGTAAACCCTCCCCAAGTAGAGGCCTAAATAGTAAATAATCATTACCCGCCTTAATTTCACCCAAACTTTACATTGCGCCTTGTCTCTCTTTTTCTTTTTTCTTTTTTTTTTTTAAATTACTAGTTGCAAAAATTTTGATTCGAGTTAAATTCATATCTTATCTATCACTGTTAAAATAAAGTCTAGACGATATATATATGAGAATTTTTGTGTTTAAATATTTAGCCAATTTGATTAATATTAAAATTGAGATGACCGAACTTGATATTTTCTGGATCAGATAGATTTGGATATTCAAGTTGGACAAAAAAATTTCGACTCTACTTTTAACCATGATGTAACACTAGTCTTGATCTTCATACAATTTTTGAAGGACTTTTTCTCATCAAATTAATGTTTATTATAATTATATATATGATTAATTTACCAATTGTAAAGAGTTTAGTATATGTTGGCTACGACAACAATACAAATGATACCTTAGGCTCCGTTCTTTTATATGGTGCGGTTCAGTGCGGTAGAATTTGAAAAAGTATGGTGAAGTGTAGTGAGTAGTGGTCGGAGTTGTGGTATGTGGGGTAGGTGAGAAGAGAGAATGTAAAAAATACAGGAGAAAAGTAAGAAGAGAGAAAATTAAAGTAAGAAGATATTTAATTTTGGTAAGATTGTGGTAAAGTGTGGTAGAGTATGGTAGAATATTGAATAATGCGGTGTGATGTGGACCGCACCGCAAGTTACCGCATAAAAGAACGGGGCCTTAATAGGATTAACTCTATCTATTTTGCACATTTTACTAGGTTTTTTTTATAAATGTTTGTAAATTATTTATAAAAAATATAAAATTTATATGTGATCAATAATGCAAAATAAATAGAGAAAGTAAATAAGATCAACACAAAGATTTAACGTGAAAAATTCCAAATCGAGCAAAAACTACGAATAATGCACTAATCAAAAGGACTTTACAATTAGAATGTCACAATGACTATCCAAAGAATTTACAAGGAAAATTTTAAACTCCTGTTTGCTTTTCACGAGATAATCTTTAGTCACAACTCCAATTAGATTTACCAAATCTAATATAATTATTAAACCCAACATAACAAGGAACCTCAAATAATTTCCTGACACAATTAGGAAATAAACTTGGTGGGAAATCTGGGTGATTTGAGGACACATTTCTAACATGAGCAATTGATATTTAACTTATGAGACAATTAGTATTCTCACTACAACTTATTGCCTGCAAAAATTGCGAATTTGAGTCAATATAATTGTTAGGAAAGTGTCCAAAAATCACCCAAACTCTTGATCCCACAATTATTTGTTTCCTAATTGTATTAGGGTATTATCTAGGTTTCCTTATTGTTGGGTTTCCTAATTGTATTAGATTCTAAATCTAATTGGAGTGAAGGTCAACGTATGTTTATAGAGAATTTTTCCCGATAAAAAATAGGGTTTTGTTCGCTTTGTCTGGTGTGGCCAAGTTTGATGTCCATTGAGGCAAATCTTGGATGGTGAGAGAGTTTTTGTTGAAAGTTTTGTGGAATAAGAATGTGTCCCTTTTCAAAAAATTACTTAGAGGTACCCTAATTTTTGATAAAATATTTTTCGGGTACCCCAACTTTTCAAAACTAATTTTGGGGTACCCGCGGCCCTTACTTTTAGGATTAGTAATAAATAGGTGAATTTCCGGCCAATGATTTGAAATCACCGGTGAGTTTAAGGCGCGAATTCATTAAGGTTTATTTTGGACGAAAATGCCCTTTGTTTGTTAGAAAACAAAAAAAAAAAAGTCGTTAATAACCTCTCCCCAACTCCATTCGTTTCTTGTTCTTGTGTTTTTCAGTCTTCTTCTTCTTTTCTTCTTCCTTTGTTCTTCAGTCTTCTTCGTTTCTTCTTCTTTTGTGTTCTTCAGCCATGGACACCATTGCTTTTGAGCATGAGAGATTTCCTCCTAACACAAGGATTGACCACGACTTGAAGTTTAATAGTTCAGTATTTCAGTGAAGCTCAAACAGAGGGGAAGGAAGTGTGACTTTCAACTCTGTGGACCACAAGCTCTGAAAACCAAGTAGAGTGGATTCATAAACCTGAACAAGCCCTATATATATACGATCATTGTAGTACACTAACAACTGCACAAAAAAAAAAAAAAAAAAAAAATCCTCCCAATACAATAACTGTAGACATCAAAAACAGAAAAAATTGACTTGAAAGTGAAAAGAGGAAACCAAATCACGTGATTTATGATCATTGCCCCATATTAATTACAACACAAATTAAAAGTATCAACAGAGCGCCCAACACAAACAATTTGGGTAACAAAACAATGACAATTCCAATAATAACGAAATTTAACTAGAGAAGAATTGAAAGTAGCAAAAGCCTAAAGGGAAAAGAAAATCGAATGGGAATACTGACCAATATTTCGAAGATCCTAGAGGTGGTGACGCATGGTGGAATCTTGTGTAAGGATGAAATTTAGGGTTTTAGAGGAGTGATGAGAGTGAGCAGAGACGAACAAAGCCTAAACCCTAAGGGAATTAAAAGGGCATTATAGTCAATCTCTGTCAAAAATTAGCGGTATTTCGGTCAATTTACATAATCAATCGGAGTTTTGTCGGAAATTCACCTAGTAATTTCTAATCCTAAAAGTAAGGGTGCCCAAAAATTAGTTTTGAAAAGTTGGGGTACCAAAAAATTGTTTCTTCAAAAATTAGGGTACCTCTAAGTAATTCTTTCGTCTCTTTTGGGTGGATTTCTTTCGGTATTTGAGATCTTTGTAGTACTCTCTTTGTTGGATCTCAGGAGGAGATCGTTCGTTGTACGCTCTATCAAAGTGCATTTGTTTGTACTTGTGCCGCCCGTGATTTTTTCCCCTATTCAGGTTTCCACGTTAAATTCTTATCCCCTTTAATTATGCATTTATTTTCCCTCAACATCCATTAAGTCATCTTTCGGTACTTCAGCTATTATGTATTGCTCTTATAATTAAAATCCTAACAAGTGGTATCCAAGCTAGGTTGTTCAAATTTTGTGGAGTTAGGGTTCATGTCGGAGCTTCATATATAGGATGACTACATTTAGAAAATTTGCTTATGGTATTAAGAAGTTCGTCGCCAAGATCATATAAGAGGGTTGCAAAGATTTTTGGAGGATCCAGATTATGGTTGTTCAACAGTTTGTCTATCATCGCAGTTCTACCTTTTAGAGGTTCGTTAACGATGAAGAAATTCCAGATATTTCATTGATTTTAGTCCAAGGTGGAGATTGTTTGAAAAGTGTCATAAAATCACCCAATCTCTTGACCTCACAATTATTTATTTCCTAATTGCATTAAGATATTGTCTATGTTTCCTTATTATGTTGGGTTTCCTAATTGTATTAGATTCTAAATCAAATTGGAGTGGAGGTCAACGTAGGTGTATAGGGAATTTTTTCCGATAAATAGAGGGTTTTGTTCGCTTTGTCTAGTGTGGCCAAGTTTGGTGTCCACCGGGGCAAATCTTGGATGATAAGAGAGTTTTTGTTGAGAGTTTTGTGGAATAAGAGAACATGTCTCTTCTGGGTGGATCTCTTTCGGTGTTTGAGATCTTTGTAATACTCTTTGTTGGATCTCAGGAGGAGATCGTTCGTCGTACTCTCTACCAATAATGGATTCATTTGTACTTGTGTCGTCCGTGATTTTTTTCCGATTGGGATTTCCACGTTAAATTCTTGTCCCGTTTAATCTTGCATTTATTTTCCCTCAATATCCATTAAGTCATCTTATTTCAATACGGTGCGTCCACTATTATGTATTACTCTTATAATTAAAATCCCAATTGTTACAATTTGGTCCCGATCACGATTGATTGGAAAGGCTGATGTTTCCCTTTCATCATTGCATTTGTTAAGGATTCTTAAACGTTGCATGTTCATTAAGATACAACTAATTCCTTGGCAGTCTTGTATGTTGTATCATTGACAGATCCGATTGAAACTTAATCAAGACTCTAATTAGGAAATTGGTAACTCATTTAGAGAATACATGTACGAGGAAGCCTCTTTAGATATCCAATGATGTATCATGGATCTTGTTCTTGTAGGGTTTAGGGTAAATGGTAGTAACCAACATGGATTAAAGTCCAGCCACGTATGATACCGGCCTTAACATTGCATTCTTTGTTTTGAGATTAATCGTTGGCATAGGTTTTGGGGCAGGGTTCAGGGTATATTGTATATGTTGTACAAGCTTGCGATTTATGATTTAGGGTTTAGGGTTTGCGGTTTGTAGTCCGGGTTTTGTAGCTTGTATATATAGCTTCATCTTCTAATGTCCATGGTTTAAGGCTCTTTAGTTTAGGCTAATGGTTAAGGGTTTTGTGTTTAGAAATTTAGGGTTCATTATATACAATTGCAAAAGGTTTCAAGGGGAGGGTAGTGTCAGATTCATAGTTAACACTTAACAACTTAGTTCGTTCAAGGATATGTCCGATAGAAATAAAAGAAATTATTCATAAATGGCTTATGTGTGTACCTGTAGATGTGCTTTATTTAGGTCGGTAAGCCCACTTGATATGTTGGTAGAAGTGTAGAACAACTCCTATGTGATATCATTGTGTCACCCCATATGTGCTTTCTAATTTAGTGTTTAGGTTTCAAGTTGGATCTAGGGTGCTTGATATGGCATACGATGTTCGCCACCAAGTTTTGAGGTTATATGGTATAATTTGCAAGGCATGTGTGAAGTATAGTTTATCCA
Organism: Portulaca oleracea; assembly: GCA_029582165.1. Taxonomy (NCBI): domain Eukaryota; kingdom Viridiplantae; phylum Streptophyta; class Magnoliopsida; order Caryophyllales; family Portulacaceae; genus Portulaca; species Portulaca oleracea. The sequence continues at coordinate 38,931,000 of CM055873.1, forward strand.
TGGATGCCTCCGTATATTATCCAACCATGGATATATACTTTCTATAGTTATCCACTTATCCATGATAAGATTTGTTGTTATCTTGAGAAATTGACTTGAATACACTTTATCGAAAATAATTAATAGTATATCATATTTACAATAATACAATACAATAAAATAAAATATATTTTAAATTTATATTTTCCATATTATTTAGTGCATGCATGTCGTCAAACTTTAACTTTTTACAATTCTCTCGAAAAGAATTTTTTTTTAAAAAAAAATTAGCTTTTTGATAAACTAATTCTAGTGAAATCAGTAAAGTGTTTAGTAATCCAACTATAGAAATACTTTTCAAAATTAGAAACAAATTTATACGTTTGAAAATTATTCCTTAGAAATGAGCCTTAAAAATATAAATCATTGAAAAATTAATAGGCTTAAAATCTAAACAAATTTTAAACTGCGAACTGGAAAACTTTAAAGTTTAAACTGTGAGGATCATTATTATTGATTGTCATTGATTGTTTAGGGCGGAAAATTTTAAACTGGAAAACCCAAAAATGAAACGAAATCTAAATTCAAAATCATTATATTTATTGATTGTTTGGAATTGTTTAGGGCGGAAAAAGCAAAAAGGAGCAGTGGCGGACACCCATAGAGGGCGACCCTTAAACCCCAAAGTTTTTGTAAAATTTAATATAATTTTGTATAAAAAATATAACTATTATATTTATCAAATCATGAGTGTAATAATGTATTAGACATCCCTAATTTAAAAGGCTAGATCCGCCATTGAAAAGAAGTTGAGAAGAAGACAAATTTAAGGATAGTTTTGTTTGTTAGCTGTGAGGACTGCGGAGCATTGATTTGTTGCAATTGGGTGTGCGACTGTATAACACTATGCATGCAGCATTGATTTGGAGCTAGTTATTTCAACTTATTGCCCTTTGTCTTGTTTCTATTAACTCCATCCTTGTCCTTCATTCCTATATACACTTGGAGGTATATGAGAGGGTAAATTAACCCCATCCAGGCCCACCAAATATTACCTCTTTTTATAGGGTTGGTGGGTCCTAGGTGTAGGTACTAGCACAGACTTTAGAGCTGCGACTGCCAATTTGGGCGGGTTAAATATGTCCATGTATTTGTGGTGGGTAAATATGAATTTTATTTATTTTAAATTCGGGTTAATATATTGATGGGACGTATTTTCATTCCTGCCAATTTTGAGGTTGGCTTTTGGGACGATGCATATTTATTCAAGTGTTTTCTGGAATAAATATGCTGAAGTTTATGTACAAAAATTACCTATCCAAGACAACTTTCTATTGTATAATGATTCTAATGATGCTTCAGGATCTATTTCGAGCGTTGGAATTTTAAAATGGATAGTTTTCAACAAAAAGAATCGACACTTCGATAGTATGCTTCTGGGCCATATATAAATCCCACAAACGCTTGAATGAAAGCTAAATTGTTGAAGCATCAAGCAAAGGCGAAAACTTCAGAATAAAATATAATGATAATTGAGTTATCCATATATTATATATCTCTCTTATTCACGTCAAAGCTAATTAAGCCCTATTCTTTGGATTGATGACTCTTGTCAATCCAATCAGTTCAATTCAATCCAATTCAAACCTTACACAATTCCCCAGAGAACATCCTATCTAAAAACACATTTCCCCAAAAAAATATTACAATTTATCCATTCCAATCCGTTCAAAATGATTCCAACCAATCCAAAGACCATTAAGTACCAGGGGCCTATGTAGAACCGACATGAATAAGAAATGAGTATAATAATTTCAATATCAATTTCAACCTTAGTCCTGAAGTTTAGCACTAATCGAAAAAAAAAATTCAAACATGGGAAGTAAAAGAAAAACAATACATGAGCTTTTTTTTTTCAACCCACAAACTTTAAGATCCTTTTTATTCAACCTATAAACTTTAAGGTGCAAAAAATTGTCCAAAAAATTAATTACCCTATACTTCAGTGTCCAAAATACAAAAATGAGAAAGATCATTGACAAACGCAACAATGATTCACAAGTATAAAGGGAGAGATTACAAGAGAGATCCCAAACAACTTATAGCACTACGAGAATAATATGAATATAGAATTATAACTTCCAAAAATACTCTCACAACTTAAAGATAGATAGAGGTGAAGAATCTCTTAATACAAATACGTATAAATAGGTTGATAATAACTTATATTTATATTAAAAAGTAGAAGCTAGAAATTAACTTAAAAAAATCATTGTCAAGACTCAGGAGACTCCCACACCAAGGATATAAACTTCCAAAGAAGATCCACGCCAAGGAGTGTTACCGTCGTGGTGGGAAGATTGATGCTTGAGTTTTCGGAAGAAATTCAAAGGAAGAGGGAGTTCGGGCACGATAGGGTTTGCATATGACCTTGGCTAGGAGAGTCCACAACCTTGGCGTAACATTCCACCATGATTAATTAGGCTAAACCACTATTAATCACTAAAGAAATGACTTCAACACTACCAAAGATTGATTGGATAAAGTAACAAGATTTGGGAAGGAAGAGGCTTTGAGAGCTCTCTACAATGACATTCAATATATTCAAAAACTGCCCAGAAAATGAGGGCCAACGAGTATTTATAAAAAATGGCCAAAGCCCAACACACAGTCGTTTTGGCAAGCAAAATTGGCAGAAAAAAGGGACCGGCTCGGGCGAGCCGGCAGCTGACTCGGGCGCGCCTAGCTACTGGACGACAGAAGAAATCGGTGCAGGGGGAAGGTGGCGGGCGCCACCATGTAGGTCGCGGGCGCCACTATCTTGATCAGACGGATGACTCGGGCGAGCCTTGCCTCTGGTCGGCAGTAGCAGCGGCGGCAGTAGCTGGGTCGCGGGCGCGACCAAACCCGTAGCGAGCGCGACACCCGAGCGACAGTGTGATGTTGCGAGCGCGCCACGGTCTGACTCGGGCGTGGCTGGGCGCTGTCTGCAGGTGTCGCGGGCGCGACCTCCTGGGGCAGTGACGCGGCTCGGGCATGGCACGTTGTGGCTCGGGCGCGCCTAAGGCCTGTCCAAAAGGTTCTGCCTGGCCTGTTTTTGTTTCAAAAGTAACCCGGATCCCGTCACGACATTGTTCAACATCTCGGGACGGTATGGCCTCGGGCCTCTGGGGTCGGGGCATGAGCGGGCCTCCTTAGAAGGTCTCGGTTCCCATCCAATGGATGGCCGAGACTACCTTTGCGTTTTCGGGCTTCACCGGGAATTGCACCTCGAGTTTCACCGTGGTTGAGGCAGCTCGCTTAGCAAAGGTTATGAGAGACGAGAACGGAACCCAGGACTCTTCATCCTCCCATTCTTGAAGAGGATTTCCCCTCAAATCCGCATCGGGTTCAACATCCTCGATGTAGGGTTAAAGATCGCCGATATTGAACATGGAGGAGACTCCCATATCGCCAGAAAGATCGAGCTGAGCTTGTAGGCGTTATCGTGGAAGGGAAATTATTCAATAATTTCTATTGTGCATTGAATAGCTTATAGCAAAACACATTATATATTCATTTCATTTTCTCTGTACATTGAATAGTAGGCTTTTTAAAATTTCACAATTCAAGATTAAAGATTAAAGACTTATTCATTTTCTTTTCTTTTAAATTAATGATTAGATTATTTTTTTGTTTAGGCCTCTATTTCATTTCAATATATTATTTTACCTAATATTTTATTTATGTTTAAATTAATCTATTGTGCGGCATATTGACATATATATTGCCAAGAAATAATTGCAAGTACTTTATTAGGAGGTTGAATATGGAAAGATTTGCACTTTGTATAATTTTCGTTTGTGTAGAATTGGTCTAGCTATGTAATTTATCTATTATCTATTACATATATTAAAACAAGGGTTTTTTGGCTCAAAATAATCCGAAATCGGAGGTCATTGGCTGAAAATAATCCAAACTCACTTTTTGGCTGAAAATAATCCAAACTTTTAACCTAGTGTAACGCCCCGACCCCTCACGGGCCGCGGACATTACCAATAATTGCTTCAAGGATCGCTGACTGGCCCCACAAATCACCACGAGTCTTTCCAGCGTGCTTCGTCCTTGCTCACACGCTGCCCGAGAAAACTTCCCAGGAGGTCACCCATCCTTGGACTACTCCCAGCCAAGCACGCTTAACTGAGGAGTTCCCAACGGATGAGCTACCATAAAAGAAGGTGCACCTTGGTGATATGAGTAGTCATTTCAATACTTTTAAGCCACACTTTAACCATATATCCGGGGTGTTACAATCACCCCCACTTAAGCGCACAACGTCCTCGTTGTGCCACACAATATACTCCAGAATCTTTGCCCCGCTAGGTGACTGCCCATGGCTCTCCCGTCCACTGGCGCAGCTCACGGTCGCGGGTCGGCTCTGATACCATCTGTAACGCCCCGACCCCTCACGGGCCGCGGACATTACCAATAATTGCTTCAAGGATCGCTGACTGGCCCCACAAATCACCACGAGTCTTTCCAGCGTGCTTCGTCCTCGCTCACACGCTGCCCGGGAAAACTTCCCAGGAGGTCACCCATCCTTGGACTACTCCCATCCAAGCACGCTTCACTGAGGAGTTCCCAACGGATGAGCTACCATAAAAGAAGGTGCACCTTGGTGATATGAGTAGTCATTTCAATACTTTTAAGCCACACTTTAACCATATACCCGGGGTGTTACACCTAGTTACTCGGACTAAACCGAAATCGATTTCCGACGTCAGAATACTGACCGATCACCTTATGTAGACCCCATTTAGCATAAATTCAAAACCAAAATCAATTAAAGAAACACGTGCTCCGGCTACCCAGTCAAAATTCTGACGCCGGAAATCGATTTCGGTTTAGTCCGAGTAAATAGGTTAAAAGTTTGGATTATTTTCAGCCAAAAAGTGAGTTTGGATTACTTTCAACCAATGACCTCCGACTTCGGATTATTTTGGAGCCAAAAACCCTTAAAACAAAGCTTTCTAATAGGAGCTTTTGCCATGTGTCATCATAAAAAATCATAATTAATAACCTTATTTTAATGAATCAATTTAAAACCTTATTAGTTATTATACATATGAGGACAAATATTTATTACACCAATAAAACAATATCCATTAGCTTTTACACATATTCATTTTACAAAGGAATTAGTATGTAAAAGTGTTTTTTTTTCAAAATTATTTAATTGAAATTTTAGATTATTCAATTCTAATAAGTTTCACATATATAATTTTCAATAGTTTAATAACTAACACTACCGTGCATCTGCACGGATATATAACGCTAGTTAAATATATTAAAACAAAACCCAAATCAATGTGTTGTTGCCATTTGTCACTCACCAAGAGAAAGCTATTTTAAAAAGAAAATTTTATTCAAGTCATTTAAATAAATGTTACTTTGACTAATACAAAATTACACAAATGTTATAGATATAATTTAAAACATTAATATGCCATAAGTTTTATTTGGGATGATGTTGTTACCTATTGACTCCACCATAGATACAATATAGTTTATTTGAAGTTTTGACTTCTATTTAATATTAATCGATAGAGGTTTAACAAAAATAATTTGAAAAAACTAACAAAACTATAGAAAAAAAAATCAACAATTAGTAAACTAGCCCATCAACATATTCTCAAAAAAAAAACCCCTCAAATATTTGAAATATTATCCAAATATTAGTAACTCTTCTTTTCCATAATGTGAAGCACAATGGCAACAAAGGCAAAAAATTATAAAAAGATAAAAATTATAGTTAAAATGATACTTACTGCAATCTATATAAAACAACTTATAAACAATTCGTAAACATTATAATGAAAAACACATGCAAATTTCGTATCACATTCAATCTAATAATGAATAAGAAAAGAGAATCAAACTTGCAAAAAAAAAAAAAATACAAAAATGACAAAGAAGAGAGATTAACCGGTGCATGGCACGGATACAAACACTAGTTTGTATTTAAAAAAAGAAAGAGTTTTAGTGCAAAACATTAAACATGTACGCGCAATATTGATATTATTGTATATTAAATTAAAAATGATACCCAATCGAAATTCAATACATGAGGTTGATTTGATTAATATGTCATTTATTTTATTTGGCGTTGTCAATATATACAGAACTTCTATAATTGATAGTTATTTCTAACTATTAGCAAAAAATTCATGTTAAATCATAAATACTAGTTTAATAAAAGCAAAACACCTGAAATATATCTTATGTCAAGAAAAATATTATCTTCTAACAAAATAAATACCATTAAGATCGTCAATCTTTCTCTCTCTCAATTTCTCTTATATTTGTTGTCCATGTATTCACTGGCGGATCCCCATAGACAATGGGCATGGCCACCCTAGGCCAAAGAAAAAAAAGAAAAAACTAGTAAAATTAAGGATTAAAATTATGGATTTTATTTTATTATGCATGAATAATGATATAGTCGACACCTCTATTCCGAACATCTAGATTCGCCGTTGATGTATTCATAATTTTCTAATGTGCTATAGCACCAGGCTCAACCCTTTATCATTATACTTTTGTAATAATTTATAATGTTATCCTAAAGTGCCAAAAATGATCAGAACCTTGGTTGTTTTTGAACTAGTAGCTAGACTACTGGGATAGAATGCTCATGCAAGGTACAAGCTAGAAATTACAATTTTATTAGATAGGTTTGGTGTGTAGTACATTAAATTTATTACATTAAGCATATTTTATCGTGGATTTTAATAAATATTAAACATTACAAACAACATTACACCTTTATATAATTTATATATAGTATTATATATATATAATATATATATATATATATTCATTTTTTAAATATAAAGTATAATAATTTTAGTTTCATACTCACATATAAATTATTATGCTTTAAAAATTGTCGTATGTTAAGACTTTTAACGTGTTCATTCTACAAATATTATAATTATATTAAAAGATATTCGCGTAAAACTAATTTTATTCGCCCTCCGAAAAGAAATTTATACTGTTAAGTAGCACCCGACTCATATTTACCCTAACTCCGAAATACACCAGACTCATATTTACCTTAACCTAAAAAAGACTTAACTCGGGCTTTAGTGTCGAATTTACCCGGACCTGAACTATACCCAACCGACATTTACCCTATCTAGATATACACCTAACCTATACTTAATCCGGGTCCCACACTGATAAGTCTGGCAGCTTAAACATTTATTTGATGTTAGGTTCCTTAGTTATTGTATTTGATGACAAAAGAATGAATTTGTGCGTGAACACAAACTACAAGACAAGTTGTTGAATGATTTTATATTATTGTAGACACGCCCGAAGAATTTCCCTCCAGGAACATTCTTTGGTTCAACTTCTACTTCGTTGGTGATTCTAGAGAGGTTGCTTTAGTGGGATGAAAGCCTTTAGCGAACTTCCACATAAAAGTCCTAACCTAAGGGTGTGCCTACAAACTCTAGATAATCTACCATAGATTATCACAAGTCATAGTGGAAGCAGATGTTGTATATTCCTGATAAGCCAACTGGTAACCACTCCTCACCTTGTATTCACTATCCCTTCTAAATAACCACCATAGTTTTTCATCCCTGACAGGATTGCATTGACAGTCTGCTCATCAAACAGTTGACCAATATAATTAAGTCTAAATCCCATTATTGTACCTTACCTTTTTGCCTCAAATCCTTCACCCTCTTGTCTTCCGCACCACGTTAGGGTTCAAAGTCCAGTCTGGACTGAAAAATGGACTGGACCGGACTAGACCGAGGATTGTACTGGACTGGACCGATGGAAGTTCGGTCCAGTCCTCGGTCCAAAAAAATTTGATGTTCGGTCCTCGGTCCAGTCCATGGACCGAATTGAAGGACTGAAGTTACTAAAATTATAAGGTTTCCTTATGTATAGTCCAGTCCGAATTGGAATGAGGACTGGACCGAACAAAGTTCGGTTGGTCCAGGAAAAAAGTTCGGTCTAGTCTTCGGTCCAGCTTAGTCCTCTAGTTCGGTCTTCGGTCCAATTTGGTCTAGTCCGGACCGATGAACAACCCTACACCACGTTGAGGAAGCATAAAGAAGTCTCCGTTGTGATTGATCCATCTATCCTTCGAAATACATATAGACTCTCTATCTCTAAGCTACTAACCCACTCATATGATCGAAAAATCCCAACTACTTAGTATCTTGCATCAGATATAGCTAGGGCAAAACCTTTGCTGAACATTTATAATCTAACCCATGGAAATATCGTTCCTTGTTAAAGAATTTGGGTAAACTAAAAGACGTCAAACTTGTTAACAAGCATGACCACATTAAAATTGGCCATCTCTCTAAACCCCATTCTGACCTCCTTCTTCAACTTGCACATCATTGACAAATTCTCCCAATGGATTGTTTGTTTTTCACCATCTCCACTCCACTGACCTTCACACACATGTTTGGTAATTAATTAGGGCATTCGGGCCTTTTAAGCCCAAAAACAATAGGTAGGGGGATATGGGTCCCCTACCTAAAACCCCTCTCTGGCACCAGATGCCCCGCGAGTCTCCTATCAATACAAAAAGTGCAGGACGCCAGTCCTACACATTTCATGACAAGCTCAATTCACTCCCCTAGAAATCTCATGCCCTACATAATTATCCCCGAAAAACTTCACTCAACTCACCAATAAGCCTTATTCATGCTAATCTTAGTAGCTATCCATCCAATCTTCCCCTTCTTCTTTTTCTTTAGGTAATGAAAAGTTTCAATAGCTATCATCACATTATCAGAAATTAACCTACCTAGCACGAAGCCGATAACCTCTCATCTATGATATTCCTAAGGTTTTGGTTTCAAGCGGTTAATGATCACCTTGCACATGAATTTATAACTGACATTGCTGAGAGCTATTCTGCGCAGTTCTTACATAGCGTTCTTCTTCTTCTTCTTCTTCTTCTTCTTCTTCTTCTTCTTCTTCTTCTTCTTCTTCTTCTTCTTCTTCTTCTTCTTCTTCTTCTTCTTCTTCTTCTTCTTCTTCTTCTTCCTCTTCCTCTTCCTCTTCCTCTTCCTCTTCCTCTTCCTCTTCCTCTTCCTCTTCCTCTTCTTCTTCTTCTTCTTCTTCTTCTTCTTCTTCTTCTTCTTCTTCTTCTTCCTCTTCTTCTTCTTCCTCCTCTTCTTCCTCGTCTTCTTCCTCGTCTTCTTCTTCCTCGTCTTCTTCTTCCTCTTCTTCTTCTTCCTCTTCTTCTTCTTCTTCTTCTTCTTCTTCTTCTTCTTCTTCTTCTAAGCATGATATGAGTATGAAAATTTTTGTTAATAATTTGCAAATCTTAGTATATTAACTAGTCTATAATTTTATGTCAGATTTGTTATGTTAAAATCTAAAACTATACAAATAATGTTTATATGAGAGTATAATAATAACAAAGAACCATATTATGTTTGTGGTTCTTTTTAGGGTTTTTGGATGATAATATGACCACCTTTGGGGATGTTGGATTGTAATATACCAACAATAACAAAGGGAGTGGTGAACCGGTCTCCATACGTGCTAACATGGCTGGCGAAGGGAAAAAAACTATCCCATGCCAATTACCCGATTAACCACTTAGTTTTTCTCACTAACCCACATTACAAGACATTGGTTGATTGTGTGTCACGTCAATACGAAGACCGGTTCACCACCATGTTAGTCACTGTGTTAGGGCCGATTTTTTAAATGTGGGTTAGTGGGAAAAACGGAGGGGTTAACGGGGTTACTAGGCAATAGTTGGTTATTTTCCCTCTGCCTGTCACATCAGAACAGAGATCAGTTAACCAGTCACCACCCCCTTAGTCACTATTGGTATAATAATCTCACCCAAGTATAAAGGTCAGGGATATTGTTGTCCAATAGTAAAAGCCGGTATATTACAATCCAATACCCCCAAAAGTCAGTATATTATCATCCAATATCCCTTCTTTTTAAGTAAGTAAGTAAGTAAGTAAGTAAGTATGTATGTATGTACGTATGTATGTATGTATGTACGTATCATAAGATATTGTTTGATATCTTATATTAGTGAAATTTTGTTTATGGTTAATTATAGAGTTGTCATATATATGTGACATCTGTTATTTGTGGGTAGATATTATGGATTAAATAACTATTATAACCTTCAATAAAACATCACAACGATAAATTAAGTTTACTAGTAAGTGATTGTGGAACCTACTTTGAACGGATCTATTACAAGCTTTTTAATCTGGGATGATAGTGGGTACCATACTGTAAACACAAATTTCTAGCCTGAAATAAATAAAGACGGAAAATTGAGAAACAAATTAATTTGTATTAAAATTTGAATGTTTGCGGGTACAATCTCTGTATTAAATACAATAAAGTAGTTCTCTGATTCAATTTCCTGAAATTTGGGTGAGCCTAGGGCGCGGACGCTTGATCTCGATCTCAAACGCAGGTCTAGCTGAAGAACTCAGTTGTAGTTCTTTACGCGTAAAGCTTGACGTCGTTGATCTTGAACTTTTGTTGACCTTGATCCTTGGCGCTTGGGAGTTGGAGGCCGCTTGCAGTTCGAGCTTCTAAAGCCTCTAGAGTGCAGAATGCTGAATGCCCCGGTGTAGATTGCATTGTGTCTTGAAAATGAGAGAGAATACCCCTATTTATAGGCTCTGGAGGCCTAGGGTTGCCTAGGTTGAGTCGGCTTTGGGCTTGGGCCCAAATTAATTAATTATCCCTTTATTTAAAACAAAGAAATAATTATGATTTTCTGCGTCATAAATGACACGTGTCGCGACGCTATTGGCCATGATATATTTCCATTTAAAATTTAATTAAATGGACAGCCGTAATTAATTTTACACGCGACGGACAATAATTAATCGAAAAATTTTCCACGTGTCATTTTCTGATTGGCCGACAAATTTTTACCTCCTACAGATGTCCCCTTCGAGAGTCAGCCGCGGACACGAATTAAAGTGTTTGAAGCGGTTGGGTCTCGAACACCTGAAATATCCATTTAACTCTGAATTGAATTTTGGACCTCGATTATATAAATGTGCTAACTGAATAAAATTGAGTTGTGGGCCTTCACATTTCCATCTCCTTTTTTTTGTGTATTTGTATCTTCCTTATTTTTTTTTCGTTTCTATTTGGAACGAAAAAAAATATCCGTTCATGGAGAACTGGGGATATACTGAATGAAGTTTCCCATGCTTCTGAGAAGTCTACTGCAATCCATTTTCTTCTTTATCTTTTTTTTTATTTTTTTTATCAGAATTGGACTGGGATTAAAAGACTCGGATAAGATTTCATCAAGACTTTAATCTGATAAAAATTTGCTATCAGATTTGGACTGGGATTCAAAGACTTGGCCGATTAATATATATAAAGGGATCCCTCCCAACTCCTTCATTCATCCGCAACTTTTCCATCTTCTTTGTAAGTTTCCCTCTTTAGTTTACTGCTAGTGTTTTTTTGCATATGGGGTTATTATTTGCAAACTTAACTGAAAATCAGAGTCGTCAATTCTAACGTATTCTTTACCTCTGTTTTTAATTTGTTTTTTTCCAAGTGCTTTGAGCTTGATTTCTGAAAGTGCTAGCAGTAATTGGACTGAAATATAGAAACTCAGTCGGTGAGATTATACTAGTGTCGAAGCCCTTGTTTTACATCTTTTCCTTTTGTCCATGCTTTATTTACAGGGTAGAGAATAACTGCGATTTTGATGAAGTGAGGCAATCTTGATGAGAACACGTTCCGGTTTTGATTTTTCTTCTTCTGGTAATCTTGATGGCCATGATGATGATTTTGATTGTGATGATAATCTTCACTCTGATTTTTGAAGCGGATCATATTCCCGTGATGAGTTGTTGATCTTGATCATCATCAACATCATGATCTTGATCTTGATCTTGATTTCCTTTTTTTTTTCCTGTTTTCTTCCTTAAAAAAAATAGTTTATTTTGACAACCATTGAACACCTTTGATTTTGATCAAAGCGAGATAATCTTGATGCACGATTTATCTGAATTTCAAGCATTGATGATGAGGGGGATTTTGGTAGTTTTTTTTTGTTTGTTTTTTTTTTTACAGCAGTTTTGTTCATGGAGGTATTTAATTTCGAGAACAGGGTGGGGGAGATGGAGAAAGGGGGACGAACAATCGGGTTCTAAGTCTTGTTTTTTTGATAAATGAGAGGCCCACAAAAAGAGATGATGTATTTGGCTTCCATCTATGTCATGCTTCCTTATCTTTGACAAATTCACATGATATAAACAAAAGTAAAATCTGCACTTTATTTATTTGTTTATTTATTTATTTCTTATTTATGTGTATCACAAAATAAATAAATAAATAAATAAATTGTGAAACTGGGGTGTGTATCCTTTTCCACGTGATTCATCTTCCCTTTTTCATATATTTTTTTTCTGCATGGGCCCCACCAAAACTTGTGATGGAATTTTGTCAAACATCCAAACGCATGAATGCATCTTAGTGCTAAATGTTGACCCATGTACAAAGGTTCCTTTGATTATATATATATATATATATATATATATATATATATATATATATATATATATATATATATAATATATATATATATATTGATACGGAGAATTAGAAAAACGTATTTCTCCACTTTATTTTTAATTTTCTTTATTTTTTGACATTTATTTATTTGTTTTTTTTAAGGAAGTTGCTATTAATTGACATCGTCTGTTTGAGTTTGTCCTTCGTCTCTAGTGTCCGCTTACTCCTCAACAGATCGACGTAGGGTAGTCCTGCATACTCTCTTCAGATCGTCAGGTCGATCGGTCGTCTTCTTTGCTTCTGCTACTCAACAGATCGACGTAGGGTAGTCTTGGACTACTCTCTTCAGGACTGTCTGGGTCGACTGCGTCGTCTTCTCCGCTTTTGTGCTACTCCTCGCCGCGGCGAGGGTAGTCCTAGACTACTCTCTTCAGAACTGTCTGGGTCGACTCCGTCGCCTTCTCCGCTTTTTGTGCTACTCCTCAGCGTGCTGACGTAGGGTAGCCCTAGATTACTCTCTTCAGAACTGTCTGGGTCGACTCCGTCGCCTTCTCCGCTTTTTGTGCTACTCCTCAGCGTGCTGACGTAGGGTAGTCCTAGACTACTCTCTTCGTAATCGTTCGGTCGATCGCGCGCTTCTCTGTTTTTTACGCTACTCCTCAGCGTGCTGACGTAGGGTAGTCCTAGACTACTCTCTTCAGGACTGCCTGGGTCGACTGCGTCGTCACTCCGCCTTGCCTTGAGGACTCCCCTGCGATATTCAGGATTTTTACATCGCCGATAGAGATCATGGTGCACTTTGTTGACTCCTCTTCGAAATCGCCATCTGTCACCATTTTGGACAAGAAAGACGACGCCATCGAAGATGGAATAACACTCCGAGTTGATGTGCCGACGCCGCTACCCCTCCAAGAAATCCTTGCTCAACGATAAGCTCACGGATTCTCATTGGAGTGTCACTTCTACCCGTGATGTACTGAACTCAGACGACACCGTCACACACAACTATAAAGCTCTGAAACTTATTTCTCCTTTGTTCGGAGCTTCGGTCCCAGTACAAAAACCATTGCCCTTGCTTTGCCATCGTATTGCAGACGGGTCGATAACATGGGGGACTTTCTCGCCTAACGACGACTTCTATATTCCATGTTATTGGGAGTGGCTTGAGGATGTTCTTGGTCGTAATAAGGACAAACTCATAGACTGGAGGATTTACAACGGATTATATGCGTCTTTATTTTCCTATGACCTCAGCCCCAATGTTTTCAAGACTTTCTGTGAACTATGGTTCCCTGCTACTAACACCTTCTGCACAGAGGATGGAGAAATGTCGATTTCCTTGTGGGACATGTGGAAAATAGCTGGGCTTCCGGCTAGTGGGTCTTACTATGAGGAAGTTGTTCCTTCCGCCCAAGTGTTGTTGTCTGCCGGCCAAGAAGATAGCGACATACTGAAGTCTTGTATTTATCTTTTCTCTGCTTTCCGCAACCAATGTCAAGATGTCAATGACATTATTCAACTTCCTGCTAGTGAATGGTGCGTTTCTGGTATCGTGGCTCGAAGAAGTATGCAAGCCCTCCCCCACGAGATAATAGAAGACGGAAAGGAGTTCCACCAGAGACTTGTTGTCCTCCTGGATCCATCGCTAAACGTCCAACACGGACCAAGAAGGAAAGGGGTCCTTTTGTTCTTCTCGGCGTTCCCGAGTCACTGATTGAAGAAGTTTACCTAGCCGCCCTCATATCTTGCTGGCTATGTTGCTTTGCGCTACCAACTGACAAGCTTAACCTCATCCGTCCCGGTGTGTTCAAGGCTGCCAGCCAGATTGCGCATGGGCAATGTGTGAATTTAGCTATCCCAACTTTTGCTAGTGTCTACCAAGGTTTGCACAAGATCTCCTCTGCTAAGAATTCGAGTAAGCTTGAGGTTATTTTCCCTGTGCAGTATGTTTATGGCTGGTTGGGAACCTATTTCGAGACTCATTTCGAGCATCCTAAGTTCAAAGACAACCATTCTCCTAAAATGATTAAACTTTCAGGAGAAAGAATGGACAAAACATTTGATCGGCAGGGGTCACGTGAATTACTGAGGTGTCCCGAGGTGTCACGTATATATTGTATTGCTGAGTTGATAGACACCTGTCGGGAACTGACTGACACTCCTGTATTGTCCACTGGCTGGAAGACTTACATGGTTTGCATGCGTAGCGGTTTTTTGACGCTACGCCAGGGGAGGACTATCGTAATAGAGTCGTACTTCCCCTGTAAATTCGGGCGTCAGTTTGGTTTTTATCAGGATGTGCTTAGTGATCCCAGCAAGACTGTTCGCGGTGGTACTTTAGAAGACGCGGCATGCTACTGGTATAATCTGACAAAGCATGGGCTGAGATCCACAGTGACTATTCCTTGCATACCAGGCCCAAAGTCCATGATGGTTACAGTAGAGTATGCCAACTGATGGAAATCTTATCGCCAGGATCTCTTTTCTTCGGAGACTAAGAAGCTCATTCATGCTGATACAACGCCACCTAAGGCTCGTAGGGCGAACGTTAATGATGATGCCTCTGTTCTGGTTGTCACTGATGGAAAAGCAAAAGCACATAAGCCTGTCATGCCCCCTACTATTCAAGTTGTTCCTCCTGTTGATGATCTTAGGGAGGAAGGAGATGGTAGCTCTTCTATTGGTCTGGACTTGTCTCCTCAAAAGAGTTCTCATGATTCACCTGGGAGGGAGAAAATTGAGGCTTTGAAAGGCTTAGATAACGCGTCAAGGTCTAGGGGTAAATTAAACAGCGCGAATAGTTTGTCTAAGTCCAAAAACAGAGCAAAGGTAAGTCTATAACTCATCATCCTACCCCTTTCTCCCTTTGTTTCTTTTGCAGATGGCGGATACGTAGATGAACTGATATATTTCTTTTGTTGCCTGTGTAGGAGTTGACTCTAACGAGCAAGGAGCTGCTTGAAGAAATGTTCGGTGATGATGGCAGTGAGAACACCTTGACGGCACCGCTCGCAAGGAGTCGTGAGCCAACTGCATCAATTGACATAATGCCCCCACCGGTCCACGATGTCAATTGGGCTCATTCGCCTACTCCGTCTGCTTCCGCCTACTTTCCTGGCAAAATCTCCCATGGCTTGGCTGATGAGGTGCGACGACGGTTTCTTCAACAATTAAAGAGGTATATTCCACGGACGGAAGATGATATTAAGAACCTGAGATCAGAGGCCGAGAAGTTCTATGGAACCTTGTCGTCTCTTGACGCAGATCCTTCGGAGCTAAAGGAGCTTGTCGAAACATACTTGCAAGGAGTTGAACGGTGCCTTAAGTTAGAAGCTCAAGTGGAGAGGCGAATCCCTACAGCAGAGGCTTTAGCCAAACGGGAAGCTTTATCTTCTGAACTCCGAGCAGCCCAAGCCTCTGTTGCCGAGATTGACAAGCACTTTGATGAAGAAACTTCGGCTATATTTCGTGCTCATAAGCGTAGAAAGACACTTGAAGCTGAACTTGAGAAAGTGAAAGCGGATGAGCAAAAGTTGCATAGCAAGCTAGCTGAGACTGATGCTTCACTTAAGAGTGCTAAGGACAAGGTGTCGGTTCTTGAGCGGGAACTTGGTGTTTTGGAAACGCTGCAACCTACTGAAAAAGAGAAGGCTGAAGTTGTGACAGCGAGGAGACGTGTCCAAGAGCTCTTGAAGAGATTAGACGCTTGAGATTTGTTTAGCGTTTTTTTTACTTCGAATTTTGTCGAATCTTTTTGTTTTCTTTGGCTTTTTCCAGTAGACTGTTTTCTTATTCTTTTTTTTGGTTTATCGTATGTTATCGTTAGTGTTAGTTATATTGCAATAAAATAGCTCCAATTTCTAGTTTATGCAATAACATGTATGACAACACTGCAAGCGAAACAAACTTCATTTAACTTTCTTTTACGGCTGTACCAGGCATATGCCTAAGTTGCCTACGTACCTAAAGGGAATGCAAAACCCTAAAAGGATCAAGCCATGCATAGTTCATGCAGGAAAAGAAAAAACCTTTTATTTATTTTAGCCATTCACAGTTTATACTCTTGCGGGCCAGGAGTATCACATTTATGAAATGAAAGGAACTTACAAATAAAACAGAAATTGACTCTCTCTCTCTCTGTTTTTTTTTTTTTTGTGCGTGTGAACAGTTTAGGCTCTTGTTCGAGAGCTTACAATTTGTTGAACTTCAAGGATAGTAGCGCTTCAGGAACTTCCCGTTGATTGGTCCAATATGCACTCCTTCTGCGTCGACTATCTTGTAGGCACCGTTTGTGTAGACTTCGCGCACCACATGAGGGCCATCCCACTTGGAAGTGAACTTGCTTCCAGACTTGCGCGAGACAATGATAGGCCTTCTCACAGCTAGTACTTGATCTCCAACACTGAACGAGCGTGGCCGAACCTTTTTGTTGAAAGCTCGCGACAGTCGAGCGTGATAACACTCCAGCTTCTGTTGTGCTTGAAGTCTCTTCTCATCAAGGGCCTCTAGCTCATCTAGGCGAAGCTTGTGATTTTCCTCCTCGGCCAAACCTTCTTGTATCGCAACACGAAGTGACGGGACTTGAATCTCCAAGGGGAGCACAGCTTCTACCCCGTATACAAGAGCAAAGGGTGTTGATTGTGTCGGCGTCTTGTAAGTCGTTCGGTATGCCCATAGAGCTTCCCCTAACTTCTTATGCCAATCCCGCTTGGATTTTGAGACAATCTTCTTGAGTACGTTGCACAACGTCTTGTTGAAAGCCTCTGCCAAACCATTTGCAGGAGCATTATACATGTACGACTTGTGTTGAGCGAACTTGAACTTTTCACAAAAACTCGTCATCAAACTGTTGACGAATGGCTTGCCATTATCAGTGATGATGTACCTAGGCACGCCATACCGGTAGATGATGTGTGTTCTTATGAAGTCAACTACATTTTCCTTCTTGACTTCTCTAAGAGGAATCGCCTCTGCCCATTTGGAGAAGTAGTCTGTGGCGGCCAAGATGTAAGAATGACTAGCCGATGACTTAGGCGTAATTGGTCCAACAACATCAAGACCCCATGCCTCAAACGGCCATGATGCCACCGTAGGATAAAGTGGTTCAGGAGGTTGGTGTATGAAGTTGGCGTGAAACTGGCAAGCGTCACACCTCCTGGCATAGTCCATGCAATCTTGTACCATCGTGGGCCAATAATATCCCATCCTCTTGACACGGTCCTGAAGCTTAGGGCCTGATTGATGCGCGCCACATGTCCCTGAGTGAGCTTCTTCCATCACCTGCTTTGCCTTGTCCAAGCCTAGACATCTTAACCAGAGTCCTGAAAAGGATCGCGGATAGAGGGTACCATTATAGTAGAAGAACCGAGAGGCTCTCCGTTGGACTTCTGTCTTATGCCTAGCATCACTAGGTAGCCTTCCATGCTTTAAGTAGTCCATGATGGGTTGGCGCCAATCCTCTACCTCGGTTTCAAGAGCACAGATTACATTGACCTCTTCTTCTAAATCCTGGTCTGGCGGTGCTACGACCCATCGGCTGCATACCGGGATCGTTATGTTCTCTTCTGCCCCCAGTGCTAAGGTGGCCGCCAGACTAGCGAGTGCGTCAATCATCTTATTGGAACTCCTTGGCACATGCTCTACCTTGACTATGTCCAATTTCTCCAATAATTGCAACGCCAGCTTGTGGTACGGCACCAAGTCTTCCTTCTTAACTTCATACTCTTCAAGAAGTTGCTTAATGACCAACTGTGAGTCACCATAGATGTTGAGCTCTTTTATCCCCATTTCAGTAGCCATTTGAAGTCCCAGGACCAGTGCTTGGTATTCCGCCATATTGTTCGAACATAACTGAGTGAGAACAAACGAGTATGTTAGAACGTGTCTTTCAGGGGATACAAAGACAACTCCTGCTCCAGCGCCATCATGCCTCGCCAATCCGTCAAAATACATATCCCATGATGGAAAGATGTCTACGAAGAACACGCCTTCCCCTGGCAAGTCATCACTTATCTCCCAATTATCCGGAATCGGGTGCTCGGCTAAGAAGTCTGCTAATGACTGTCCCTTGACTGCTTTTTGTGGGACATAAACAATATCATACTGTTTCAAGATCATGGCTCACTTTGCTAGACGACCACTCAACACCGGTCTAGACAAGATATACTTGATAGGATCTGCCTTAGAAATGACATGTACAGTGTGAGACTGTATGTAGTGCCTTAGTTTTTGAACAGCGAAAACCAAGGCTAAGCATATTTTTTCTATGGGAGAGTAATTCAGCTCAGCCCCGACCAAAGTTCGACTTAGGTAATACAATGCTCTTTCTTTTCCGTCTTCAGTGTGTTGAACGAACAACGCCCCCAATGACCTCTCCTGCGCCGTAACATAAAGTATGAGGGGTTTGCCAGCGATCGGTGCTCCTAAGACCGGAGGGTTTGATAAGTATTTCTTGATGGAATCAAAAGCTTTTTCTGGATTGCTTCGTAACATAAAGTATGAGGGGTTTGCCAGCGAACAACGCCCCCAATGACCTCTCCCACTCAAAAGGAGCACCCTTCTTCATGAGGTGGCTGAAAGGGTGGCAACGACCAGCGAGATTTGATATGAACCTTCGAATATAGGCTAGTCGACCTTGAAGGCTGCGAAGCTCCTTGAGATTCCTGGGTTCTGGCATTTCCTGGATTGCTTTAATCTTTGTTTGGTCAACCTCGATTTCTCTATGGCGAACGACGAAGCCTAGGAACTTTCCAGAGGTAACACCAAATGCGCACTTCAGAGGATTCATCTTAAGTTGACACCTCCTCAACCGTTCAAAAATTTGACGGAGATCCTGAAGGTGATCCGCCCTTTTCCTTGACTTAACCACCAAGTAATCGACATAACATTCCACCGTCTTATGAAGCATGTCGCCAAATATTTTTTGCATCGCTCTTTGGTACATTGCTCCAGCATTTTTCAAGCCGAAGGGCATTACTTTGTAACAAAATATGCCCTTTGGTGTCTGAAATGCAGTCACATCTTGATCTTCCGGTGCCATCTGGATTTGATTATACCCAGCGGTGCAATCCATGAATGACAAGGCCTCATGACCTGTGGTAGAGTCAATCATAAGCTCCGTGATGGGTAAGGGGAAGTCATCTTTTGGACAGGCTTCGTTAAGATCACGAAAGTCCACATAGATGCGAAGTTGTCCGTTCTTCTTCCTTACTGGGACAATGTTTGCAATCCACGTCGGGTACTTCACCTCCCGAATGAATCTTGCTTCGATGAGCTTGTCGACCTCCTTTTCAATTTCTGGAACCAATTCCGGACAGAATCTTCGTTGAGGTTGCTTCTTGGGTGAGACGCCCTTCCTTATAGCCAAGCGGTGAACAGAAACTTTTGGGTCTAATCCCGAAATCTCCTTGTAATTCCAAGCGAACACGTCTTTATACTCTGAAAGGAGTCTGAAGTACTCCCCTTCTTCTTCTGGTGTAAGCTGAGAGCTTACATTAATGGGGCGAGGATTATCTACCGTCCCAAGATCTAGCTCCTTCAATTCATCCACCGTTGCTTGCCCCCCATCCTCAAGAGTCTTAGGAGTTTCTGCAAGCTCTATTTCATCCTCGGGACCTTGGTGTTCTGTGATGGTAATATGATTGGCTGACACAACTTCTTCTTGGCTGGACTCCTTTTCAGATTTGGTATTTACCTGATGACCTGTCAGAACCACAGCACGCCTCTTGACTCTAAGGGAACCATCTGTCTTTATATCCAAGGTAGAGAGACGCTTCATGCGAGAAAGGACAGAGCTTTGAACGTCATTTGTGACTCCTATGCGTCCGAAAACGGAAGTGTCTCCTTGACAAAGTTGTGGCTCCACCAATTCCTCACTGGCTTTTATCCTAGAAAACACTGAAGGCTTCGGTTGAGAATGACCCTTGATTCAGCTGAAAACAGATCTCATTCTGCTAGGTATATCTCTTATATGAGTGAAGACAGAAGGGCGTTCACCAAAAGTAGCCGGCTGTAGCCTATCGAACACAGAGGACCTTGGCTTAGGATGAGTGTTTTCCTCCTCACTAACATCAGCCTCTTCAGTTGTAATGTACTGAACCTCGGACCTCGTCTCTTTTCTTCGCGCTGAGATTCTAACTGGTTGTATTGGCTTGTAACCAAGACCAGCTTTAGAGACTTTTACCGAACCCCCTTGCTCTTGGATCTTCTTTTGTGTGTCGTTAAGGCCATAAGGCTTGGCCTCAACTACCTCCCCTAAGGGTGCTGGATTCTGAAAGTCATAATCAACCTTTTCCATAAGCTTGTATGCCTTCGGGTCGAACCCTTCGTTAGTCCTTGGAGTCGGTGGACCATCACCCTCTTTGTCTTGTTTTGTTGTGGATGGAGGATAGGGATGACCGCATTTTCTTTGAGTGCACTTAGACCCTCCTCAGTGACTTTCTTGCTGGATGCGTTCTTCGAGCTTCCAGTTGTATATTCGACAAAAGGAGATTCCCCCTCCTTTCGGCGAGATTTAAGTATGTACTTTAGAACTGGTAGCACCGCGCCAGATGATGGAGCAACTTGCTTATTGGACGGTTCGAAGAGTGCCACTGATCTTTCCTCTTTATGCGGTACCTCCCGTATATCGTTCGTCACTACCTCAACATCTTTCTTCAAGACCCTTTTGCCCGTGGAGGCAATTGACGAGGGCATCGCCTCCTTGAACGTCACAGTTTCTTCAAAGAATCTTGCATCTGCAAAGTGGGATTCAACCCTATTAAAAGGCTTAACATCACTATCTATCTTCCTTTCCCCACCTTTATAATACTTTAAACATTGATGTAGAGTGGAAGCTACGATGCCATGCTCATGTAGCCACAGTCTCCCCAACAACAACTTATAGGAAGTCCTGGAGTCGATGACGTGGAAAATTGAAGTTGTAGACAAGTCACCCATTGATAGCTCAATCCGAATCATCCCAAGTGCTCGTTGACCTTCAAGGTTGAACCCTTGTATCATTGTACGACTCTTGGAGAGTTCTTCCATTGTGATCCCCAATTCAGACATCGTCGACTTCGGCATGATATTCACCGCAGATCCTCCATCAACCAGAATGCGTTTGACCTTCAGTCCAAGGATGTATCCAGATATAAATAAAGGACGGTTATGGAGCTTGGAGCCTAGAAGTAAGTCATCATCATTGAAGGTGATAGATGTGTTGCAAGAAACACACTACGTGAAAGTGCTAGACGATTCTCCCACATCTTGGACCTTGTCGGCGTAAATCTCAGGATGTTGCAATGCAGTGGCAACATGACGACGCATTTCTTCAGGAAGATGAAAGATTTTCTCCCATGCCATTTGTGCTGGTAAGGCCTCCACAACCCTTAGAGTTTTATCAGTAGCTTCCTGAAGACGGTCTTGGTTTTTCACTTCGTTGTCCTCATCTTCGAGTTCGGAATAGGAGACCATGTTCACCACGACTTCGTCAGCCTTTCCTAGGAAGTCCCATGGGAAATATTCTCCTAAGGTGAGAGGACGACGTGAATCTTGCTCAAACGACCCAGAGGGTTGAACCAACTGCTTCCTAGAGCTGCCAACATTTTCCCCTTGCCTAGCTGGCTGGGAACTACTCTTCCTTTCCTGTTGTTTTCTTTTGCGAGACGATGGCACTAGAACCTTGTCGTTCTTCCTGGATTTCCTCCACGTGACCAGAGTCCATCCTCCCTCCTCCTCCTGACCTTCTGGCGCTTCAGTATGTTTCCTTTGAGAGGTTTGAGCTAAAATAGGGATAAAAACTGGTTCTTGGCTCCCGAACTGGATCATCATAAGATCTTCTCTGTCATATGGAGCCAGGTGTGCCGAAATACAGTTAGTCTCGACGTTGTTGTCCAAGTCCAATATTATCTTTCCTTCTTCAGCTAACCTCATGATACGTTCTTTCAGGGTAATGCATTTCTTGAGAGGGTGACTGACTACCCTGTGATAGCGACAGTACCTCGGGTCGTTTGTCCTTCCCGCTTCTTCTGGCCTCTTTGGTTGCGGGAGCTCGATAACACCCTTCTCCAGCAAGTCATCAAGCATTCCCGACAAGTCTGAATCAGGGAACATATATTTCTTCTCTTGTAGCTCCTTCAACGTAGGACGTTTCTTAGCATCATTCCTTGAGAATGTGGTTTTTCTGCTTTCTTGTTTGGGCTTGGCAGAGATTCGAACTGGCTCCTCAGTTGCAGTTGAAACAAACATGGACTCCCTCTTCGAAGTATTCACTGGCTTTGCATTCTTCTTGTACTCGTTAGTACCCTTTCTTGCTTCGGACGAAGATGAAGATTTTCCCCGTCGATTCTCTATGGTAATCTCCATGTCGTGTGCCTTGGTAGCCAACTCCTGGAAGGTCCTTGGCTTGACCATTTTGAGGACGTAGAGCAGGTCCCAGTGCATACCTTGAGTGCACATGTCGACAGCCGAAGCCTCAGAGAGGCGATCCTTGCACTCAAGACTAAAAGCCCTACAACGATGGACGTATTCAAGGATTGGCTCCCCTCCCATTGTTTGGTATTCGTCAGCTCCGTCATGCTAACAATACATTGAGTGCTGTAGAACCGGTTTAGAAACTCTCACTCCATTTCTTCCCAGCTGTTGATAGACTCGGGTTCCAAATCCGTGTACCAGTCGAATGCTATCTCTTTCAATGATCGAACGAACTGCTTCACTAGTCGGTCTCCTTCCGTCCCTGCATTGCTACAAGTCTCGATGAAATGCGCAACGTGTTGCTTGGGGTTACCCTTTCCATCAAATTGGTTGAACTTCGAAGGTTGATAGCCGAGTGGCATCCGAAGCGCATCGATCCTCTTTGTGTAGGGCTTTGTGTACAAGTGACTCTTGTTCGATGCCTCTCTTAGTTGAGCCCTTACTGCATTAGCAATCATACTCTAGATCTCTTCCGCAGTCATTGATCCTGAAGACGAGATCTTCTTTTTTTCACCTTCGCCATCACCATCACCCTTAGAAGATTCTTTGTCAGATTCCTCCTTGTCAGTTTCTTTATCAGACTCTTCATAAAAGCGCTTCTCTATTTTCCTCATCAGTTTTGCAATCTGTTCGCTTTGCTCGTCGATCTTTTTGTCTTTTTCTTCGCTTTCCCTAGCAAGACTTCTCAGTGTAGCCTCCAACTCTGCAATCTTTTCTTCCACGTTGGAAGCGTCAGTTGTCATCACTGGCATGATGACAGTTTGAGTAGACTCAATTCAGCCTCCGAGAAGATAGATTCCTCTTCAGTCATTGGGGAAGAATCTTCACCGGAGTAGTCTTGGCCTTCAAAGTCCTCAGACTCGAAGATCGGGTTGTTGCGAGTTTGGAGTTCATCCATTCCACGCGGGGTAGTCATGACTAAGCCGAAGGTATTTGTAGTGCTTGGCCTCTGAGAGCGAGGAGTCATTTGAGGCACACCCTGAAGGTTGGAATCAATAGCCAGACTCTTCCGTGATGGGGTTGGTGCCTTGGTAGTTGGTTCTTCTAGCAGAGCAGAAATTGCAGCAGCAGCAGCGGCAGCCTTCGCCATCCTTCGAGTCATTACTCCGCTTGATGTAGAACTCGTAATTGTCGACCCTTGGGATGAAGCTTGAACGCTCCACTTTGTTGAGGGTTGAGAGACAACTTTCTTGGGTGCCATCGCGTCGCTTGAGTTGAAGATGAATTTGAACTTCTTGGAGAAAGAGATGAGAGGCAGAGTTGTCCCACCGAGCGTGCCAAATTTGTAAACACAAATTTCTAGCCTGAAATAAATAAAGACGGGAAATTGAGAAACAAATTAATTTGTATTAATATTTGAATGTATGCGGGTACAATCTTTGTATTAAATACAATAAAGTAGTCCTCTGATTCGATTTCCTGAAATTTGGGTGAGCCGAGGGCGCGAACGCTTGATCTCGATCTCAAACGCAGGTCTAGCTGAAGAACTCAGTTGTAGTTCTTTACCTTGACGTGCAGAAAGCTTGGAGGGAGCTGTTGATCTTGAACTTTTGTCGACCTTGGTCCTTGGCACTTGGGAGCTGGAGGCCGCTTGCAGTTCGAGCTTCTGAAGCCTCTGGAGTGCAGAATGCTGAATGCCGCCGGTGTAGACTGCAGTGTGTCTTGAAAATGAGAGAGAATACCCCTATTTATAGGCTCTGGAGGCCTAGGGTTGCCTAGGTTGAGTCAGCTTTGGGCTTGGGCCCAAATTAATTAATTATCCCTTTATTTAAAACAAAGAAATAATTATAATTTTCTGCATCATAAATGACACGTGTCGGGACGCTATTGGCCATGATATATTTCCATTTAAAATTTAATTAAATGGACAGCAGTAATTAATTTTACACGCGGCGGACAATAATTAATCGAAAATTTTCCACGTGTCATTTTCTGATTGGCCGATAAATTTTTACCTCCTACACATACCAAATCCAAACACCTAGTCATCTAACCCAACATCACCACAACAAAACCCCCATCATATTATTATCAACCACATTACACACCTGAACATATTTCTACTCTAATTGGATCCACCCAACATCCCTTGGCTACTACCCATATTATGCACCTTCGCATACTCATGCTCCTCCAAATGGATCCATCCAACCTCCCCCTGGAAACTATCCATATTACTCACCTTCACCTTATTCTCCTTATCAGGGAAAGTAACTCAACACTTTCATGAACACAAATTTCAACCATTGATTTATCTGAAAATGACAATGACATAAAAGAAGCAAATGTGGTTGGTGGAGGCTCAAGGAAGTGGAGAGAACACTCTCCTTATACATTGTTGGCTCTATGTGAGTAATGAACCATCATGGGAAATGATTAAAAAAAAAATACCACTTTTGGGGCAGGATTGCAATCCTATATAGTGAAGATAGGTTACGAGCTTTTAATTCAAGGCATGCCAAGTTACTCAATATTCGATGGAATTGAACTTCAATATTAATGTCCAAGTTCTCGGCTTATGTGGACAAAGCCCCTCGAAATGCTCAATATGGCTAGGGCATGGAAAGTGTGATACAATAAGCTCATAAGTTGTACTCAACATGTGATCCGAATGGAGTAAAGTCTACTCCTTAGCATTGATGGTGGCTACTAAAGGATCAATGAAAATGAAGGTCATATTCCCGATTGCTTCAAGATAAAGCTAGGGGGTCAGACAAACATTCCAAGCTAAACAAAGTCGAGGGTTACTCTAATAACTCCACCGTTGGAAATAATGCAACGACAAGTGAAGGGGAATCTGTTCGGCAGGAACAACCCATTGAGGAAAAATCCACAATTAAGAAGAAGCAGAAGGAAAACAAATTTGAGTTAGTGCATATTTAATATCCAAACAGTTTGAGAAGTTAGAAACTAAATATATAAACAAGACAAAACTTTTCGAGCGTTATTATCAAAAATCCAAGAGGATCACAAGCCAAGCACACAAACTAAAGATGATGATGATAAAGTTATAAACATATTAGTGGGATGACAAAAGATGACAAACATTAATGGATAGCTAGGGAAAATGTAATAAAAGCTAGATATCAGTAATAAATGCAGTAGATCAGTAATAATTCACTCTCAATTGTGTTTGTCTTCTATGTACTTAAGATTAAGAGATGGTTGCGGTGTGTATTTTCCATGTATGTGTTTTTGTGTTTGCCACATTCATGTAATTTATTTTTAAAATATTGAGAGGTAGTTTTAGTAGTAATCAAATGAACTATGTTGTTATGAAATGAAATATGTTGTTCTCACTTCATTATTAAATTATTTCCACTGTGACTTACTTTTTCCATATAACTAATATTTGCATATTTTGGGTATCTCATGATGGGTGATGATTCCATGTCCTCCTAAGTTGATATCATGTAAGTATAGAAGTCAAAACAAAGATTGCTCCTGCAACAACTCTTGCAAGCTACACAACTACATCGTGGTCCTTCTTTAATTTGTCCAAAAAGGAAGAAAAGCGTTATTTGGAGAAATCGCAAAAAAGCTCATCATCGTCTGTATTAAGATTACTTTGAAGATGACTCAATTTACAATGGACATTTTTATTGTAGATTTACAATGCGGAGGCCCCTATTTCTCCGCCTATTCAAGGCCCTCGGCAATCACTTTGAGTACTTCCAACTGAGGTACAATCCAATCAGGCTATGTGCACTGTAAATATACAAATTTTGGCCTACGACGTTGTCGCTGTTTGCGTTGACGAAGACCGGGGCAAGCACAACATTAGATTGCGCAAGCTATCATTGATGTATTCAGGGATGTGTACTTATGGAGCTCGCGCGGATGTTGATCATCTATTGGAAGTCGGCAATGCTCGAGATTTTCCTGGTATGTCTGGAAGCATCAATTGCATGCATTGAGAGTGGAAGAATTGTTCGCTAACTTATAAGGAAAAATTTGAGAAAGGATTGTACTAAACTCCCACAATTATTCTTGAAGAAGCAGCCGCTTCATATGACACGTGGATTGGGCATGCCTTTTTTTTTTCAGTGTCTTGGAAGTATGAATGATACCAATATCCTCCACCAATCACCATTATATGACGACGTGTACAATGATTGGGCACCAAAATGCAAATATGTAGTGAATGGTAACTAGTACGCAATAGGTTTTTATTATCTTTCATATTAAAGTTATCTGAATTGGTGTACATTTGTGAAGAGTATATCTTACCCATGGGTCTATATGCAAAATTATTTTAAACGTCAAGAAGGAGTTAGGATGGATGTGGAGAGAGTCGTTGGCATATTGCAAGCTCATTTAACTATAGTTTGTTAGCCTGCTTGATATATGGACGAGGATGATATGGATGTCATAATGAAAGCTTGTATCATATTGCACAACATGATTGTAGAAGATGAACATGACATGTATGGCATTGCATTTGATTATGATCATGTTGTGGGATCTATCCTAAGGCCTACAATTTGTCAGGAACTTCATCCTTGCTATAATAATTACTTAAAACAATTGGTAATTGTACGAGACAATAAGTTTCACAAGTGTCCACAATCGGATCTAATTGAAAAAATATGGAATAGAAATTCGGAGCATGAAAAAATGCTTAAAATCGTTCCCGAACCGACAATTCTAAAATGCAGAGGGCCCTGTTTGTTGTAACTTTTTTTATGAACTTATGTACTACTATTTTATTTTAAGTTACTTATCTTAATAGTTTGCATTTTTTAATTTTATTTTTATGTAAATTACTACCTCCGTCCTAAAATGTTTTTTATTTAACTAAATTTTGATCGTTAATTACTTATAAATTATAATGAGTTAAAATATAAAATTATCACCATTAGAAAGATAATTGACTAAAAACCACAATTGCGGCAATTTCATATTGTAATTTAATTTAATTTGTAAGCAATTATCAGCCAAAATTTAGTTAAATGATAAACGTTTTAGGACGAAGGTAGTACATTGTTTTCTTAAATTTCGGAGTCTTAATTTCAACGTTTACAAATAATAAAAAAAATATGACAACTCTTTTTGCATTGATAATTACTTTTTCTTGGACAAACATGTTGAATAATAATTTTATTAAACTTTACAAAATATTAACATAACTAAATATACTAAGCATATATAATAGCGTTCCCGTCCCTGTCCCTGTCCTCGTCCCCGTCCTCCTAAATTGTAAGGCTTGTCAAGTTAGCCATCGTTCTATATTAGGCTATTAGCTGCTAAAATTTATCAAATCGAGATAGAGAGTTGGACTTAATTCTATCTACATCTACTTAGATTTTCATGCAGCCCTCCGCACTGACAATGACTTGGAAACTCAAAGCTGACCCACCCATGAACCAACTTCAGAACTTAGAATTATGAACAGTGACTAAAGGCAATCAGTTGATATGATAAATATCTTGGGAAAGACACTTATTAAGTGTCTTGTTATGATATAAAACTTATATATATTTGTAAATTAAGTTGAAAATTTTTTACATGATTGGGTTCTATAACTACTATCTCTATCCCAAAATATTTGTCCTTTAACTAAATTTTGACTGTTGATTACTCACAAATTACAATGAGTTACGACATGAAATTACCACTATTGCAATTTTTACTAATGCATCTTTCTAATTATGATAATTTCACATTGTAACTCATTGTAATTTGTGAATAATCAATGGTCAAAATTTAGTCAAAAGACAAGCATTTTGGGTCGGAAGTAGTATAATAATATATATAAATGGTATAAAAACACACTTTTATTTATATTTTTAAAAATTTACAAAAAGACGTCTAAAATATGTCCAACGGATAACGATCATTCGTTAAGGTGTCAATTTTAATTGTTGACTTAGCCAAACACATTCCAAGCTTCTGATAATTGATAATTAATAGTATCTGTAAAAAAAATTAGGGTTAAAAAATTAGGGTTAAAAATGGCAGTGTCTTGCCCCAAGACACTTATCATTGCCCTTTCTATATATCCAATAACCAGAGAAAAACCTGTTTGTATGTGTGTTCTGTATTACATAGTTGCAAAGAAGAAATGTGATCTACAATTGCATCCTTAATTATTCTATGATATTTACAGCAAATACAATCCTCACAGCATGTAGTCCATCAAACCAAGTAACTGAACCGTAGTTGTAGCCTTTGGGAGCTCCCTTGCCAACAAATGAAACATTGAAAGATGCTGTTTTCAGACCCTCATAGAAACTTAACTTCTGAGGGGAAACATTTACCCTTAAGCCTTCTGGAGCTCGGATAGTGGCTGAGTATGTCGCATTTGAAGGACCAACATTCATAACATGCCTTGTAACGCGTCTTAAATGATTTCTTTTGAGTTTGCCAACGGAGATTGATGGGTAGTTGATGTTAGATATGAGCTTATCGGAAGACACCTTGGGGCATTTGAACGCGGTGCTTGACATTGATCGGATGTGTTTTTCTGAATAGCCGCAATAACATAAGAAATACAAGTAATCTTGCGAAGCAGTTGGGAATACCAATCCTGGATCAAGTGCCTTGACTGGACTTATTTCTCCAGCTCCGGTTTCGTGTGGGTTTGCTGTTTCACCTGTGCTGTTTGTCAAAAGCCTCCCTGTGTTATCTGCGACGATTGCTGCAAGGTACAGGAAGATGAGAAATCAGTGGGATTTCCAAAGCAGAATACGCCAGAAAATTGTTGTGAGATCCTACCATATTATTCAAATTGATTTCATGATTCATGATTGTAAGATGGTACCGTTACGTCATTGAAGTTTACCTGTTGTCATTAGGGCAGATCTGATCATTGAAGGTGTCCATTGATGGTGTGTCGATTTGATAAAAGCAGCTGCACCTGTTACGTGAGGACAAGCCATAGATGTCCCTGATTTTATAGCAAATTGTGATGGCTTCTTTCCAACCGGGTCCTGCCCAGGCTCACTTTCTTGGATATTTGCAGCTAATATTGCGACTCCTGGGGCCATTATATCTGGCTGATGAATACACAGAAGGACAAGTCTCTCAGAACATATGCAATTTCAGTGCACTCACACTCTGTCTAAAATGCCAAAAACATAGCCAGGGCCTCAGGGGTACTGTGCCAACTCGATACCAACCTTTAGAATGTTTTCTGTGAGCTCTCCCGGTCCTCTGGAAGAAAAATCTGCAACAACTGGTGCTGGTTTGAATCTCTGCACTGCAACTGTTGGAAGGATTGTAGCAGTTGGTTTCCTGTCGGAGAGTCTTAAGGGTTTAACATCATACAATGGAAAAGCAAAGCAAGTGAATTGTGAAAACATAAAAAATGTGGTGAGATATGGAATGAAGTTTCATACTTGGTAGAGTTGATGTATTTCAGTATCTGAGTTCCTGCATTTTCTTCAATTTGTGTGAATGGAAAGGCACCTGAATCATAAGGAACACTTTTCCCAACATCACTGATGTATATCAATCCTCTTGCTCCAGCATCCTGCACCACCAGCTTCTTAATCCGCCTTGAGATACTGGGGTAGTTGTTCACACAAACTACTATTTTCCCCGCCACTTTCTTGGGGTTCAAGGATCCTGGATAGCAATTGCTACAATTATAACAACGAAGTTTAGAGTCTTGTTTGTGAATCTAACATTCTGAACCATGAGACCAACATGAAATCAATGCTACCTTGCTTCTGATGGAGGGGTGAACTCTGCAGCGACATCTCCTGCAAATGCTAGAGGATATTGGCTAGAACTTGTGAGGTTTGACAGAGTGAGTCCTGTCCCCTATGCACCCAAATATTTGCCATCAAAATCAAGATCAACCTGAATGATTTAAAATTACAAAACTATTTGCTTACTTTGAAACTCTTGCCGTTTCCAAGGAGCAGGGTTGATTCAAAATCTCTGTCGATACTTGAGGCAGCGACAGTAAATATCCATGGGGCTGTATTTACGACTGTGTAAGGGTCAGGACCACTGTTTCCTGCTGAACAGACCACCATAACTCCCATCTGATTGGCATGAAATGCACCAATGGCAATGGGGTCACTGAGGAAATCAGATTGCAGGAGCAAATCCATGCCCAAAGATATTGATATTATGTCAACACCATCTTTTACAGCATCATCAATAGCCTTCAATATGGTGGAACCAGCACAACTGTCCAATGTGCAGGCCTTGTATACAGCAAGCCTAGCAGAAGGTGAGCCACCCTTTGCTGTACCTCGCGCTAACCCAAAGTAACTTGCATTTGCCACTTGAGCACCAGCCGCTGTGGATGCTGTGTGGGTCCCATGACTGTCATGGTCCCGTGGTGAATTTCCTGACCTGCTGTTGTTTGTGTTGCTGGGTTTCGCAGAGATGCCTTGATAGTCGTAGTATCTTGCACCGATCAGTTTTCTGCAGTGACGAGAATAATATGTTGATGCATAAGTTGGTGCCAACCCAAAGTAACTTGCATTTACCATTGTTCCACAGAAGTTTTCTCCACTTACCTGTTGCAATCTGATTTCTTGAAGTCGTCTCCTTCCATGCAAACTCCTTTCCATCTTGAGGGTATTTTTCCAATGCCTTTGTCAGTGAAACTTGGTGACTCTGGCCATATTCCTGAATACAATTTCAACTAAACCCAAATCAACCCAACTTTAACTGCTGAACACATTCTGCTGCACTTAAGATTGCTGTAACCTTTTATGACAGTAAAGTTGCGCCTACACCAACTGAAGTTGCTTTAAAATCAAATGGTTCTCCACTTTTTGAAAACAATTTTTCCAATTGAAGATTTCCAAATGCCCTAAAATTTGTTTTGGAAAAGCTACATCTTTTTGGGGCCTGCTATTTTAATTAGAACATATTTAAGAAGTATTTATCGAAGTATCGAGCTATATCAAATTGTGCTAATCTGCGATGAACATTGTTGGATACGATGATAGTTAATCTTATCCTGAATATCCCACTTTAATTTAAACAATGATATGGCATTAAACATTGTGGGACATTGCATCATCCTAAATTAGCGAAATAAAACGTGATCTGCCTTAGTAAAGGCCAACAATTAAGGAGTCACAAACATTTAGGTGGAAAGTTACGTTAATATTTTGGACAGCTATTTTTTTAATGGACTTGGACAGCTTACTACATCTTTTCATCATTAAATTAAGACTCTTAATCATAAAAGGATGTCTTATATTTAAGAAGACATAGACAGTAGAAGAGCCCTCTGAGCTGTCTCTTTTTCTTAATTTATTTAGGTGAACGGCTGCTTTCATCATATATTATTATGCCCCTCACTTACTAGCTGGCTAATTTTCTACTTTTAATTATTGTTAGAGTATGCTTTCTAGATTACAATCTATTGTGCACAATTTGTTTGATTGCTTTGTGCTTTCATTGTGTAAAGATAAAACTACATTCCATTAATAAACTTATAAACAATATTATTCAAATAGCGTTTATCATTTTCTAACATTTTTCTTGGACAATTATCAATGTTGACAATATTCATAAGCAATAGTACTAGATTATTTATAATTTGAGAAATGGCTCTACGTGGATGTTTAACTAATTGCCCGTTAAACAGTTTCAAATCCTTAAGGTTCAAAATAAAAGAACATTTTTTGGTCAATAAGTGTAGAGAATTTTTACGAATTGGAGGATTTGTCACTTTTGTGATGCACAACTTATAGGACCAGAGGAAAAAAGAAAGCTAGTGGATTTTACGTCTCACAACAGCTGAGATGTGACATGCCCAACTTACAGATTAACAGACCTACAATCTCTTGTTTTTTTTTGTGCAATTTCTATTGTTTTAAAGGAAAGTATTGCCTGAAGTATTTTAAGAATTAAATGGTTAATTAAGGTTGGAAATGTACTAAACATGAGTTAAGGGTTGACTGAGAAGGTCAACACAAGCCTCGAAACTGAATTGGGATGAAATGGATCTGTAAAGTGTGTCGCTGGTCGTGTCAGCGTTCACTAGCTCAAGAAAAGGCCCACTGAGCTAACACGATTTGTGTCAGTGCCCAACCGTGTGATTCAAATTTCCTTGATTTTAACCTTTGATATTAACCATCTTCATAAATTATAATTTGAGGTTGCTATCTTCAAAAATTATTTACATGTTCAAGCCCCGTTGGGAATAGCGTTTTTCTGCATTAGCGTGATTACACAAAAGTTTACTATTATTGTATTAAAATTTTAATGTAACTAAAACTATAGTTGTTCATTCTAAAGTTACAATGGTCGGATGAACTTTTTAATATAATTTTTTTCTTATTTTATAATTGTAAATAGAAGTCAAAACCAAACGACACAAAGATGTCGAAACACCAACAACAAACACCCAAACATAAGCCTAAACACAACTAAAACAACAAACCAACACAACACCAAAACCGGTGACAAGAACATGACGCCCAAACAAGAAACAAAAAAAAAACAACCAGAGAAGAGCTGTGTAGACGAAACCCAAAGAAAACACAGAAAAGAGAATAGAAAGTCGAAGCCAAACACTCCTAATTAACTACTCAACCCGATCTAGTCAACCACTTCTTCTTAAGCATTTTTATAGCCATCACCAAATCTTGCAAGATTTTTAGGCCACCCTTGTTATTGAGATCCATTGTCAATTGGTCCTGATGGTCCCTAAAAGAAGAAGAGTTGCTCCTAGAGCTGGCAAAATTTTGTCGGACCCGGATTACCCGAATTGTCCGGCCCGGAAAAAACCGGGTCTAGACATAAATTTTTCGTCCGGATTTTTATATTGTCCGAATTGACCGAATATTCGGACATAAAATTTCTCTTTTTTCTATTGTCCGAACCCGATTTTAGCTTCGTCTAAATTGTCCGACCCGGTTTGACCCGAAATAAAACCGGGTCCGGACATGAATTTCTCGTCTGAATTTGTCCGACCCGGATTTACCCGGACTTTTGCCAGCGCTAGTTGCTCCTCGAATAGGAAGTTGAGGGGGGTTTCAAAACAAACAACACTCCATTTGAAGGCTTGACAACGTTGAACCTCCTATTACTCCTATCAGAATTAGTTCAAATATTTGCATTGCTTAATATGTGATTTCTTAGTCTCCTATGGTCCACCTAAAAGTTTTGGTTTTAGCCTTTCTCCTTCTCCTAGTCCTAGCTTGGCCTTTAACTCTTTAGGAATAAGCTCTTCAAAGCCAGGAGGAAATTCAGGGCCTGAAAATGAAAGTGACAAACCAATCCTAAATGAAAGCATGTTGGCTGCTGTCATTCTCAGGAATATCATTTAAATCAGCCATATAGAGCAGCTATCGAAGCCCTATTGACTTCCAAAGAATCCGCCAAACCCATACCCACATCCAAGTCCTTGGAGTCAGGAACAATAGAGTGAGCAGGAGAGCCATGGCCAATAGCCGCAACACGGGCACTTTGACCATCCCCACCAGGATCCAAAAACAATTGGTGTTGCAATCTTGGGAATCGCTAATCACAAGAAGGTAGGGGTGGGCTTCGACCGGCAATAACAAAATGAACACCCTCCACGTCCATAAAGTCCTCAACAGCATTAATGAGATGACTTTCCTGGCCAATTTCAAGAAGAATCGATCATTGACCTTTGACGCGTATATACTCAAATCTTG
This sequence comes from Portulaca oleracea, assembly GCA_029582165.1. Taxonomy (NCBI): domain Eukaryota; kingdom Viridiplantae; phylum Streptophyta; class Magnoliopsida; order Caryophyllales; family Portulacaceae; genus Portulaca; species Portulaca oleracea. The sequence goes on from CM055873.1 coordinate 38,965,577, forward strand.
AAGAATTAAAAGCTTCCAAGTGTATAGAAGAAGAATCAATGGCCAACACTTTACCCACAAAATGTCCAATCCTTAAGAATTTTCTTGGCATTGCAAATGTAAAGGAAGGCCAAAACAGGATAGCTAGGACTTACACCATTCAGAAATGCAACCTTCACTCTACCTCTAACATTCTTGAACCATTTTTCAAGCCAATGGGAATATTCACTAAGCACATTTTCCATGAGATCAATGGAATCAAAAAGTCAACAAGAACAGAGTCTTTATCGGTTCAGTCTGGCTTTGCAAATAAAAGAGTCATATGATCGTTAAGTATAAAAAAAAAAAAAAAACCATTTGAAAGGAAAATCTTGTTAAAGTCAGAGGCAAAGCCAATCCAAGTTTGAGTAACACTCAACTCCTTTAACATTGTAGCTCTTCTCTCCACCTTTACAAATGTCTTATTAGACCTGTCAATCTTTGATCCGACCCGATAACCCGACCAGAAATTATGGGTTTTGAACACTGTTTTCTCAAGCTGAACCCGAAATAAGTCGAACCCGAAAACCCCGCAAACTAGCAGGTCAAACCCGATTCGCTTGTTTAACCAAAAAACTTTATTTTTTAAGTTCAAATCTATTAGAATTTGTGACCTTTTGTTGGAATTCATGACTATTAAACTATGACTGCAACTCATTCATGTGTTATTTCGCTCATTTAAGTTGAAATATTTACAATAATAGATCGTTACTGGAGGAAAATCGTATTGTATTATGTATATTGTACACAAAGTAGTATTTAGGAACAATTTTTTAAAGAAAAAGCGGAAAAATGTCACAGTCATAACCCGTTGGGTTGACCCGAAATTGAAATATATCGTTCGTATTTACTCGGACTTGAAATACACACGACCCGTATTTACCGAAATCCGATATGCAACCGACTGTACCCGTCCACTCTCCCGAATTGACAGGTCTGGTCTTTATCATTAGTGTCAAGAGCATACTCCAAAGGTCTAAGCTTTTGTTTAAGAAGATCACCTGAAGTATGCCTAGAGATTATGGTGGGAACCTCCCTACTTAAATCTAGTTAACTTGACAACCAATCGTCAATTACCCATCCAAGCTCCATATATTGCTCCAAAAATAACACTCTTAGCCTCCTTTTCATACTCGAGTCTTGCAAACACAAATCTCCCTTTACAACATAACCTGATTTCCATTGGCACAAAAGCATCAAGAACTCTACTGAAATTCCCAAACAGGATTTTCAACCAATTATTGATCATATTCCATATATAGTAAATTATCCACAAATAAGAGAGTGAACAAAGGACTACTTTGCACCATGATCAAAGAACCCACAACTCTCACCAGTGTAAAGACAACCAGGACAGAAACAAACACCAAAGAGAGCAAGAAAAGCACACATCAAAAGGGGAATGGGAAGAGTTCAGATATTTGAAACCCACAAACGAGCGCAACTCTAGAGTTGGTAGAGAAGCAACACAATTTAATCAGGCTCAACACTAGCCTACGTTCCTAGGCCGTTGACTGACGGAGACCCATCCGCCAGAAGAAGATGGGTTTGCCTTCGATGGCTGAAAAACAAGGGATAGAGTAAAAATTGAATAGGAAAACAATGCAACTAGGAATGAGATGAAAAAACACTCACCTATCCTTACCCCACTAAGGAAAAGGAAGAAAAATGGTGGAGAAGGAAGGTATAATGATTAGCAACGGTGATTTTAGGCTAGAAATAGACGCTGATTGGTGGTTTGGGGCGGGGGGTGTTGAAGAAGCCCATTGAAAGTTGCTCAACCCTAATCTTTTTGTATTTCTTATTTTACTTTGTTAGGGTCATCTTAATCTTTTTGTATTTCTTATTTTACTTTTTGTATTTCTTATTTTACTTTGTTAGGGGTCGTTTGGTATGCAATGGGAATGGAAATGGGAATGGGAATGAGAATCATAATGACACTGGGAATGAGAATTCATAATGGTAATGGAAATTAACATGTCTTTATGAATACCAACCTTCTTATTTGTTTTGTGGTAATTCAAATTGGGAATAGGATTGGAAATAAACACACATTGACTAAAAAACCCTTTTATTGATTTATGAATGTTTTAATAAATTGAAATGGATAGAATGTCATAAATAACACACATTTACTTCTAGAAAATTAATTACCATATGAAATTTTTTTAAAAAAATTAAGTTCATAAAGATTTTAATAAAAATTAATTAAGCATCAAATATGAATTAAAAAATTAAAAACAAGTATATAAACGTTCAAAGTATGAATGATTTTTTCCTCAAAAAAAAAAGTATGAATGATTTAATAAATTTACATGACAGACAAATTGTTGACGGTTGCCATAAGATTCAATAATTCAACTAGGTTTACTAATATATTAATTATAATAAATATTTAATTAATAGAAGGAAAAGACGTAAACCCTACTGCATTAGTAATATCTCAACCGAAAGATGTTTAATAACAATAATATTGAATTAATATAAGGGATTATAAGCAAAAGTATTACTATGCTTAGGTGATGATAGCCAGCAAAATTAACAATAAACGTGGGTTTTTATTTAATATAAGCAAAAGGAATGAAACCATATGAGTTTTTATTTTTTTAATAAATAGGGGTAGTTTTGGTATGTAATAGTGACTAATGAATTCTCAATCTATTACCAGTTTACCACACCCCCCATGGTAATAGATTGTTGGGAATAGACCCCTTCTATTCTCATTCTCATTCCTTCTTTTTTTTAATTACCATGAAACAAACATGGCAATTCTATTCACCATCCCTCTATTCCCATTCCCAACCCCCTACTCCCTCATACCAAACTGCCCCTAAAAGTAATTTGTGCAAATAATTTGCTCATTTTATATAATTATTGATTTTTTTGTTTTCATTACTCTTTTTGCAATATATATTACATGCACTCAGAGCATGTCCTCCAGATACTTGCGAGTGAACAATCGTAACAACTAGAGTGAACAACCTAATACATAAGAGTGAACAATTATAAAATCTGGAGCATGTGCTCTTGGAGCACCTAATAAATTGCACTCTTTTTGTGATACTCTATTCTTCCACATTATTAGTCACTTTGGATTTTTTGAGAGAGTATAACATTTCACAAAAATACATAGTATAGTTGAAAACAAAAAACTAAATCGTCCTATAATTAATAAGCATATAAAATTGTGAGAGATAAATTAAAATTAATTAATAAGGGTTAAAATTGATAAATGAACAATTGATGTATTGTTGGAATCGTAAACTAACAAATACATAGTACTACCTTCATCCCAGAATGTTTGTCCGTTGACTAAATTTTGACCGTTGATTACTCACAAATTATAATGAGTTACAATATAAAATTACCGTCATTGTAATCTTTAATAAATTATTTTTCTAATAGTAGTGATTTCATACTTTAATTCATTATAATTTGTGAGTAATTAACAGTCAAAATTTAATTAATGGACAAACATTTTGGGACGGAGGTAGTATTATAGAATACAAAATTTTGGTTAAAGCGACAAATACGGAATAGTATGGAACGGAAAGAGTAATTTGGTATTACTCGATCACAATTTATTTTCAACCGTTATCAATCAACTTAGCATCATCTGTATAGTACAAAAATAAATGATTTAGGAAATATTTAAATATATGATCGATTATAGGAAATGTATATGATACTTAGTCTTAAGAGCATGTACAATGCCATTCTATAGTTATGGAATGTTAATAGTGGTCCATTTATCCACATCATCTAAAATTTTAATTTTTTGGAACTCCATTCCACTCATTCCCACAATAATTAGAACTCATTCCACTCTTTTAATATAAATATTAAATTTGGACCCCTATCCATTACAACTATAAATTAATTTTCAAATATTTTATCTTTTTTTCCCTTGCAATTTTGACATGCATAGAAGAACTTGATATCATTCCAACTTGCATTCCTCCAATTCATTCCATTTTCCTGTAGCTATAGTATTTTCACGCATGTCATCTTTTACTCTCTCATTCCATGAGCTGCCAGTGCTCTAAAAGTTAAAAAATCACTATACTATGCTCCTTCCGTTTCTAGTATGCTTGTCACTTTTAAATTTTTTATATGACTTTTAATACTCCCTCCATTCCATATTAATTGTTGTCTTTGGAAATTGTGTAATCAAATTTAAAAATTTTGACCATAAATTTCTCAATATATACAATGACTAGTTATATAAAATTATCACCATTAGATTCGTAACGAAAAATACTATCATAAAAATATAATATTGCAATTGTTAATAACATATTATGTAAAAAATTATAAATTAAAGAATAACATTAGAGAACATAAAAATTAAATTATGACAATTAATATAGAATGGAAGGGGTATCAGACTTCCATCTTTATTTTTTAACAATCTATTTTAGAAAAATTATACTACAATAATTTTTTGAAAATATATTCGACCATGAATCTAATAATAATAATTTCACATCATTAATCATTACATATATTTAAGACTTTGTAGTAAAAAATTTTGAAACGTTTGACAATTTTCACAGTACCCAAAAGCATCTCTCATACTCCCTCTGTTCCATATTAATTGTCATAATTTTGACTTTCACGGTCTCTAATGTCACTCTTTGATTTATTATTCTTTTATAATATGTTATTAACAATTGTAATATTATACTTTTATAATAGTATTTTTCGTTACGAATTTAATGGTGGTAATTTTATATAACAACTCATTGTATATATTAAGAAATTTATGGTCAAAATTTTTTTAGTTTGACTGCACAATTTCCAAAGACGACAGTTAATATGGAACGGAGGGAGTAAGTACCTTTTACAATAATAAATTACTTTTTTTTTTTGAGAGAACAATAATAAATTACTTGGGAAAGGAAGATTGGATTATCGGATCCCAACAAAAGCCTCTCACAGTGTACTCGCAAATCGCAATGTCCTATCTATGCGGGCGAAGAACTTAAGCACCTATGCGGGTGAAGAAAATCTATAAAGAGAAAAGGCTTCTTTTTAGGTGTAAGACGGCATTTGACTCTAGCATCTTCAAATGAAAGGCAAAAGGTTAAGAGGATCATTGTGAAATTTTCAATTATGTTTATATTTATGTGCAATGCATAGTTATTCATAAATGATATATGTAATTACTTATAAATATAAATATAATTAAAAAATTTATGATTTCTTCTAAAATTTTATAGTCCAAATTTTGAAAAAACCTGTAAGATTACACAAATGCTTCCTCTTTAAAAATACAAAATGTGTCATTATTAATGATTTAATTTTAGATATATCAAAAATATTAAAAGTGTTTATTTTTGGTCAGTAAAATTATTCTCCATTTAAAAATATTATGATAAATAATAGTTGTATAAATTGATGTATCTTTGTATTTTATGAACTTTTTAAAACTAAAGAAATATACCTATGTCTTATTATATATGCTTGTCACCTATTAATTGGAAAAGATCAATGTACATAATTGGAGTTAGAGTGAAAAATTTGTAACTTACACAAATATTTCTATATTAATGGGAAATGATAGTTGTTGAAACTATAAAAATGATAAACAGAGCTATATTAGTTAAGGAAAAAAAAGAAGATGACATTTATTAAAATTGTAAAGGTAACAAATATTGAGACAAAGAAACAAAGTTTGTGGGCTAAATGTTATTCCATCCAAGAAGAAATGATTTTTTTTTTTGTTCTTTGGGTGGTTTTCTATCTGTTTTTAGGTGCCTTTTCGGGTTCTCCTGGTTATAATTTATGCTTTTGCAATTTGTTTTGGTGGTTTGCCTCTGCTGTGTTTGTTGTTTTGACGAATATTTTGTAGCATCTTTGATGCTTTATATCTTATTTGACTTCCAATGATAAAAAAAAAAAAACTACAGTAACAAATATTTTAAGATAGAGGCATCATCCCAAGAATGAGTTTGAAGAAGAATTACCTGTGTCAATCATGCCGATAATGACGTCAGAGGAAGCATGTTGGTAAGGAAAATTTAAAGAAACTCCAGATTCTTGATTGAGGAAATCCCAAGAACGAGTTGTATGAAGCTTCAGTTTTCGATCAAGAAACACTGATAGTACCTCTTCATGTCCTGCCCATTCATCAATTTTTTACAATATATACATAAGTTATTTTTTTGTGGATGGGATAATTTTATCCCTCTCTATCACACTTTATTTCACTTATCTAAACTTTATCGCATCTATTTTGTCTAATTTTATCTTTGCATCCCACCAACTTATCAATCTAACACACAAATTAACTTTATTCAAATTCTAATGAAACAGACTGATTTATAGAATACAAATATTGCCTTAAAATGGTTAAAGTTTATTTATATGAAAATGCTGACATGATATACTACATATTCATACATATAGTGTTGACATTTTATATAGTGTAGTTATTTGTGTTGTGTAATATTTTGTCAAATTTTATGATGATGACATAAGATTAGTATAATCTCAACTGCCCAATTGAAAATAATAATAATAATAATAATAATAATAATAATAATAATAATAATAATAATAATAATAATTGAAACATTCAAATAAGGTTGAATTTGCACTATATGGACATGCTGCTTCATCGATTGTTCATTTATGAATGAATAATTTGTCGGCATTGACAATTGATAACCTTAGGTTACTCATTTCAATTCTCAATTTTGACTTGAGCACTATATATATTAATTATTTAAGAAAATGAATGTAAAAAGAAAGGCTAGAAAAAGCCATACAAAAGGCGAGGAAAGTCTTTAGAAATTTATAATTAACTTTGAGATTCTTCAATGTCTTAAATAATTTCCACTTCACTCTCATCATTTTCAATTAATTATATGTTGACATTAAATTAAATAAATTAAAAGCTTGTTGGTCACATTGTTTAGAAAGTTGCCTCATTATGAAGCGAAGCATTACTTTCTTTTTCAAATTAAGAAATAATTAATTAAATGGAGATAAATATTCGAAGAGAATTTCTTAAAGGGAAAGAAGAAAAAAGAGAGAAAATAATACCGGAAAGCAGAGCAGCTTGAGATGGAGTAAGAAGGGCAGAGAATCCCCTGAATGCGTGATGGTAAACGTGGCCCACCGACACCCTTTCTCTCTCCCCACTGCATTGGTTTGTGTTTTCACATTAATTACCCAACTCATATAATACCAATACCCAGGTCATTATAATAACAACCCCTTTGTTATAAAAAAAAAACAATAATCACTCACTATTATTCTTTCGTTCCATATCAATTATTATCTTTAAAATTATACGGTCAAACACTAAAAGTATTTATCATAAATTTCCTAATATATAATGACTTACTGTATTACATAATATTACTATCGTTAAATTTATAACAAAAAATATTATCATTAAAACATAATGTTGTGAGTATTAATATAAATATTATCCAAAAAATTATAAATAAAAAAATAATATTTAATACCATAACAATCGACAATATAACTATGAAAAGGAGGGAGCACTCTATTACTATTTACTCCCACTGTTTACTACTATCTCACTATATTAATGTCCACATCTCGCCAGCACCATCTTATACTAAACTCTTCCACCTATGAATTACTCCCATTGCCAAATATTTCTCACTATAACTTATCTGCATTTATTTTTTAATTTTACTAACTCCGTCTCATATTATTTGTCCATCCAACTATATTTAAAAGTTCAATGGTCATAGGAAATGGGGTGAAAAATGTATAATGTATCAGAATTGCCTTTACTTTTCTCATGTGAAGAAAAATAAAAAAGAAACAAAAGAGTATTTATTAGGGGTATAATAGAAATTACAATCATTGAAATTATAAAATGGACAAACATTTTGGGCCAAACGAATTAGGTAGATGGACAAACAATTTGGGACGGAGGTAATAATTATTTGATCTTTCTACACATACTAGTATAAATTATTTAGTAACTGAGGAAGCATTCTGGAGGGCAAGCTTGTTCACAATTCATTTCTTCCCAATGCAATGCATGAATTTCAAACAAAAATTTGACCATTCGAACGGATGAAACGAGTGAGTTCACATTCAGCAGCTGTTACAGTAGTTCATCTTCTAATTGGCTAACTTCTACATTAGCATAAATCATTGGATTGCCGCATAAAATTCGAACCAAAAAAGATGATCATTCAGTGAGTATAAGAGATTGATCTCACACTTAAAATTCTGTTAGAATTCACAAACAAATGATTCCGCCTTTAAACAGAGTAACTAACACGGTTGAAACCACGAAAAAAACGACAAAAATAAATGTAGAGCGAGGACTGGTACCTTGGAATGACGGTGGATAGTAATTGCGAATGAGCAGATTCAGCGACATTAATGTCTTCAATTTCGGCATGTCGTCCGGATGAGCTGCCCATGTAGACTACATAATGCTGCCATTGAATTCAACAAACTAGGTCTAATTAATAAAAGTTATAATAATTCACCAAATACTGTAGAAAGTGGAATGTTGCAATCGCAAAATTGATTGAATATACTGGAGTTTGAATGAGAATTACTTGAGGTGATTGATTTGATGATGATGATGGTGATGGTGATGGTGAAGGTGAAGCAGAGGAGGAGGTGAGCAGAAGGAGTGGAAAAGAGAGAAAGAGGAGAGAGAAGGAGAGAGAAGGCATTGAGATGGAGGAATAAAGCAAAGAATTGAAATGAATTGAATTGAATAGGGATTGGATTTGGATTTGGATTTGGATTGAATTTAATGGGGAGAGAATGAGAGGGAAACAGAGTCATTTTTGTAGGAGGAAGATCATGTGGGTTTGAAGGGAAGGGGAAGAGAGAGACACTTTGCTTTTTCCACTGAGAAAACTTGATTCTGGGGCATGTTGATGTTGGACTTGCAAAAATATTGTTTCTTCTCTTTCACAGCTCACACCAGTGTAGTCTCCCTTCATAAATGTCCACATAATTTCTAATTTGATTCTTTAACTGAATTTTTCATAGTATGTTCTATAAAATAAAATGTTACAATATTATATTTTTATAGTATTATTTTTTTTATGAATTTAATAATAATATTTTTGATTTGTTGGATATTGCATAGGTTGAAAAATTAATGGGCAAACCTTTTGAAATTTGATTGACATGTAAATTAAGTTGACAGTTAATATAGAACGAAGAGAGTGCTAATTAAAATTATATATGTAGTAAGGCAAAACTTCTTAAGGAAAACTCAAACCTAAAAGATAGAATGTGAGAGGTTTAATTTTCCTAAACCAAATTTCAAACCTATCAATAAATTAATATCATTATCAATATCAACTTCAAAAACAATCAAGCATATGGGCTGCAAATTAGGGGTGAGCGGTTCCGGGTACCCTCTCTTAAAATAAGGAACTTTACAATTACGCGTTTGACTGGTGTAACCACAAATTTTCGAATCTAAAATTAATTAAAACACGAAAAAAATGGACAAATATAATTTGTATTGATTTCAAAGAATTTGAGTACAATCTCTATAATATTTGTTACCAGATGAACAAATAAAAATCCTCTGATTCGATCTCTGTTGTCTTCTTGAAGGAGGGCCGATGGGTTTGAATCTCAATCAAGTTGGTGTTGAGTCTCTAGAACAAACGACACATAGTGAAGTGTTTGTTGTTTAATTATAGAGAGAGTCTTTTTTAGAGTTGATTTTTTTGTGTCCCCTTAATGAGAAGAGGTAGAGTCCTATTTATAGGGAAAGTACTTGATCTCTCTCTTAGGCTTATGACTTATTAGCCTTTTTGGGTCGTTGTCCGGGCCTTAGGGTTAGGTTGACTTGGCAGTCAATTTGACTTTTGACTTGGTAGTCTTTGTGAGCCGTTGTCCGGACCTTAGGTTTGAGTTGACTTGGAAGTCCATTTGACTTTGACTTGGTAGTCGGTTTAACTCTAACTTGGCAGTCGTTGAGCTTTGACTTGATAGCTAGCTTGAGCCAATTTCAGTTTAATAAATTAAATTAATTAATTTGGGCCGACCAAAATAATCAACTTAATTTATTTTAGCTTTTGACACTATTTTGATTTTTTAGTGTCTACAAATTGCCCCCTCGAGACTAGGTTGTGTACACTGTCATGTGTTTAAGCACAAGCGATGTCTCGATGCTTGTCTTGGGAGCTAAATTGTTGACTTGATCAGTCCTTTTACCGCTGAATGGTCATGTACACGGTCAAGTGTTTAAGTGTTGGCGAAGTCTTGACTAAATGCATGATGTGTAAATCATGTCGACTTCTACACATGGACTATTATTGCACAATATTTTATTTATGGTAAATGTGGCACATAAAAAGTAGTGTACACACAAATTAGTCAAATGATCACTCCAATATCAACGACATGCATCTTGCTAATCAAAGTCATTGTAAAAGAAGATTCTAATCTCCAATTTAAGGAAGTCCACATTCTCCATTAGCTGTTGATGTGCCGTTTCAATTAGGAAGTCCGAGGGTTCAACCTCGATTATGTGGCGAAGGAAGTCAGCGAGATGGCTCATTACCTTTAATGGATCATTTAAGGAACACTGGGTTTCTCGAGGAGTCTAGTACTCCTAATGATCAATCTATGGCTCCAGAAAATGAATTACTAGAAGCCAGAGGGATTAGCTCTCATAATGATCTTGGGAATGGCCTTGAAGTTGTTGAAGAGTCTAGGTTTGCAAACAATGTGTCTTTCATCCGTGTTCCTGTTTCCAATGATCAGCAACTTATTAACATGATTGTTGTGTTGGAAAGTGTAGCTGCTGTGGGAGTTGAAAAATCAGTTGAAGTTTTGAATGATTCTAATCTTCAAAGGGTTTCGGTATCTTCTAATCATGCTCGTCGTCCCTGTCCTCAGATTTCGGATGTTGATAGCTCTATACCTCTTGATTGTGACTCTATTGTAAATGTGAGAGCCTACATTGCTGAACAAACAATCAGATTTGGTGAACTCAGTGGATTTATGAGAGCCAAGAGGAATATCAATCCCAGAAAATACGTTGAAAACAAGTTCTCTCCAAGAAAAAAGAAGGCAAAAGAAAGTGAAAGGAGAAAAAAGGCTGCCACAGTGTCTTCTACCTCTCTTTCCTTCTGAAATTTTTTAATCCACATGGGTGTTGATTATGCGCAGCTTCCTTTTATCTCTTGGGTGGTTCTGTTTTTGTGTTTCTTCTCCCGATTCTACTTGCTCAATCGTCCCCTTATGTGCATCTGTTAGTTGTAAGTGGGAGTAGACGTTGGTTGGTGGTTTTGGCAAAGCTTCTAGGGTTCTGTTGTGAGCGAGGCTCTTCTTTGATATTTTGTAATTTGCTATGTTATTGCTGTCAGTTGCCGTTGTGGGGGAAGTTATGGATGGTTGTTTAGAGAAGCTGCTGGGGGTCTGTTTCGAATTCAATTGTCCTTGGTTGGGGTTGGTTTTGGAGTCTTTGGTGCTTTGCTTCAGTCTTGCTCAGTCGGTCTGTTCGTGCATCTGTTGCTGCTGTCTGTTGATGTTGTGGGGGCTATTAAATTGTCTTGGTAATCTCAGTATTATTTCATCAGCTTTCTCAGATGATGGATGTTGCTTGCTGCTCTTGATGTTGGTGCTAATGCTCTCTTAGAGTATGTTTCACAGGTGTTGGCTTGAAATTGTTTCTGGTTCCAGGATTTGGATGGTTGTTTTGGAGAAGCTGCAGAGGTTCCATTTTTGAGCATTTCAATTATATGTTTGGCTTGAATTTCTTCATATTTCTTTTATTGTTCTTCATTTCGCCTCTTTGGCTTGCGTTGATTGTCTTTCTTAGTTTGGTGCTCTTGGGGTGTTTGTCTATTTTTTCTTCTTGATGTAAGAGTTCTTCTCAACGATGTGTTGTTGATCAATAAAAGGGCATTGTGCCGATAATTATCAAAAAAAAAATTTCTTCAATTTAAGGAAACTTGTCATTTTTCTTTCTGATTCACAATCTTGCACAATTTTATAATGATGAACGGAAGACCTAATTTGATACTTCAAAACTTGTGTTTTCTTGAAAAGGACATGCTCCAACCTCACGCACACCCCTCCACCAAGATAATCAAATTGTGCTCATCATATTTATGTAATTTGGACACCATCAATGGCACCCCTTCTTTTTTCTTGGCACCATGGCGTCCCATTAAGGTGAGAGTCTGCCTCCATTATCTTTTCTGTGGTGTCTCTGCCGATTTAATTTATTTAAAACTCTGTGCCACCTCTCTCTTTGGCATAATAAACACAAAAAATGTTGGTCACAAAGACTGATTTTGATGCTTGTCAATATACGTATGTGAGACAGATTCAGATAGTTGGATCAAATAATAACCCTCCTTTTTTTTTTTGCTTTTTTTCTTTTTCTAGGTATCAAGACCTGAGTACCACCAAAGACAAGGATAACAGGTTCTGCTTTTGCGTAGAGGAGTTTATCCTTGTTGAGGTGATGAGTCAGATATTTTTTGGAAGACCGAGTACCGCCAAAGACAAGGATAACAGGCTCCGCTTTTGCGTAGAGGAGTTTATCCTTGTTGAGGTGACGAGTCGGATATTTTTTGGAAGACCGAGTACCTCCAAAGACAAGGATAACGGGCTCCACTTTTGCGTAGAGGAGTTTATCCTTGTTGAGATGACGAGTCGGATATTTTTTTGGAAGACCGAGTACCGCCAAAGACAAGGATAACATGCTCCACTTTTGCGTAGAGGAGTTTATCCTTGTTGAGGTGACGAGTCTGATATTTTTTGGAAGACCGAATACCGCCAAAGACAAGGATAACAGGCTCCACTTTTGCGTAGAGGAGGGACCTATGCCACTATCTGTTCGGGGGAGTGATATAAAAAGAAGACAAAGAAAGGGAACTTTCTGCAGTAGGCTTTCTTTCTGATCTCTTCCTCATAGTGATATATAGGTTCAGGAACTAAGGGCTGATTCGGACCTTTAGGAGAGAGAGAGGGTCTACAAGTTGCACCTCTCCTACTTTTGATTGCCTTTCGGCTTGTGGATCTCCGTACCATGAGCCGGGGAACGAGCACTAGAGTGGTGGAATACGCAGGAACGAAGAAGTGTAATACATGGAACGTGCGCTATAGAAGGGCTACCTTAGAATGATACCTATAAAAGAGCCCTTGTCGGGCAGGAGATCTTGCTTTTTTTATTCCTATCTCCCCCTCCAAAAGAGGAATCCTGATCCTGCATCAATAGAGCCAGCCCTATAGTTTAGTTGCCATCAAGCTTTTTATATTGGGATTTTGATAACTTTTTTCATAATCTCTATCTCGAACCACAGAAAGCACAGTCACAGGCAATGAAATTGTGAGCATTCCTGAATTTACATTTACTAAGCTAACCATCCGTTCAAAGTGGGCGAGAACTCATTTTAGCCTTTCTTTTGCTTCTCTTATTTCTAGTTACCGCTCGTGGAACATTATTTATTATATGATCAACGGAGATTACGATGGCACTTGCTTTGATCATTCATAAATCCGTTTACCCGGAGCCAGGATCAACTGCTTATTTAGTTTAGTTACGCTAGCACATCAGCAAGGAAAGAAGAAAGTAAGACCCTCTCCTTTCAGTAGAGGAGTTTATCCTTGTTGAGGTGACGAGTCAGATATTTTTTTTGGAAGACCGAGTACCACCAAAGATAAGGATAACAGGCTCTGCTTTTGCGCAGAGAAGTTTATCCTTGTTGATGTGATGACTGACGAGTCAGATGCCTTTGGAAGACCGAGTACCGCCAAAGACAAGGATAGCAGGCTCCACTTTTGCGTAGAGGATTTTATCCTTGTTTAGGTGACGAGTCGGATATTTTTTGGAAGATCGTCGCATGCCAGAATGACTAACCTATTGGAGAGTCAACAGATTTTCTTTGCTCGTGTTGGATCTCTCTTTTTTTGTGTCTTTTTACCCTTTTTGTTTGCAGGTTTGTGAGGATGCACGACATTTGTTGCTTGTAGATGACAAAGGATAGACATGACTTGAAGATGTTGGTTATCCCTTGGAAGGACGACTTGTGATTTGAAGGAAGAAGTCGACAACTACGTTGATGGAAGATGTGGCGCCACTGTTGGTGTAGCACAATTGTTGGCCTTGACATGAAGGGTATCCTCGATAGTTGTAACGACACTATTGGTGACAAACTGCTTGATGGTAGATCATGGTCGTGACACAATTATTAGTAAGGCTTGACTTGAAGTAGTATGCCGACAATGTTGGCGACACAACGTTGACTTGAAAATCACTAACAATTGTGACAGTATGTAAGTTAGTGTCACTTGACATAAGATTTTGTTAGCTCTACACTCATATCACTACAACATGAACATTTGGGGCGACCGACCTAAGCGACCGATATGTATCGGTCGCTCCTATCGACACGGGCGACCGATAGGCAGCAACCGATACAATATCGGTCGCTATTTAGTGACCGATACGGTATCGATCGCAATGCTCAATTTATCGATCTCTGAGGCAGCGACCGATACCGTATAGGTCGCTGGATATCGGTCGCACGACTCAACAAATATGACAACGGTAATATTAATTACGTCTGAAAAGCTATCGCTCGCTGAGCCAGCGATCGATACCGTATCGGTCGCTGGCTATCGGTCGCCGACTGTTGTTATTGACTCAAAGGGCATAATTCAATCGATACGGCTGCCTCTTTCTCCCTCTATCTCGCTCGCTCCTCTCACACCCCGACCTCAACTACCGCCCCAACCACCTTCACTCCGGCCACCAACGTCGACGCCGGCCGACACTGCTGTAACGACCCGCCCTAAACCCGTATTAATTAAGGCTTTAATCACGGTGATTAACTAAATTACACTGTTAAAAATTTTCTTTCTTTTACGTTAATATGGTTATTACTGTTATTATTATTTATTTTTATGCGCGACAGGTTTCGAGCAAGGCGATGGTTAAACGGGTTGATTTTATGTTATCTTGAATTTAAAGTTATAATTATTATTACGAGTTTATGAATACTTTTACGATAAGTTTTATAATTTATTTTATCATTCTCAATTTTACGCTTGTAACCGAAGAAGGTTATATTAATTTTAATTCTCATTTCGACTACCATTTATGTTATCCAACCTTCCTAATTACATTTATGGTCCAATTTATTTTAATAAGTGTTATCCTACTAATTTATTTTATTTGGTTCAATACTAGTAAATTTTACCCAGTTTATTTCCAAGTAATTTTATTTAATTGTATACTAAATTATTTTACCAAGTTTATGTTCATTAATTTTATTTAGTCAATACCAATTATTTTACCTAGCTATTTTTTTTAATTACATGATTGATTTAGTTTAATTACTAATTAGATGTTAAGTTAATTAAGGGAGTGCATTTATATAAGAGGGGGAATAGACTAAGGTCTTCTATTTTCATTTTCATAAATCAGTTTTTACACAAACTCTACCCTCTCCTTCCTCCCCCTTTCTCCTCTGCCCGAAGCGTACTGTCCAAGGCGTTTTCATGACATTGGCCAGAGGTGGCCGAGCGCCCCTCTTCCTCCTCTCTTGTGTTTTCTTCTCCAAGTTCTTCCCCAAGTGGTATAATTCTCAAACCCTAACTCTTTTCTCAATACTCTAATCTGAAATTTCATTTCTAAATTGTGTTTTCTTGATGTTTATCATCTCCTTTATGATTTCTAAGCATGAGTGTATGTTGTGGTTAAGTTAGAGTAATTAAGGTTTGAATTAGAGTTGATGCATGTGAAGATTGAGGTGATTCTCGCTTGTTTCTTGATGGGTAATGAAATGGCTTGCTTGCATGAGGTTCTTGATGAAGAAATTAGAGTTTTAGGGACTGTTTTGAAGTGATCACTATGTTAATTAAGTTATTCAGCACTTGGATGATATGATTTAGTGTGAATTTGACATGGATGTGCTATTTTGAACCTGGGTTGGAGTTACAATTGTTATCTATGGATGCATGTAAAAGATTCCATCTTATTTGGGGTATTCTTGAGTGTTCAATTCTGGAAGAACCATGAGTAATAGTTAATTTGGGCTTTGGATGTGAATTAGTACAAGTTAGAGGCCAAAGGAGGCACCAAAGTAAGAATTAAAGTCATAGAAAGTTTCTGTCTAAGTATCTGAAGTTTACAGAGGATGTAAAATGTGAGTTTTGCCCAGATTTTTACTGGAAATGATAGCCCAAGTGATTATCTAGCTCTAGGCTTTGGAATTTCGAGAATCCGGTATGTGTAGCCCGAGATACGAGCAGAACCGTGAAAGGGTGCAATTATATACGTTTTCTGAGTCAGTAACTTCTTGCTAAGTTTTCGTCCATTTGGAGACCTTGTTGGCTTTAGCGATAAACATAAAAGTATTAGTTCGTTCTTCAAGCTTTCCGGAAACATAAGGTTTGCATCCATATGATATCGGGAGAGAGAAATATGAGGCTGTGTTCGAGGGCCGTCAACAAAGTTTCTGCCCAGGATTTATTTCCTTAATTTTTAACTTTAGGGTGGCACTTTGATCTCGTAGGAGGCTCTAATGAGAGGTCGACCTTTGTGTCATTATTAAGATGGATTGAGTGGGTTCTCTAAGTTGTTTTAAGCTATGTTAGTGTTTGGGAATCACCTCCTAAAGGTTTATGGAAATACTAGCAAACCATGGGGTAAAGTGATGAGGTTTTAGGTTGGTTTAAGTGTTGTTGTTGGCTAAGTTGTACTTTTGTCTTCCTAACAAGTTTATGGGTTTCCTCGATGTCTAAATATCCCAAGGACTATCTCTTCTAGGTATTCAATTCACCGGTCATCGGTTCGTAAACTTTCCAAAATTCATAATCATGTCCTTATCTAATTTCCGTCGCTTGACAACGTTTCTTTCATGTTTTCAATAATCGAATAGCTTCTCTTCTTAAGCCTTCAAGGACTCCAATTCTATGCTCATCTAAACTGCTTGCTAAGGATACTTTATACATCATAAGCTTTCTTTGATCCTATTCAAGTTTCACCATAAGTTTCGCTTAAATTTCCAAGCCGCATGATTAATTTCAAGTGCTCTACTTCTGTCCGGGCCTTTTTTCGAGTCCTTCCTTTCACTTTTAGCCTTCGAGCCAGTTGACAAAGTTGTAGGGCGTAATTTTCCTTTTCCGAAAAATACTCGTTTGCTAAAATCCGGGTTTTCTAGCTCAAGTTATCACCAAATCTTTGATTGATCAAAAACTGAAATTTCTATTTGTCTCATCCCTTTTAAGTTATCAAGTCTTAAGTACTTTCATCCTAGCTTGTAAATGCAAGGACTTTATTTAAATTCTCAATTTTCTTATACTCTTATTATAGTTTCCAAGTCGCCCAAACTGTCCCAAGCTCGAGGCACGTCGCTAGACCTTTCTACTACCCAAGGTACGCAAATTGTCCAACGTTTAACATTTTTCTTATCATTCAGTATATATATATATTATCATCATGTCAAAGCATTGACCTATTGTCATTTATCACATTATTTTCAAAAGTGGTCCCGCCTTATTATATGATAGCTAGTTACGTGATGTACTAGCCTTTTCTTTTAGATGCTCATGATCAGAGTGTCCTAATGACTTGGCTAGTGTCGACTGCCTAGCAGTCACCCAATCCAAATCTAGATCGATTTGGGAATGCGCGTGTGTGAGGTGCTTTGCATCGATCGTAAGGGATACCACTCGTTTTCAATTATTACAAGTTTAACTCCTTTATGTATACACATATTTATCTATGCAACAATCCAGTTCATTCATGGTTATTTTTCCCCTTCCCAGATTTCAAAATGTTTTTAAAACGCTAGCACTAGAAACCGTTTTCGAAAGGTTGACGTGTTGGAGGTTTGTGTACCGAGTGTTTCCCCACTCACTTTGCGTCTGTTTTCAATGTTTTGTTTTAGGAGGTCCGAGCTCACGGGATAAAGCCAAGGCTAAGCAAAAGTAGATCGTTCCGTTCAAGGTCGTTTCTAAGGTGGTTGCTAGTCGATTCTCAAACGCTTTTATGGGATTTGGAGACTTTCTTTTCTCATGTTGGGAAATCTTTATATAAATGTTTAAAGGGTGTTTATGTTGTATTTCAAAGTTTGGTGATTGTTTTGTATGGGGTTAAGTATATTTTATTTTGGGTTATGTTTGGTGTTTGTGTTTGCCTTGTCCCGAGTGGGGACGGCGGTAATACCTCTACCCTGGTGTTCCGCTGCGCTAATCACAGGTTTAATTGATGGTTTAACTTAATCTTGTGGTTAAGGGTTTTGGGGTGTTACAACTGCGGAAACCAGCGACCGTCGTGCCCATATCTCCGGCGACCACCGACGCGAAAATCTCCGGCAACCACCAATGTGAGTCCCCTAATTGTAAAATTCATTTTTGCAGTTAAATTGTTGATTTTTAATTGTAAAATTCATATATGTTGTTGTATTTGAGTAATTTTAGTGTGGTTATAGTTTGAAATTCAAATTTAGGGTAGTGTATGTTTTGAATGTAAATTTTAAGGGTGAATTTGAGTAATTTACTTGAGTAATTTTAGTGTGATTATGGTTTGAAATTCAAATTTAGGGTAGAATATGTTTTGAACGTAAATTTTTAGGGAGAATTTGAGTAATTTACTTGTGTAATTTTAGTGTGGTTATTGTTTGAAATTCAAATTTAGAATAGTGTATGTTTTGAATGTAAATTTTTAGGTTGAATTATGAATGTTTAGAGTTTATTATAGTATTAGGTTGTTAGGGCTTAAAATTAAAGTTAAAATATTGTTGTTTATTAATGTAAGAGTATATGTTGTTGAATTTGTTGATTTTTAATTGTAAAATTCATAGATGTTGTTGAATTTGAGTAATTTACTTGAGTAATTTAGGGTTTACGAGGGTATGAATAATTAGTTTAATTAGTTTAATTAATTATAGGATGTTTGTATGGGTTAGGGCTGTGGTTAGGGTTAATTGATTGTATATGTTTGGTTAGTTAGGTTAATTAAATTAATTTAGTTATAAATTATGGTTCAATTTAATTAAATAATTAGTTAAATGAATAAAATGATTCTTGAGAATGTGTATGATTATTCAAATTTAAGTAGGTTAGTTTTATATGTTATAAATTAGGGTTGAGTTTGAATGATTTTGGTTGTTATTAGTAGGTGAGTTATTATGTTTGGTTATGAACAAATTTACGCGACTGCCAACTTCGTTGGTTAACTTAATTAAAGGGACGTCTTCAAACAACAGATTCATAGTTGTTATGGGGAACAATCTGTCATAGTTTTATAAATAGATTATCATATGGTAGCGACGTATGAATGCTGGTCGTGACGCATTCAGTTTAGGAAGAAGTTATGGGATAAACACCCATCTTGATTTCTTGGGAGTTTATCTCACAGCCTTTTGCGAAATTAAATGCATCAGGACCATCCTTCATACGTCGCAAGCCCATGATGACATATTTATAAAACTCTGACAGGTTGTTCCCCATAAGAACTATGAATCTGCTGTTTGAAGACGTCCCTTTAATTAAGTTAGCCTATAAAGTTGGTAGCGTAAATTTTTTGCTAACCCAACCTAATTGCTAACTTAATTACTCATAACTCTAAATAAAGACATAAATTGTAAATAATTATGTCACGTCCATTTACGTAATCAACAACAAGTTGCTACGTAAGTACTCAACAACCATTTAAGTAGCTTGGTTGTAGATGTCATAAAAAAGTGTCGAGTTTGGATGATTTTGGTAGTTATTAGTAAGTGAGTTAGTTATTATGTTTGATTAGGAATGAATTTACGCGACTGCCAACTTCGTTGGATAACTTAATTAAAGGCAAGTCTCTAAATGCCAATTCAACCTTGTTGTGATGAAAAGTTGTCGGGGTTATACCTATGGGTGATCAACCGCTTGTAACGTAGCAAATGTGGATCGTTATGTATTTAGCATCCCAACCACTTATAAAATAAACACCCATGAACTCAATCTTGATTTCTTGGGTGTTCGTCTTATTGGGGATTGGGATGCTAAATGCACAATGATCGACATTTGTTACGTCACAAGCGGTGGATCACCCATACATATAACTCCGAGAGCTTGTTGATCACAACAAGGTTGAATTGGCATTTAGAGACCTGCCTTTAATTAAGTTATCCAACAAAGTTGGTAGCGTAAACTTGTTGCTAATCCAACCTAATTGCTAACTTAATTACTCATAACTCCAAATGAAGACATTAATTATTATTAATTATGTCACATCCATTTACTAACTTAAGTACTCAACAACCAGTTGCTACATAATAATATCGGTTATTAGTCATGGTAGTTTATAGTAGTAAGTAGGTTAATTTATAGTTCTAGTATTTTAGTTGTAGATGTCATGAAAAGAGGTTGAGTTTGGATCCTGTTAGTGTACAAGAAGAGTGTGTTTGTGACCTGAAAATCTATGGTTGAAAATGACTTTCATGAGTCATATCGACTCTCCTTTAGTTGTCTGATTCACCAAAAAGTAGCGCAATCTCAGCAGTGAAATTGCGCGAGGTCTATAGTGCTATGAGAGTTAGAAGCGTCTCAGATTCGGTACAATGTAGTGTTTCTATTGTGCAGCCTGGTGGGCATCAAGATAAGGTGGGTCTGAAAGAGAAGCTTATAGTAAAGAGTCTAATAGAAATCGTGTTGGGCTTTCTTGCATGTAAGATTCATAGGTCCATCAAAGCGTCTTAGATTCGGTACAATGTAGTGTTTTTAATGTACCCCAACTTTTCAAAAACTCATTTTGAGGTACCCATAATTTTTGGGTTAGTAATTATTCGGTGCTTTTCTGGCCATCAATTTAATTAAATGACCGGAATACCCTTATTCTTCTTCTTCTTCAAGGGTATTTCTTCAAAAATGGATGAACAAGAGTATTTCAATCACTTAATCAAATTGATGACCGGAAAAACAGCTAATAATTTCTAACCCAAAAATTAAGGATACCCCAAAATGAGTTTTGAAAAGTTGGGATACCGAAAAACTATTTCACCAAAAGTTAGGGTACCTTCGAGTAATTTTTTGTTAATTTAGTTATAAGTAGTCAGAATCTATAAAAATTGAATTAATTTCGAATTATGTTACGGTCGAAATGAAAACTGAAATCCTTTAGAGTGGATTCGATTTTCGCCAAAAGAAGTCGATTGGTTACATTCTATAAGCTTGGGCCTATGATCGACCGATTACAGTCTTTTGTTTTTGGAATGTTTGTTTTGGTTATGCATGTTCTCAACATGATTATCTTAATTAATTCGGTTTTCTTATTTTTGATAATTTATAAAGTATATATGTGGGTTTGATAATGTGATTTGCAAGGTTGAATGAATTTTAAGAGTGGCTAAAAATGTCTCTTGTCCCTTTTGGTAATTTTTAAGCTTAAGTAAACTTTTTTAACTTGTCTAATAGCGATGTAATCTCGATCCTCGATGTGGCAGGGATCAGTGCCTATATAATTGGTGACTCCACTGGAGACTTAACTTAAAAGAGGGTAAAGCTTGAAAGAATTGAGTTAATTATTAATGGGAAGAAGAGTAAAATTGATTTCTTTCATCTCCTTTAGTTATTCTAGACATATTGCATTGCCAGTCGACTACTCGCGGACCATTGGTGGCATGATAGCACGTGATGTGGCACATGATTATATCTAACCCTTTTACCCTTCATATGCCTAAACACCAATATTATGAAAGATAATTGACAAGGTCGCAAGCGCACGGGTACAGTTGTAGCACGTCAAGGTCGATCCCACAGGGACTCAATCTAGCAATGCATTGAACTAGCCCTCTATTTGATTGCTAAGCTAATCAGGGTTTTGGTTTTGGAAGGTTCTAACAACTAAATTAGACTAATAAAGCAAGGAAATTGTGAGAACCCCTCAAGGACATTGCCCTGGCAATCGGATCTGTTTTGAATAAAAGCCAAAATTCATTTATCCAGAAAGCTGAAAGAGGCTGAAGGACATTTACGTCAAGGCGCCAATGGATAAGGACATTCACGCAGAAACAACGCCAATGGATAAGGACGTTCACGGAGAAACAACGCCAATGGATAAGGACGTTCACGCAGAAACAGGGAAGTTTTCTGGAAAACTTATATCCACTGTTTCGACAGTTTCAATATCCAACTTCTGGAAATCTCAAATCCACTTTCCATCTTATTTCTATCCAAACTAATTGATTGCAATTACTTGACTTGTAGGAACAATCAATCAAAGATTTAGGAAGAAGATTTGATCGCGAAATCCGGAAGACTCAAAGGAAAACAAATCGGAGCAAAAATGGAAGGAAGAACAAAGCACGAAGAAGGAAAGTATCAAGGTATCTCCAACGACTCTATGCTGCGACTATAAGAAGATAACCTGTTGATTGAAGAAGGTAACGATTCCACGGAAGAAATCGGGTGATACAAATCAGAAGAGAGCTTCTGTTTAGAAATCCTTCTTTGTGAGGAAGGTCGAATTCTGTGAGAGAATTCGTTCGAGTGAAATCAAATTCCTTAACGGATTTAGGAATTGGTTTGTGTTGTTACAATCGACTCCTAGACGGACTTAGGATCGATTTGAGTTTGCACCGAATCTGTGTGTGGTGTGTGAGTTTACCCAGAAACTTTGTTCGCAGTTTTAGGTTCATTGAAACCCTAAGGACAATGACCTAGGGCATTTGGTCTACAGTTCGCTATTCACCGCAAAGGCCATTCATCGAAGTACCGAGAAGCTTCATTGCAAAGGCCCTTTACCGTAGACAATAAGAAGCGTCCATTGTAAGGCGCTTGGTTCTTTGTAATACCTAAGGTCCTTTACCTTAGGTTATCTTTCTGATCAGTGCAATAAAGGAGGTTATTCAGTTTATATATTTTGCCCTTTATTCATTCTATCTCTATTCTGTGTAAAGGAAGTTCTCAGTCTGTTTGGACCGAGAACCTAACGTCCTTGTCAAGTTGTGATTTGTGCAGAAAAGTTCAGTAACCCTATTCACCCCCCCCCCCCTCTAGGGTTCTTTCAATTGGTATCAGAGCTTGGTCCACTGAAGATTCAGAGACTAACCGCTCTGTGGTAAAGATCATGGCGGGGATCGAAGATGGTGATATAGGGCAAGGCGTTAAGCGATCCTCCTTTATTGAGAGGATCAAACTTTGCACCTTTGGAAGAAGCGTGAGGACATTCATCATGGATCAAGACTATGACCTTTGGGACGGAATTGAGAATGGAGACTTTGTTCCCATGATCACCGAAAGAGGAATCACGAAACTCAAAGATAGATCCAATTATTCTATGAGAAGCGAAAAGGCGAATAAAAATATTAAAGCTTTACATATTCTTTCTTGTGGACTTGATTCTAATGAGTTTGATTTTATCTCGTTGTTGGTTGTTAAACAGGTGTGGGATACCTTAGTGACCACATATGAAGGAACGAGCCAAGCTCAAAGAAAAAGGCGCAACAATTATGTCAAGGACTATGAATCCTTCAAAATGAAGAATGGAGAATCCGTCAAGGACATGTACAAACGTTTCACGATCATAGTCAATAATCTCAAGTCCTTGGGGAAAACCTACTCCAATGAAGAAAAAGTTCACAAGGTCCTCAGATGCCTTACGAGAAAGAAATGGGAAACAAATGTTACTATAATAGAGGAAGTTCACAATGTGGAAACTCTCCAATTAGATGACCTCATTGGAAAACTTCTTGCTCATGAAATGCGTCTCCAGGAAGGGCAAAATGAAAAGGAAGACGTAGCCCATAAGGACATCTATTGTCCTAAAGACAATGATAAGGACGGATCTTGGCCTTGATGGCCAAGGAACACAAGCCGTGCAAAGAAAAGTCATACCTCCAGAGGACCTTCACGTATCAACCAAAGAGGTAGTGACTCATCAAATAATAGAACTAACTCACTCTGTTGTTTCTTTTGTGGTGACCTAGATCACTTGATCAAGAACTGCCCTTACCACAGAAAGAACAAAGAAAAGAAAAAACACATGGCCCTCATGGCCACTTGGAGTGATGATGAGGAGATCATTAGTCACTGCAGTATGAGAAAAGACACCAACGATACAGAGGAAGTTGGTGCGAATGATGATTACCAAGAAAGTGACGAGGATGAATCAAGGGAGGTAACATTTGATGATCTCATCACTTACCCTAAAAAGTACTTGGGAAAATGTCTGTAAAGTTTCTTTGGAAGGAGACCAAGCATTTAAGCAGGATTAGGTCTCTAAAAGAAACCAACAAAGGCCTCGAGGAGCTCAATGAAAAATGGAGAAATTGTGTGAAGGACTTACCTCCAAGGTCGACATTTTCAAAGTGAAATACTAGACCTCAAGGCCAACCTTGATGTTCATCACAAGTCTCTGATCGAGACAACCAAGCAACTAGAAAGAAAATGTCATCAAGGACATTGTGTCTCGCAAGATCAAGCTATCGAACCAAGCAAGACAAGGACCTTAATGAGCAGTGCAAGACCACGATTTCACTCTAGGCACCAAGAACGACACAACTATCTTGGGGCAAGATATCAAGGTCATTTATCTCCTCCCAAGAGCAAATATGGTAAACCTTCCTACTTTAATCATTATCGTTCTAAAATTGTACAAGTTTGGGTTCCAAAAGGAACAAGACTTAGAACATGGTTAGTACTAGTAGTCAAGCACCTAAATTTAATGTCAATTATGGCTTGAGGAAGGGTGTCAAAAATTTTTGCAGGTATAAGGAGAGTGGATACTTAAAGGAGCTTGAAGCACTCAAGGACATTACCTACATCAACAATAAGAACCCTCGAGGACCTTGTGGATCTAGGGTCAAGGACCTTGACAAATGGATCTCCTTAATTAGCAGTATCATTGATTATTTTTACGGCACATATTGAGGGGGAGTAGCCTCTCCTAGGACTAACAAGTTTGTTGAGTCGTGCAGATTATTGGAGATGATTACATTATAAAGGGGGAGCCCTCTAGACTTTTTGATAAAAGTCAAAAAGGGGGAGAAGTGGTGTAAATGAATTTTGCCTTTCATCAAAAAGGGGGAGATTGTGAGAACCCCTCAAGGACATTGCCCTGGCAATCGGATCTGTTTTGAATAAAAGCCAAAATTCATTTATCCAGAAAGCTGAAAGAGGCTGAAGGACATTTACGTCAAGGCGCCAATGGATAAGGACATTCACGCAGAAACAACGCCAATGGATAAGGACGTTCACGGAGAAACAACGCCAATGGATAAGGACGTTCACGCAGAAACAGGGAAGTTTTATCGGAAACTTATATCCACTGTTTCGACAGTTTCAATATCCAACTTCTGGAAATCTCAAATCTACTTTCCATCTTATTTCTATCCAAACTAATTGATTGCAATTACTTGACTTGTAGGAACAATCAATCAAAGATTTAGGAAGAAGATTTGATCGCGAAATCCGGAAGACTCAAAGGAAAACAAATCGGAGCAAAAATGGAAGGAAGAACAAAGCACGAAGAAGGAAAGTATCAAGGGATCTCCAACGACTCTATCTTTGCGACTATATGAAGATAACTGTTGATTGAAGAAGGAAACGATTCCACGGAAGAAATCGGGTGATACAAATCAGAAGAGAGCTTCATTTTAGAAATCCTTCTTTGTGAGGAAGGTCGTTCTGGAGAGAATTCGTCGAGTGAAATCAAATTCCTTAACGGATTTAGGAATTGGTTTGTGTTGTTACAATCGACTCAGACGGACTTAGGATCGATTTGAGTTTGCACCGAATCGTGTGTGGTGTGTGAGTTTACCGAAACTTTGTTCGCATTTTACAGGTTCGATCAAACCCTAAGGACATTGACCTTGGGCATTTCACGTTCGCTATTCACCGCAAAGGCCATTCACCGTAAGTGAGAAGCTTCATTGCAAAGGCCCTTTACCGTAGACAATAAGAAGCGTCCATTGTAAGGCGCTTGGTTCTCTGTAATACCTAAGGTCCTTTACCTTAGGTTATCTTTCTGATCAGTGCAATAAAGGAGGTTATTCAGTTTATATATTTTGCCCTTTATTCATTCTATCTCTATTCTGTGTAAAGGAAGTTCTCAGTCTGTTTGGACCGAGAACCTAACGTCCTTGTCAAGTTCTGATTTGTGCAGAAAAGTTCAGTAACCCTATTCACCCCCCCTCTAGGGTTCTTTCAGAAATTAATATAGGATTAAAGCAAGGAAGAAAGACTTCTAGGGAATTGCTTACCTAGCAACGAGTTTGACTATTAAAACCTAGTTTGTGCAATCATTCATTCAGTCAAATCAAGAACAGATAACCATATGAATTCTACCGCTCTTTCGATGCTTAATAGAATTACTCTAATTAACCTAACAAAAAACTTTCGTATGCTTTTCAAGTTAATCAAAGTTGAAGGTTTCAAATTATCTGGTTATCAAAGTGATTTCCTAGTTTACTAATCTTTTCTCAAATTTCGTGAAATAGGTGGAAAGGTTGGTAGTCGGATTATTCTAATTCACCTTTCAGTACCTCTCAGATTAATCTCAAATCACAAGCATTCAAGGCCTTACAAATACTCATGAACATGAAGAACACAACCTTCTATTGATTCAAAACAAGAATTCAAGCACAAACCATGAAAATCCAATCAAACTACATTGTTTCAGTCCGTAAAACCCTTGAAAACTAAAATCTACTCACTCATAGTCACTGAAAACATGAAACAAGTTCCAATCATGATAATCAAACCTTAAAACAAAAGAGAATAGAAAAAACAAGCGAACGAATTACGAAGAGAATCCCGTTGAGTCTTTCGATCCCGGGCTGGAACCTTCTTCGCAAACGCCGCTAATTTTTGCTCGAATCCCAGTTCTTGCCTCTCTTGGTTTGATTTAATCTTGAAACTTGATGGAGGATGGATGAGGAGTAGCAATGGAAGGATTGGGGATTCTTTTCTCCCTTGGGTGAATAATGAATGAACTCTAAAACCACCCCTTTTGTCTTTTTAAGCAAAGCAAAACGGCGACGCGCGATTCAGAAGCCCACCATGGTTTGTGGTGCTTGCCACGGTCAGACTGTGGTAGCCCCTGTTTTCCTAGGTTTTGCTTCATTGCTCTTGAAACTCATTCCACGGTACGTAGTACCGTGGAGGATGCCCGTGGTGACCTTGGTCCTGCTAAATCTATTGGAAAAATTGGTGTTTTGCATCCTAATCTGCAAGTTTTCACAAAAAACAACAAAACCCAACGTAATCGAGAAATAGGGGAATATTTATACATTTTCGATTCAAAAACTTCCCTAATCTACTATCAAAACTCCTTAAGAATAAGGGCAAATCATGCACTTATCAATAATGCACTCCATCGATCAAGTCTTTGGTTTCTACATCCAATCATACAACCCCCATACATTCAAAAATTATGCACTCCACACAACCATCGAATGCACCAAGGCAATCTCATGGTACCCTTTAACCTTAACTCCTAGCGAGCCTAAGAATGACATCATATGTATACTACCTATTTAATTGCTTTGAATCACTAGAATTGACCTTAGGATCTTGGGTATTGTTTGAGTCTACATAGTAGCACAATAGACCTCAAAAACAACTCGCCCCAAAAGCATAAGTGCATGTTTACGTGAAACTATAACTGGCTGGTTATGGCTTGTATAATTCAACACGTAACTGGCTGGTTATGCTATGTGGGTCGAATTATTTTTCATGCGGCCCACTATGACTCTTTGCAACCCTTTATGATACCCATCTCACCCAGACCTCTTATCCGGTTTCAAATCTATACTTGAGCCCGAAAGGTGCTAAACGGCCTGTCGTGACATGGTTCAGTGGAGGCCGGATAAGGAGTCTTTCCCCTTTCTTGTGTTGTGCTATGTGTTGCATTCATGTCAAGTCTACATAGAGTCAACCCTTAGGATCTCATTTATCTAACCTTGTATTTGAGGCTTGAGCCTGAAAGGTTTTAAACAATTTAACGTGCCTTGACTCGGTGGAGGCCCGATAGATAATCTTTTGCATCTATCCAAGGATCATATAGGAACATGGCCATCTCGCAAACCCAAAATTTGGATGAGTTGAAGAAACAAAAAAAAAAAAAAAAAAAAACTAAGTCGTCGTGCGTACCCAAAGTGTAGGGTAAGCCAAAAAAGCTGAGTCAACTTATAGCCGTCGAGTCTGCACTAGGAAATCCCATATAGGTATCTTAGGACATACATACATGGGGTAGTCCAGTGTCATGGCATCTCTCCTGAACCTTTAAATTTCCATACAGTCATAATAGGGTCACCGATCCAAGCTCGCATCTGTGATCCAATCTCAAGAAGAATTGTTCGCAACCAGGCCTACATCTCTCCATCGCGAACCAATACTCGCCGAAAGTTTCAATAAACCATGTTTAACATCGAGATCACGGAATCTTCTGCTCACCACCAAGCTCCTGTAACAACCAAGGACTTGGATGCGTTGTTCGACAGGATGAAGACTCTTGTAAACCATAAAACCCAGGAGCAAGAGAATCTTATCAATGCTAGCAAAGCCCGTCTATATGAAAGACTAGATCAACAATAAGAAAGTATGAAGGGCATCATAGACATTTTTCAGTTGATAGGGTATGGGAACCAATTTCCTCACCCATCGAGGAATCGAGGTGACCCACATCACTATTTTGGACGAGTCAAAAGGGTTTGCTTAAGCTTAAAATTTTACCTAAGGGATAATATAGTCAATCTTAGGATTCAT
Organism: Portulaca oleracea; assembly: GCA_029582165.1. Classification (NCBI taxonomy): domain Eukaryota; kingdom Viridiplantae; phylum Streptophyta; class Magnoliopsida; order Caryophyllales; family Portulacaceae; genus Portulaca; species Portulaca oleracea. Next base: position 38,994,284 of record CM055873.1, read on the forward strand.
TCAACCTTGCAAATCACATTATCAAATCCGCATAAATAATTTATCAGAAGGAGAAAAACAGAATTAATTAAAATAATCATGGTAGGAACAAGCAAAACTGAAATAAACATCCCAGAAACCGAAGAGCGTAATCGGCTGGTTAGAGTCTCAAGTCCCTTAAACGTAACTGGACTACTGCTTTTATTGAAATATGAATGAACCTACCTAGCGTAACTAGTCAGTTACACTAAAAAGGTTTCGAATCTATTCCGCTTGAAACATAATTCAAAATCAATTCTCCTTTTCTATTTTCTGTTAATTTATAATCAAATTATTAAACACAAATTTAAGAATAAGATTAAACAGGTTGGATAAATCAAAGAGACGTCAATCATTTTAAAGGAAAACTAACAAACTAAAATAAAGTATCTTTGACTTACGAACCTGGATCAGGTTCGGGGGTATGGTTAAAGATCTGAGGCAATAGATTTCGTTGACTCGCCTGTTTAACAAGCGCAGTCTCCACAGAAACTGAATTAATTAGAAGAAGTATATAGAATGAATTGATTTCATTGATTCAGTTATATGCATGCAGAATAAAAGAAAATAAAAGACAAGAATGAAAATAATTACATTTTATACAGATATAAATCATCAGAATAGGGGCTACATGACACAACAACACTCTAGGAATAATCCTAACCTTAAGGTAGTAATAATGCAGACAACACATGAAGAAAATGGGTGAGAAGAGATAAGAATTTTCTCAATATCAATACTCTAAGAAAATTCAGAGGTGATGAATAATGGAGGTTGAAGGTCCCTATTTATACTGGTGATGGGTGAAAAAAATAATCGTAAATAATAGTTTGCGAATTAAAGAGTTTGAATCCAGGTTGGATTTGGAAGGGGAATCCGCGTTGTATTGTACATGGCGAAACCAACCGATTAGGGAAAGGTGGTTGTGGCTAGCTGGTTGGTTACGCCCAGGAAAGGTGGTTGTGGCTAACCGCTCGGTTACGGACATAACCGACCGGTTAGGGAAAGGCGGTTGCGAATTTTTGGGAAGTCTTGGGCGTAACAGGTCGATCACACCGACTGGACTAGACTTCTCATCTTAAAACAATCAACCACATCTCCCTCATCCTAACTTCGATTAATTCGATTTAAAATACATTGGAAAGCTTATGGAGTGTAATCTAAGCTCGTCGGAGGAGAGGTCTAAAGGAAATATGTGGAAAAAAATGGCGTTCGAAAGAGTGAGGCTATGTATATGGGAAGGGCGTTTTTCGACTTAGAAATGAAATATCTTTTGTGACAGGCTTATAAATGGATGAAATAGTGAAGACTCTTGGGTTTTTTTATGGAGATGAAAGGGATGTGTGATATTACATAATTAACTAACTCGAGTCCTAATCTAAACTAAAATTAAATAAAATGTTACAATATATTAAATAAAATCGGGACAAAATCTAGTGTTTACAGAGAACCCCCACTTTGATCGGATCTGAGTAAGACAACGATCAAAGTAATCTTGACTTACATATGATTTTCATATTTATCTTCAGACCTTGGTGACACTTGAAAGCTAAATGTCTTGTGTCTAATTAGAATTTTGAAAATTTTATTCTTCAAACTATGCTAGTGAAGGCGCCCACTGTATGCCTTCTTGGTAGCAACGAGTTTTAACTTCAGATTTTTCTTCAGGTCTAAGTTGAACGGTGTTCTTCACACTATGCCAGTGAAGGCAACCCACCACATGCCTTTTCGGTAGCAATGATTTAGACCTTCATATTTTTTTTAGGTCTGAGTTGAAAGATATTCTTTACATTGTGCCAGTGAACGCGGCCAATCGTATGGCCGCTCGGTAGCAACGATTTAGACCTTCAGACTTTTCTTCATGTCTAAGTTGAAATATGTTCTTCACACTGTGTCAGTGTAGGCAGCCCGCCGTATGCATGCTCGGTAGCAACTGTCGTCTCCCTCTTGTTCACCTCACCTAGTTTCACCTTCACCCTCATCCGTACTTTTACCTCTCTTGCTCATCTCCCTTCGCTAAGTAAAACCACCCTCTCCTTTGTTAATTCGTTTTCAATGGCAAAATGTCCTACCTGTTAAGCCAACCCCCTTCTCATGGCACCAGGCTGAAGACCACCGCCTCCTCCAACTCTTCTCTTTCCCCATCCTTCTCCATCTCCGATAGTGAGATGACGATCTCAAACATTTCTCTTGACTTCCCTCTCCAGTACCTCACCCTTGAAGGCAAAGAGAGAATCAAAATCCTTAAAATATGACCTACTCTGGAGTAAACGAGTAGACATGGTCACGCTCTCTAAAACCAACTTCCCCAATCTCTCCCATCTCCAACACCTAGGCCTCACCATTCTTCTTCAAGGGAAAGAGTTCTATTATCCTCGTATGGTAAAACTATTTTATGCCAATCTCTAGAAAATCACTGCCTGAAACCAAGTTTATTGAACCACCAAGTTCATGGATTAGGAGATCACCTTACTCTTTTCACCCTATAGCACATATACCAATTTCTGTCCAAGTATGCATCCTCCGTAGGGGTGTTCATGGATCGGGTACCCGAACCGATTGGATAATTTTTTTTGGGTAATCGAAAATACGGGGCGGCCATACCTCGATCCGTAACCGTATCTGAAACTTCCGGGTACCCGAAAGGGCGGGTACCGATTAACCAAAATACCCGTTTAATTATAATTTTATGAGTTTCCGATTTTCTTTTTAATTTGTAACTAAGGGTACTAATATTGATTCATTGAATGAAAATTAATAACCACACCAAACATTGATAAATCTAGAAATCAACATTGTCACTGTGTGTCCAAGACCTTCTGTTCGCTCCACCAAGATTGTCCAAGACTTCTTGTTCAAATAGGGTTTGAGAAAGAAAGAATGAATGTGTTATGTGTCTATGTGTGATTGGAGGGAAATTTCAAAATAGGGATGGAGGCTTGGAGGCACTGAGGCAGTGGGCAAATTTTGGGTTTCTATGCACACAGTAGTCAAAAATTAAATTTAAAGCCCAGTTTTAAATTTAATTTCGGGTATTTCGGGTAACCGAAAATGACTAGGGGTCGATCCGTAACCGAACCGATTGTCCAAAAAATTTTCCGGATCGGGTACTCACCCCGATTAAAATTGATTTTTCCGGATCGGGTACCCTAAATTTGTGACCGGATTGCGGATTTTTGGATCGGGTTTTTCGGGGCGGGTTTTTTTGAACACCCTTAATCCTCCATCACCACCAAGCCCAAAAATCACTCCTACACCTCCCTTCATTCTAATGCTCGCTTTCCTTACTTCATTCGTCTGTACCATCTACCTGAACAACACCTCCCAAGATTCTCTCAATGAGACCTCCATTGAATTTCTCTACAGTCTCCTTGAAGGGAAGAGTATTGACATTGGAGAGATTATGCTTGAAGAAATGACCTATGAATCAGGCACTCTTCCATCCCCTGTTCCCTATTGCAATCTCATCACTCAAATCTTCCATGCCTTCAACATCCCTCTAGACGATAAACCTACTAAATCGAAAAAGCTCAAACCCATTGATCTAAGCACCATCCAAGTGATTGGCTTCGTCCCTCAGCAATCCGATACCTGGGTCCATCAATCTGAGATTCCAAAGATTGACAAGGGATCTACATCTGCATCCTCTATCCCCACTGTTGACATCAAGGCTCTCCTTGATGACCTAAAGGTTGCAGTTGCTCATCGGGATGCGAACTTCAAGGCTGTTAAAGAGTTGTTTCCTGACGAATCTGTCGCCTTGGACACCATCCACACCTCTCTTGGTTGGATTGAATCCCAACTCTCTAGCATTGAGAAGTTGCTTCAAGCGCCAACCCTACTCTCGCCAATCCTTATGCTTACCCTAAGGACAAGTCTTATGAGCAAGTACCCCCAACTATCCTCACCCTTGTTCCTCTTCAAGTCATTCCCCCTCCTCCTCCTAGTATCTAGATGTTATCTTCTGTGTTAGTTTTCTTTATTTGTCTTGCCAAACATTTGCACTCCCTTCTTGAATGTAGACAAAAATGGGAGAAAAACTGGGCCAGTAATAACTCTTAAACCTTCGGATTGCTGATTATCTGTGCTTATTATGATTGCTTGTTTTCCATGATTTATGGACTGTATGGAATTTTGTCCTTCATTCAAAAAGGGGGAGGTTGAAGACTATGTCAATCCCTCACTAATCTCAGGATAAGTTCAGACACATGGCTGACACGTTTTGAAATGAAAATGTCAAAATTCCAACTATATTGGCATGACATTGAAGAACTACGCATCAATGCCTCAGTCAACACCCAATATGTTAAGTGTCCGTTGAATGAAATCCTTGATTAATCTGGGATGAATCAAAAAGAAATAAGCAAGAAGATATGGAGGGTAGCAAAAATGGAAACACTACCGAGAAAGAAGTCAAATTCGGATACACCAAGTGCTAAAATCGGAAGCTATGAGAGAATTGATTCTCCTTCCCTTTGTGTCAAATGATATTCGCTCCGATCAAAGAAGAACTAATGGTCATAAAATTCTTCTTCAACTGTAAGTCAAAGATGAAGAGAGAAGAATAAGATCATCGATTCACGCTTGAGCATAATGAAACAACAATATATTCCCTCTCTCAATCTTGTATTCTCTATTGTGCTTTTGTAATTGTAGCTAAGCCTTAGGCTTAGTGAGTCGAAATTGTAGCTAAGTGTTGAGGCTTAGTGAGTCGAATATGTAGCTAAGTGTTAAGGCTTAGTGAGTTGAAATAGTAACCAAGCAATGACCTTGGTGAGTGTACCTGAATTGTACAAGCTCAGGGAGCTGGTGAGTGAGTAGCCAAGTAGGAAGGTTGGGTGAGTTTGATGAGTGTACCTAGACAGTAATCCTCCAACACCTCCAAAGTACAGTATATTAGCGTTCAATAACCCTTATTATTATTATTATTATTATTATTATTATTATTATTATTATTATTATTATTATTATTATTATTATTATTATTATTATTATTATTATAGGGAAAGCCAAGCCTAAGCTTGTAGGGAAAGATGGACTTGTGAATTGCCATAAACCCATTATTATTTTGCCAGGTCCCCTTACAAGCGGAGCTCCTTGCAATTGAGATGGAAGTTAATTTTGCAAGACAAAGTGAATGGCAGTGAAGACAGATACAAACCGACCCAAGGCTATGTTGTCAGTACTGGGTTGGGCATCCAACCGGTTCCGGTTGACCAAGTTGTTCAATGGTTCAACTGGTTGGACCAGTTTGGTTGAATTAGACAGGTTGACCAAAATCACAGTTGAACCGATCAAAACCGGCATAAATCGATCATAAATAAAACCGGGACAAAATCCAGAGTTTACAGAGAACCCCCACTTTGATCGGATCTGAGTAAGACAACGATCAAAGTAGTCTTGACTTGGATATGGCTTTCATATTTATCTTCAGACCTAGGTCACACTTGAAAGCTGAATGTCTTGTGTCTAATTAGAATTTTTAAAATTTTACTCTTCAAACTATGCTAGTGAAGGCGCCCCACTGTATGCCTTCTTGGTAGCAACGAGTTTTGACTTCAGATTTTTCTTCAGGTCTAAGTTGAAAGGTGTTCTTCACACTGTGCCAGTGAAGGCAACCCACCACATGTCTTTTCGATACCAATGATTTAGACCTTCATATTTTTTTAGTTCTGAGTTAAAAGATATTCTTTACACTGTGCCAGTGAAGGTGGCCCACCGTATGCCTACTCGGTAGCAACAATTTAGACCTTCAGACTTTTCTTCATGTATAAGTTGAAAGATGTTCTTCACATTGTGGCAGTGTAGACAGCCCGCTGTATGCCAACTTGGTAGCAACTGTCGTCTCCCTCTTGTTCACCTCACCTAGTTTCACCTTCGCCCTCATCCCTACTTTTACCTCTCTTGCTCATCTCCCTTCACTAAGTAAAACCACCCTCTCCTTTGCTAATCCGTTTTCAATGGAAAAATGTCCTACATGTTAAGCCAACCCCCTTCTCATGGCACTAGACTGAAGGCCACCGCCTCCTCCAACTCCTCACTTTCCCCATCCTTCCCTATCTCCGATAGTGAGATGACGATCTCAAACATTTCTCTTGACTTCCCTCTCCAGTACCTCACCCCTAAAGGCAAAAAGAGAATCAAAATCCTTAAAACATAACCTACTCTGGAGTAAACGAGTAGACATGGTCACGCTCTCTGAAACCAACTTCCCCAATCTCTCCCATCTCCAACACCTAGGCCTCACCATTCTTCTTCAAGGGAAAGAGTTCTATTATCCTCATCCGGTAAAACTGTTTTACGACAATCTCCAGAAAATCACTGCCTGAAACCAAGTTTATTGAACCACCAAGTTCATGGATTAGCAGATCACCCTTACTCTTTTCACCCTATAGCACTTATACCAATTTCTCTCCAAGTATGCATCCTCCGTCACCACCAAGCCAAAAATCACTCCTACACCTCCCTTCATTCTAATGCTTGCTTTCTTTACTTCATTATCGTCTATACCATCTACCTGAACGACACCTCCCAAGAATTTCTCAATGAGACCTCCATTGAATTTCTCTACAGTCTCCTTGAAGAGAAGAGTATTGACATTGGAGAGATTATGCTTGAAAGAAATGACTTGTGAATCTTGCACTCGTCCATCCCCTTTTCCCTATTGCAATCTCATCACTCAAATCGTCCATGCCTTCAACATCCCATTAGACGATAAACCTACTAAATCGAAAAAGCTCAAACCCATTGATCTAAGCACCATCCAAGAGATTGGCTTCGCCCCTTAACCATCCGATACCTGAGTCCATCAATCTGAGATTCCAGAGATTGACAAGGGATCTGCATTCACATCCTCTATCCCCACTGTTGACATCAAGGCTCTCCTTGATAATCTAAAGGTTACAGTTGCTCATCAGGATGCGAACTTCGAGGCTGTTAAAGAGTTGCTGCCTGACCAATCTGTCACCTTGGACACCATCCACACCTCTCTTGGTTGGATTGAATCCCAACTCTCTAGCATTGAGAAGTTGCTTCAAGTGCCAACCCTACTCTCGCCAACTATCCTCACCCTAGTTCCTCTTCAAGTCATTCCTCCTCCTCCTCCTAGTATCTAGATGTTATCTTTTGTGTTCGTTTTCTTTATTTTTCTTGCTAAACATTTGCACTCCCTTCTTGAATGTAGACAAAAATGGGAGAAAAACTGGGTCTATAATAATTTTTAAACATTGGGATTGCTGATTATCTATGCTTATTATGATTGCCTGTTTTGCATGATTTATGGACTGTATGGAATTTTGTCTTTTATTCAAAAAGGGGGAGGTTGAAGACTATGTCAATCCCTCATTAATCCTAGGACAAGTTCAAACACATGGCTGACACGTTTTGAAATGAAAATGTCAAAATTCCAACTATATTGGCATGACATTGAAGAACTACGCATCAATGCCTCAGTCAACACCCAATATGTTAAGTGTCCGTTGAATGAAATCCTTGATTAATCTGGGATGAATCAAAAAGAAATAAGTAAGAAGATATGGAGGGTAGCAAAAATGGAAACACTACCGAGAAAGAAGTCAAATTCGGATACACCAAGTGCTAAAATCGGAAGCTATGAGAGAATTGATTCTCCTTCCCTTTGTGTCAAATGATATTCGCTCTGATCAAAGAAGAACTAATGGTCGTAAAATTCTTCTTCAACTGTAACTCGAAGATGAAGAGAGAAGAATAAGATCATCGATTCACGCTTGAGCATAATGAAACAACAATATACTCCCTCTCTCAATCTTGTATTCTCTTTTGCGCTTCTGTAATTGTAGCTAAGCCTTAGGCTTAGTGAGTTGATATTGTAGCTAAGTTTTGAGGCTTAGTGAGTCGAATATGTAGCTAAGTGTTAAGGCTTAGTGAGTTGCAATGGTAACCAAGCAGTGACCTTGGTGAGTGTACTTGAATTGTACCAAGCTCAGGGAGCTGGTGAGTGAGTAGCCAAGTAGGAAGGTTGGGTGAGTTTGTTGAGTGTACCTAGACAATAATCCTCCAACACCCACAAAGTACAGTATATTAACGTCCAATAACTCTTATTATTATTATTATTATTATAGGGAAAGCCTTACTTAGCTTGTGTGGAAAGATGGACTTGTGAATTGCCATAAGCCTATTATTATTTTGCCAGGTCCCCTTACAAGCGGATCTCCTTGCAATTGAGATGGAAGTTAATTTTGCAAGACAAAGTGAATGGCAGTGAAGATGAATACAAACCGACCCAAGGCTATGTTGTCAGTACTAGGTTGGGCATCAAATCGGTTCCGGTTGACCAAGTGGTTCAATGGTTCAACTGGTTGGACCAGTTTGGTCGAATTAGGCAGGTTGACCCAAATCACAGTTGAACCGGTCAAAACCGGCATAAACCGATCATGAGCATGAACATGACACGAACCGGTCAAAACCGACATGAGGCAGTTAAAAACCGGATTAAACTGGTCAAAAACAAAAAAAATTTTAATTAAATTACCAAAATCTCAATCTGACCTTGAACCTCCCGATTCAACCGCTTTTGGCATTTCTTTCCCAACTTGCCAGTTCACACTTAGACCGATCAACTTGCCAGTTCACACTTGAACCAGTCGGATTGACCGGTCCGGTATTTACAACATAGCCCCAAGGGAGTTTGTTGATTGCTTCTTGAAGTCACGCCTGATTTCGATGTCCGTGCAGCATATATTGTTAAAAGTCGTCAATCTCTTTTTCTTTACAAAAAGCTTTGTCCAGCACACAACCTAACAAATATGGGTAGGAAGCCTCACCCTTAAGTTGGAATTGTCTATTTCTTTAGCTTTGTTCCGGTCTTAAACTGCATTCACAGAAAGATTCAGTGATCACACGAGGCCAAAAAGCATAGCAAGAGAGAACTACACTAATGATACAGCATTTGTCCTATTACAAACAGATGACACATGAAACTTCCAGCTTACAATCTTACATACACAGCCTACACAGCCCTAACTTCAAAACACCAAACCATACTTGCAGTACTTTCCGGCATTGTCAATGAAAGTTTAACGCAGATGGGCGCATTTACAGCAAAATGTCCATGATTCCATATAACTAAAAGCCCACTGAACTTAGCCTGCTTCCACAAAATATTATACCTGCAATAAGTAATGGCAGATAGTTTGATATATGCAATTTAGAAAGGGAAAGGGTAGAATATCAAATTGGGAAACCCAACTGTTGAATATCATTCTTGCGATTACCATACATGAGCTCCAGGAGACTTTTTTAAAAGACATGAAAAATGCATTGGCACAAATGCAAATGGTAAAAGAGCATTTGAACTAGCATGCAGATAAATGCATGATACAGACTAAATCCATCTTATTCCCTTAGTGAAGAGAAGAAAACCTTATCAAGATTCAAGAAAATTCACTCTAGAGTCCGGCTCCACTTTTGACTTAATAAGGTACCCAAATTACCAATTATTCCCATGCCATAAGGTATAAGAAAATCTACGCCTGACCTACAATGCCATAAGCTAACAGGAAATCAAATCTTAAGCCATGCTTACCAGTACTTCTATTTTACATACAATAGGTAATGAACCCAGCATGATGCATTAAACATTCAGCAGTAAACCAGCTAACAAGCTCAACAAACACATTTTTGTACCAATGACACATTTTAACATTTCAGTTAGTAGGCCATTGGTTGCTCAGATTTTAGTTATGCATCACACATGGCAATCGATGCTTAGAATTCAAGGTTGCTAGCAACAACCTACTTAAAAGCTTAGTCTAAGAAGATCTGAGATGAAAATATGTTGTTAATAAAGCACAGATCATCTGGGGCTAGCATGTACAAAGCATCAAAAATGTACCTTTCATGATATGCTCCTCATATCATATATACCACCAGTGAAGGAAAGCTCTAATAAAATAAATCCCATTCAAGTATGTAATACATACAGAGAAAGCCAAATGTCATATCTGTCTCATATGCTCAGTCATTGTACAAGCAAGGGACACTAAATTGCACCTTATGAGGTGAGAATTGCTAACTATCTATTTCAGCACAGATCCATCAACAATGATAATATTTGTGTCATATTGCCATTGTCAGAGGAAGTAAGTGGTCTCAGCTTGCATTGGTGTAGCTCTTTATTATGGCAGAAACAAAGGACAGAGCCTTTAGATCTAAAAACAGCATCCAAGACATATGGTCAGGCACATTATCCAAGCTCTACATGTCAGAGCTTATTCTTGCTGGTGAAAAGGGGTTAAAAAGTCCGTTCAATAGTCGGAACACCTCTCAGGAGGTTACCTTTTAATCAGATTTAGTCTAGTATGCGGGACGGCGTACAACAATCCCGGCAACTACGGTTTGTTTGCTAATAAATCGCCATGCAATCGGTTTGCTCATCGGAAGTCTATATTTCCTATTGTACTTCATTGCCACATTTGGAACTAAGAAATACAATCCCCGGAAAGGAAGGATTGCCCTTAACATGTGCTGACATGCAGAGCCCCTCCAATTGAGCAAAGCCCATTCACTGTGATAATACAAGAGGAGACGGCATATATTTCCTATTGTACTTGATTGCCACACTTCGAACTAAGAAATACAATCCCCAACAAGGAAGGATTGCCCTCAACATGTGCTGATATGCAGAGTCCCTATAATTGAGCAAATCCCATTCACAGTGACAATACAAAGGAGAAGGCGGGATTTTCATTTATTTCAGAGTTCAGCAACGTATGGCAAGGTCACTAAATCATCCTCATATGACAAGTATAACTCTTCTCTATATAACAGAATATATCCTAAAATAATAACTAGATAAGTTTGATATTACCCACATGAACATCTCTTTAAAAACAAACATATTCACAAAGAATATGTTAACCAGTGCAAAAGAACATGACACATGAAAAGACAACGCATTAGAACTTTGCAACTATTTATAAAAACATAGGCTTACCTGCTGCCGGCACCAGTATCAGCCAAAATAACCCTTGCAATTTGACGAACCACATAAGCACCGTTTCCTCCTGCTCTCAGATTGAGATATGCCATAATCAAATGTGAGCTCAGTCATCGGGGGAATGTGTCGCATTGCAAAGAATGCAATATGGATGAAAGATTCGCCATCCTGCTCGTATACAACAGGCTGCCAGAAGACATTCGGAGAACAACTGTGGTTCATAAATCGAGCAACATTTCCAGCATCTTTTGCATTAATAATTAGAGGAACAGGAATATCATAGCCCTCACTTAAGTCCCCTGAAGCCTCCTCCCCTACCAAAGGAGGATCATAGTTCCATTTAAATTTCTCAAAAGTTCCACTAGTATTAAAGATATAATCATTGTTGTCACTTTCATCTCTATCATATTTATCCTTATCAATGACTTCCCCAGCATATTCACATATGAAGGATCCACATCGAATAGGATCCCAGGAGCGTAAGCCCCAGCCTTTATGCTTTGTCTTAAATACTTCTAGGCGCACCTTTAGACCAGTCTGTGACACGCGGTTTTTGCAATTAGGAATGCAAGGACACGAGGGGCCACACTCATATAACAGTGGTTTCCGACTCACTAAAATCCCTTGAGAAGTGTACGGGAAATCACCCCCGTTTTTGCGAATGCAAGAGCAGTTGAGATCGCCTGGAGCACATGCGTTCTGGCAGCTACAGCCATAAGAAGGTTCAGGCAAATTTATAGGCTTGGTGTATTTAATTGAGCGTGAGTAGGTAAAGTGAGAAGGTCCCTTTTCACCATCAATATCATTAACAAGAGACACCGGAAGGGCTTCGGCCCCTGAAGTGAGGTCAGGGAGAATCAGCCCAGCCCTGGTTGTAACGCCTTCTTTCCATTTCAAAATAGATTGCCAGGTGGCAAAAGCTGGAGGCTGTCCGGGTAACCTGACCAATTTGTATTTGAACGTACTGGTGCCAGATTTTGCCTTATCAATCCATGAGTCCTGGATAGTGTAAAGGCCATCGTATATATAGACCTTAAGTGATGGATTTGCAAGGTCTTTTATACCCCTGATAACCCTTATCTCATTCGCACGGCGAGCACTCCTCTCTAAAGCTAGATTCCCCCTCTCAAGTTTTTGGTCAGATGCCTCCTTACCCTTCCCACTGTATTTTCCACCACCCTGGCCCGTGTAGATCAGAACATCTTGGTCATCAGCAGCATCATCATATCCTCCAGAAGACACAATACTCACAGCTAGTGGTTCTTCTTCTAAGCCCCCCTTGACAGACAGGTAGTCAATGCCAGCCATCGAGGGAGAATGCAGTCCCACAACACACATCTCCATGCGGAAGAAGAAAATATCCCCAATTTCAACCCCAGAAACTGAACCTACTCTTTTCTTGCTGTTTGTTCTAAACCCTACAGTCAACAATATGTTACCAGCTTTCAGATCAGCACGCTTTATGAGAGTTGACGCCTCTTTAGAGTCCTCAAGTTGACTTAACCTCCGGCGAACTCCATCAAATTTCATCAAGACAAGTTCGACGATTTCTCTGTTACCTTCCTCCCGCTGAGGCGGAGGCAAACCAGCAATATGACTCAGATCGGGTTTTACAGCTTCAGCAGCAGCCCTACGTGATTTCTTCCGAGAAGAATCAGATTTGTGGACATGAGAAGCTCCCCTTTTCTTTCTGCCCCTGCCCCCATCACCAAAATGGATGTCCCTAGAGGCATCCATTGACGACTCCGTGTCTCCATTGGATGCACCAGAGAAATGAGGGCCCATTTGGGGAGTTCCAAAAGACCGCAAGGGAACAGCAGCAGCAGCAAAATCTCCATCATGGTTGGCAGCTCGAAATGAAGACCTGCCATGCCTCTGATGGTCATCATTCCCTTGAGACATGCTAAAAGGGTAAAATGGGGTAAACCCAGATGGAAATGGACCAAAAGGGGATGATGAACAAACAAACGGCGGGCCTTGTGGGGGTTTAGGGAACATGGGCACCAGCGTCCTCATTGGTTTAACATCCAGGACCCTCGATTTATCGAAGGAGCTCTGGGAATTTGGACCAGAAACTCCTTCCATCAGGGCCACCTTAACTTATATACACACACAAAAGCTACAATCACAACTAACTACAAGCTCAAACAACCAATAGCACAACTATTCACAACAACCTTCCCTATACTCAAACTCCTTTCAAAGTTAGATTCACTTTCCAACAGCACAGAACGATATGTAAAAGAAAATCTCACAACAAAGGCGCTTTGCAAAAGCAAATCCCCTGCAAAAACCCACCAATCAAAAAGGCAAAATTAGATATGCTTCTGAGAATTAACTACTTAATCATCGAATCATTAACGAAATGATAAATGGAATTAAAAGGGAGTGCATGCAGCTAAACCTTAAAATTAAAAAGACAAAAATTAGAATTCGAAACTTGGTCTTGTGTCATAGGGGGTTATGTCCGAGATTTGAAATTGAAAACCATAAGATGCCATTTCAAACACGAAAAAGCTCAAAACCCTTGAGATGGTTTTTCATGATTACCAGTAAAAACAGGAAGAGGGTGAAGATTACAGGAATACCTGAAAAAATTTAGGGTTTGGACAAGCACAGTAGTACAAGGAAGGGCGTACGGTACAAACAGAAAGCAATAGAAGAGGGAGAGTGCTTCGAGAGGAGGAGGGAACCGGATTGCCAAACCGACTGCAAATAACGTTAAAGTAGTCTCATTTCCGCTGACCAAAAATAAATAAGTAAACAATGGATTTCTAAAAATATTATAGTTATAGATATTAGGGGTGTTCATAATTAACCGCCATGAAAAATACGATCAGAAAATCCGTTATTCAGTCATTAATTTAGGGTACTCGTTTCGGAAAAATCAATTTTAATCGAGTCGGTTACGGATCGGCCCCTACACGTTTTCGCGTACTCGAATTACCCCAAATTAAATTTAACATTTAGGTCCACATTTAATTTTTGCCTATCTTTTTTCAACCTCCATTCCACTGTCCAGACCCAAATTTTAATCCGAAAAAAAAACTCTAATTTATGTTAATGTTGGCGCTCAGTGCTCCAATTCCAAATCCTCCAAACACTCAAAACGTATGGAAACTTGAGGTCGCCCGCTGTGGCGGTTGAACATTTTTGAAACATGTTTTCTACTGGAGTGTTAATTAATAATTACAAATTAAAAATAAAAATTGGAAACTCATATGATTATAATTAATTGGCTTTTTTTGGTTAACCGGAATCCGCCCCGAAACTTTCGGGTACCTGATTTTCGGGTACCCGGAAGTTTCAGTTACGGTTACGGTTCGAGGATTTGGCCGCCCCGAATTTTCGGGTACTCGAAAAAATTATCCAATCGATTCATATACCCGCTCCGTGAACACCCCTAATAGATATTAGTAGCTTTTTTAAATTAATTAAGTTTTTACCTTTTTGAAGTTATGAGAAAATAGCATTTTACCCCATATTTTAGCAATTAGATTTACCCTATTCAACTTCAAACTAAGTAACTAGCGGTTTATATCTCGTTCATGCATTAGAATATTGTCAATTATTAAAATATCTAGGATTATGTGTGCTATTCATTTTTGTGATAGAATATATGTGTAACGCCTTGAAAATTCAATTATGAAAAAATCAAAGTCAAATTAACGTTAACAGCGGAAGTCTCATTTTCTTTTTAATTTGGGCGTTACTACGATATCCTCGAAAGAATACAAGGCAAGAATGGAAAGAACTAACAACGATAATTGTTACTTTAATGTAATCAAATGACAGATAACTTTAAATTCTAGAGATAACATAACCAACATTAATTAACTTAAGTCTAAACATAAACTAAATTTTATTATCAAACTTCTAACTTCAACGTCCTCACTTCTAGAACTCGTTCCCATTACAAAACTTTTCACCTGAAAATAAAATATTTAAAAATATGAGGAGGACTTAATAATATTTAGTTATTTACCCCTTAATGTCAAAACACTTTAAAATTCATTTCAATTCATTTAAAAATATGAGGAGGACAATGGTCATCCCCTCCTTCATACCTCCCCTCCTCAAATTGGCAACCAACTCAACCTTCCTGGCTTTATCAGTGATGACGATGAAGGTCCTCCTCCGGGGCAAACTCCTACCTCACCTGCTCCATCAGAGGACATCCCCTCTCCTGCACCTTCTGGACCTCCTAATCCTTCACCTGAGACCCCACCTACCTCAGATTCACCACCTCCTAACCTTGTAGCCGATGCCCCTCGGGACACCAATGTCAGCTACAAGTTCAAGTCAACTCATCCTGCTGACAACCTCCTCTCGGACATCAACGCAGATATTCAAACAAGGTCCTCTTTACGAAACTTTTGTGTTTTTCACGCTTTTGTATCTCTGGTTGAACCCTCAATGAGGCGCTGCTCGATCCAAGCTGGATTAATGCCATGCAAGAAGAATTGCACCAATTTGAAAGAAGTTGGGTCTGGACCCTTGTGCCAAGACCTCACTATCACCCTGTTATAGGAGTAAAGTAGGTCTTCCGCAACAAACTTGACGAAAATGGCGCCATCACCAGGAACAAAGCCAGATTGGTGGCTAAATGCTACAACCAAGAAGAAGGGATCGATTACGATGAAACCTTCACTCTTGTTGCCCGCCTAGAGGCTATCCGAGTTATCCTTGCCTATGCCTTTACCGAACATATCAAACTCTACCAAACGAACGTCAAGAGTGCCTTCCTTAATGGAGAGCTAGTTGAGGAAGTCTATGTAGAGCAACCCTCAGGTTTTAAGGATGTCACTGCTCCAGACCATATCTTTCGCCTTCACAAGGCCCTCTATGGTCTAAAGCAAGCACCCAGAGCTTGGTATGAACGGCTAAGCAAATTCCTCCTCAACAATGGTCTCACCTGAGCAATCCAAAGATGGCATCTTTCTGAATCGAAGCAAATACATCAATGAGCTGCTAAAGAAATATCAACTAGAGCATATGAAACACTCATCCACACCAATGTCCTCCACCCTCAAACTTGATTCGAACCTCATAGGTAAACCAATATCAAAAAAAGAGTACAGAGGTATGATTAGCTCACTACTTTATCTTACAACAAGTCATCCAGACATTATGTTCAGTATATGCTTATGTGCGCGCTTTCAAAACGCCCCAAAAGAATCTCACCTATCTACTGTCAAAAGAATATTAAGATACCTTATAGGTACTAAGGACCTTGGACTCTAGTATCCAAGGCAGCACAACCTGCCTCTGTGTGGCTACACTAATGTTGACTTTGCAGGCTATAAAGTGGATAGAAAGAGCACAATTGGAGGATGTCAAATGCTTGGTGCCTCCTTAGTGTCCTGGTGGTCCAAGAAACAAACTTCAGTGACCCTCTCTACCACTGAGGTTGAGTATGTTGCCCAGGAGCCTGATGTGCACAATTGCTCTGGATAATTCACCAGATGGAGGACCTCGACCTCAACTACAAAAGTGTCCCCATCAAATGCGACAACATGAGTGCCATCCAGATCACCAAAAACCCTGTTCAATACTCACGAACCAAACACATTGAAGTTCGCCATAACTTCATTTGTGATCATGTTGAAAAAGGCTACATCAACCTGGAGTTCATTCCCACTCACTTGCAATTGGCCGACATTTTCACCACGCCTCTCCCAGAAGAACAATTCACATTCGTCTGACGTGAACTAGGAATGCTTCAGCCGGAAGACGGACCTCACCATCCGCACCAGTTGAGGGGGAGCCTCTCCCTTCATCCTTGAGGACCTCAGTCTCTTCAAAAATCGCACCAGTTGAGGTGGAGCCATTTCCTCCCAGGTACGTCCACTCATGCCTGTCCAGGCCATCTGATGTCCTCGTCAGTCTATCCTCTCAAGCGTATCACACATAAACCTGGCCTCGTCAAGAATTCTAACTCTCTACTCCATAGGCATCTCAGATTCTTGCCTCTTTTTGAAAATTAAATTTTTACCAAATCTGGTTCAAATCATTTCAAAATCAGAAACTTTCCCTTTCTACCCCCTTCTCTCTCTCCTCTTTATTTCCTCTATTAACTTCCAAATATTAACTGTCCCATCACATTCACCTCTCCGTCACGCCTCCTTTCATCTCTCTTCCCCCCCGACCCCTCTCTTATCTCTCTTATCTCCCCAACTACCCTACGTCACTGTCACCCTTTCCGTCTCCCATTCATCATTACTCTCACCCCTCTCATCTCTCTATTTGACCCTGACCCTACCAACCTTTTTACCAAGCCCTCTCCTCTCACTTTCATCTTCTGTCTCTTTCAAACATCTCCTGGTCACTTCTCTCTCTGGCCTACTCACTCACCCCACCATGACCAAATGACAACAAAACCGCCATACCACACCCTCCAGCGTCGCCAAGCGACTACGCTCTAATAAATCCACTGTCACCCCTGACACAACCTCCACAAATTCCTCTTCCAACGATCTTTGCCCCATTCGCCGCCTCGCTCCTATCACTACCTCAACTCAAGAATTCCGGCGCAAATGCGTGGAATCTTTCCAATCCCGACCTCTTCTCCATTGTGAAAGAGTGTACTTGGACGATCTAAATGATGGGTTTTAGGTTATCTATTTCCTAAACAGATGCAGATTAATTGGCGGAAAATCATAACGATTATATACAATTAATCGCCCAATTGCAGAGGCTTTAGTAAATGATACCTCTGTTGCTATTCCGGCAGATGTAGAGATTGACCTTTGAGACTCCAATGAGAAATCCTCTACTAAAAGTCCACGCAGCACTCGGGAACTCGACTGCTAGATCGACCCGATCAAGACAGATCTTAATCCTAGTATATATGTGTTTTGGTATAGATGGTTGTTTCAAGAAACAATAATTGTAAACTAAAAGAGAGAGGAACTCAAGAAGTCGCCCTGGCATCTCTATAAGAGTCTTAAAACAGTTCCCTCGATAAATCTCTCAGAGAGATCCTATTTATAGTGTTAGGATGGCTTAGGAAAAGGGTTATCAAAAAACCCTTATGGCCGACCTAATTGACGGCGCATGCTCAGGGCCAACACGATCCGTGTTGGCCTCTAGAATGTCCATTAAATCGGCCCATAGTCACCACGGTCCGTGGTGACACCAACTCGGACGTGTTGTATCAATACGGTCCGTGTTGAGTCCAATTTGGTCCGTGTTGTGCTAATTTCTCATAGAAATCAGCTCCCAACATTCCTAAACATAATGCGATATTACTTAGGTTACATACATTGTTCTAGGGCACTGACTTGCGTGACCTAGTATGACCAAATAATATAGTTGAACATATTTAATTACCGATTATAGAGGTCACTAGCAAGACATATAATCACTATATTATATTGGTTTAAACTCCATGTATATAAAACTGTAGACCCCGAAAAATCGATAATCTCTTTCGCGGCGCTACTTAAAAAAATAATGATTGGGAGCCGACTAGGATTGCTTAACCTTAAATAAGGTTGAACTTTTAAGAATATTTTTGCTGATAGATTAATTTTATTTATGCGTCATAATCCCGAGATTCACCCTTTTTTAAGAAAAAGAAAGAAAGAGATATAAAAGGAAAGGGAAAATGAGAAAACCCGTCTGGGTTCATTATTTGAACCAAACCGGGTTTCGCTACCGTCAGACCCAAGAACAAATACACTAAAGGAAAGATTGAACAGAAGGTGATAAACCCGTCTGGGTTCATGAACTGAACCGAGCCGGGTTATCACTGGTGCTATCCACAAATTGGACCAAAGAAATAGCGAAGCAAAAGAATGAAAAGAAGGTAGTAAACCCGCCTGGGTTCATGGATTGAACCAAACCGGTTTATCTCTTGCGCTATCCACAAATTAGACCAAAGAAACAGAAAAAAAAAGGAATGAGGAAGGGGTTTCAGAACCCGTCCGAGTTCATACCTTCATATCCTCATTTCATTCTATCATTTTCCTCGAAAGGATAAGAGCGTACCACAGAAATGAAAAAGAACATACCGAAATATGAATATAGAGTCGCCAGTTGAATTTTTAGGCAAAAACAACAAACCATTTTAATACGAACTCCGGTCTACGAATCCAAAGACGGATTCGGGGGTAAGGTTACGAATTTGACAATTAAAACCGTCAAATCCGCCTATTCAACCGAATAGACTCTACTAGAATTAAATCAAAGCAGAAAAAGTTAAAAGGGAGGAATTAGATATAAATTTCACAAATTTAACGTTAATGTCATGCAAAATATTGAATTGAAAATACAAATGATACGTGAATTCGATAGGTTACATTACATGGTTTACATCAATGTGATAATTATTCTAACCTTTAATGAAGTAGCATGCAAAGGGATAGAAGAGGTAGAGAGAATATGCTAGTGTCAATACTCTAGCATAATTTCGTGTCGTCCTAATGGAGGGGGAATAAGTTTAATTTATAGTGGAATGAGGAGATTAGGGGTACGTTTAGGGTTGTAGTTTGTAGCCGCGGATTCGATAACTCAGCCGGGTTTGGGCTGAAAATGGAATGAAAATTGGCCAAACCCAGACGGGTTTGGGCTGAAGGAGGAAATGACATTGGCCCAACCCAGACGGGTTTGAATTTGGATTCTGTTGGGCCGTTTTGCTCGCTTCCGGGTTAGAAAAGTGATGGATCTGCATGCTACTAGATTACTCGACTAGCTTATTTTTACAGATAACTAAAATTAATACCGGTACAAAATCCGGTGTCTACAGATAGCCCCCACTTTGATCGAGTTTGAGTAAAACGATGATCAAAGTAGTCTTGATGATCTTGGATATGAATCAGAAGCCTGTTCTGAAGCTGGTTGACGCTTGGAAGCTTGGTCCTGCGCCGATGTTGGTTGGCCTACTTAGTTTCTTCCGTAAAGCTGACCGAATTGATCCGTCTCATTTCGCCGTGAGGTGGATCAAAGTTATGCACTTCCTTTCGCTGTGAAGTGCAAGACCTGTGTCTGTGTGGGTTGACCTGCTTAGTTTCTTCCGTAAAGCCGGTCGGAGTCGATCCGCTTCATTTCGCCGTGAGGTGGATCGTGCTTCATTTTGCCGTGAAGCATATCGAGATGATGAGTTGATCTACTTCATTTCGCCGTGAGATGGATCAAGGTCACGCACTTCATTTCGCCGTTGAGTGCGGGACTTGTGTCTGTGTGCTGAAAAGGGTGTCATCGCATTGTGAGGGCCCGATGACGGCCGCTGAAGATGAGTTCGTCTTTTTGTAACCGCCTGACGATTGACGGATTTTGTGCATTGTTCTGCAAAAAAAAAGAGAAGGAGGGTATCAGTTTATCTGAAAATCAGAGTGAGTCAGAAAATTTACCTTTCATTCGAGCTAAACTCGGAAGTGGGCTTGAGTTTGCCATTGCTTCATGGGTATAGGCCTGCGACGGCCCAGCAAACCCGTCTGGGTTTAGGCTCGAATTGTAGTGGGCTCGAATTGCAGTCCGCCTAACTCGTCCGAATTTGGGCTCAACTCAAGCTGCGACGGCCCATTAAACCCGTCTGGGTTTTTGCTTCATAGGATTTTAGGATAAGCTTCATAGGATTTTAGGATAGATATTCGGCCAATGCATGCTTTCCATGATCCTAATGCTGGGGCCCGACGGTTGGCCACTTGTGTGGTATGCATGCTACCACTCCTCTTATAAAAGGAGCATCTTCACACCCTTAATCCTGCACCTCCCTCTTTTGAAACCTCATTTCCTTGCTCAAAATCCATTTATTCACTAGTTAGGAAATAATGGTTAGGAAAATTAGAGATCCGCCCGTTCAACCCCATGCAACTAACTGGGCACATGAAATGTCCTCCCGACGAGCATGGACTCCTAGGCCGGGTTGGGAACCGTCGATACTGGTGCCCAAGCCGTGGAATCACGTATGGCACAAGCATTCACACGTCCGGGTAATGTCTTCTTCCTGACTTTGCTCTTAATCATAGCATAAATTTGCAAGTAGAAATGTTTAATTCCAGCTTGTTGATTTAGCTAAAAATAATGAGGTAATTTGTGTTGATTACCCATATTATTCAAATCGGGCCTTAGAGAACCGAGGATGATAGGCCGATTTTTAGAATAGAGCGCATAGTAAACCCGTCCGGGTTGGGCTGCAACTGAATGAGGGGAAAAGACAAGCAAGACATGGTCCGTTTGAGTTGGACCGATAGAAAAGGAGTGGCCCAAACCCGTCTGGGTTGGGCTGGGAGAAGAAAAGTGAAAGCCTGACCGAAACCCGTCTGGGTTACGTAGACGCCCTTTTTTTTTTTTTTTTGTAGAACGGTAGTCAAACAGGCCCAAACCCGTCTGGGTTGGGCTTCAGGCCGAGAAAAGAAAAGTCCCAAACCGTTCGCGTTGGGCCGAGTGATTTCTTCTTATTCATCTTTTTTTTTTCTTCTTTTTTTTTGTTTTTTTTTTTGAGCCCCCAATTTAGTGGAAGTTCAATTTAGCCTTTTGCTAAACTAGGGATCACTTGATAGTTGCTGTAGTGACTTGCTTCCTTTTTGAATTCTTCCATGGTTGATTCTCAGGAAGATTCCCTCAGAACCGGTGGCAATATGCGGAAACCGATCAAGGTGGTGGAGCATTTTGCGGAAGATAATTGGGCGCTTGCACTTTTAGAAGAGTCGGGATTCGACCTCTTCTGGAAATGTGTCAAGGCCTGGGAACCCAATACACCACGGGTGATGGGGCGTGCGCTTGCAGAGAGATTCTGGGACTCCACCAACACTTTCCACCTCCCTGTAGGAGAGATGGCCATATCCCCCGTGGACTTTGTGATGATTACCGGGCTACGTTGGGGTGGTCAAGATATCGAATTTGACCCTGTTGTACCGGATCAGGTGATGGAATTACTGGAACCTGTGCTTGAACGGCGCCGGTTTGGTCGGAAGATGAAGCTTTCTTATGGTTCCTTCGAGGATGTCATCACTTCTGTCGACTTCACTCATATGGATGAGTTTCAGCGTCGTTTCATTTTTTTGGCATATTTTATCTCTGCCACGATGTTTGCCAATCGAGGGGATGATGTTTATCTGACTTGGATGAAGAATCTCCTTGATCTAGAACAAGTCATTCATCGGAACTGGGCAAAGGCTGCATATGCTAACTTCATCCGTTGGCTTCGCATTGGTGTTCGGCCTGGCGCTGATGTGGACCCATTCTTTGCACCGGAGAGCCCACGGGAGATAAGCGGTCCGAGCATGTGAAAGGTGCTTGAGGTAATCTTCGAGACGCTTCTCTTCTATATGCATTTCTCCTTTTTAGGTCGTGAGTCTTGGTATTGACGTATTTGCAGGTATGGGGGTATGAGTACATTAAGGGATTCGCTATCCCTACTCGATACGCCAAGACAGTGCCGGCCGCAGAACGGTGGCACAAAGACTACCTTGAGCACAAGAAGAAGCCATTTGGGAGTTTAGATGAGTTGCGCCGCATCTTGGATCACCTTGAAGAGGTTGAGTTCGCATCTTTCATATAATCTCTCTTGCATTTCTTTGGTTCTTATGTTTCTTTTACTTGTGAAGGATGATGTCAATTGGGATACCTGGGTTGGCTTCGAGATTCCGCAAGACTTTATTCCCTCACGAAATGCGGTGCATAGGGATAGTAGCCTGCGCTTGGTGATGGAGAGTCCGTCCGGTTGGATCTGGAGCCTTGGTGAGAGACTTACGAGGCAAACCCTAGGCCATGAAATGTGGATAATACCATCAGACCCTCCTGAGACCATGAATGATCCGCGAGCCTTGCATGCCGAGGCGTTTGCAGCAGCTAAGGGGGGTTCCTGGTACACTAATCATGCATCACTGGCATCGTCCGCCCAGTGCAGGAGGAATGGGAACAATATCGGGACCGCCTGGCCTTTAGAAAGGTGAGGAAGAAGACCTCCATTTACTCTCTTCATGTTCTTTCTACTATCGCCTAATATGACCCTTTCTTTGCTTGTTGTAGTTGGGGCCCTATTGCGAGGATGACGAGAAGAGTCAGAGCAATTCTGGGGATACGGTTTGCGGCTACCCGAGGGCGACCAGTGAGGACATCAAACCGGAACTAGAGAAGATCCTGGGAAAGCCGGTGGGTGACCCCCCTTTTCTTGGCTTATTTGTAACTTGCTCAACCTTTGACCAAGTTTCCTCATTATGTGCAGTGGCGATGGAAACAAGCAAAAGGCTTCCTCAAAAATTATTTCACACTCAAGTGGGCTCGTGAGAAAGACCTTGCGGGTTCTGTGGTTGGGGACGCAAATGTGGATGATGATGCACAGTCTCATCCTGTGGATCCTCCTCGCCATTCAGATGCGCACGTGCCTCGTGGCCGGTCGGAGCAGATGGACCCTCCTCGACATTCTTCCTTCATGGCCGACGCGAGGCGATCTTATGGGGGCGAAGCTGCTCTCCGGAGGCACAGGGAGAGGAGTAGGCGGAGTATGGGCATGCCGTCTCGCGATGACCGTGGGAAAGGTATTTTACTCGAAGATAGTCATTCAACCAGTTCTCACTACGGAGACACGGGTTTTGGCCATGACTTTCAGCGGTCTATGGAGAACAGCATATCCTCCATGTCTTTAGGTGAGCACGAACATCAGGTGAGGTCTGATCATGGGAGTTCTCGTCGGAGTCGCGGCTCTCGTCGTGGTGCCCCCAGTTTTGTGGTGGAGACAGGTTCCGAGTCTAGCGCTGTTGGTGGGCGTGCGGCGTGAGCAAGAAGGCATTTCGCTGCATTTGGGTACCCCTCCAGAATCTCATCATTCGGGGTCTATGCGTCAATCCTCTCATCCTTTGCCTCAGTACCCTTATGGAATGCCTGAGTACGTTCCTGCGTCTCCTGTACCGACTGTGGATTTAGGTTATGGCACTTCCCTTGCGGCGGTCGATCCTACCGTGGTGCTTTGCAGTGGCTCGGGTGCATCAGTGGGGTATAACCGTGCCCTCGCAGATGACGCCTCGTCAGTGCTTGTCGACCCATTGTACCGTTACTCCTCCTCAAGGAGGTTTGAGCTGCCTCGAGCGTGCGGATGGGAACACAAACTCAGGAATGGCCGGGATGGTCCGTCCCAGAGCCCGTAGTAAGATCTTCTTGGCCTACTCCACAGGGGTGGCCTGGAGGTAATCAAGAGTGGCAGGTTCCAGAATGCAGGCGGTACCGAAGTGTTGCACCTATCTAGCTCAGGTGGCGATACAGAGGTGGTAGACTCCTCCTACTACCAGTGGGACACTTACTTTGGAGCTGGTGGAAGCGGGGCCCATGGGGCTAATAGCGCCAGTGGTGGTGGCGATACGGAGGTCTGGCATGATGAGGACTGAGAATGATGCACATGCAGGGTCTTTATGTAATGAAATTATGTAATGCTATGTATGACTCTTTATTATGCACTTAGGACAATGCAATGCAATGATGTAATAATGTTACTCCTGTACACTTAATGCATGACGTACGTTTTTTTTATTTATTTATGCACTAGTGCGAACCACTGATGTGATGCTTATGCAATGATGGTGCTGCGTAATGCACTTTGTTTTTATTTTCGTGTACCCTTATGCATAATGTAACAACAATGTGCAATGCGATATGCAATCTACATGATGGGATTACTCCCACTTCCCAAACGAAAAAAACCAAAAATAAACAAAAAAACGAAAATTAAATGCTACAAGTAAGTTCGAGCTACAGTTTCGGGGCCAGCGAAGACATATGACTATCTTGTGGACCCGCATTACGACCCCAAATAGAGCTGAAGTGGCTCCGTGATCGAATCCAAAAGCTGGCCCAAACCCGCATTACAGAAGTAGGGCGTCGAAGGCCCACAAACCCGTCTGGGTTACTGCCTCTGGCGTGTAGGGCAAGCAAACCCGTCTGGGTTCCGCTATAAATACACGTCCCCACAATGTCTCCAACGCACACCATCACAAACCGTCTGAGCGCCGCTGTCCCTTCTTCACACTATAAACTCAGCATCAAACCCGTCTGGGTTTTGCGACCTAAACCCCTATCAAAACCGTCCTTTCGACATCATGGCTTTCGAAAAGAAGTTAGCTACTTGGGTAAGTACCTTGTCCAAAGAGGAAAAGAGAGAATTGGGGAGGTATAAGCTGACGTCTCTGCTAAGTTTGAGGCAAGTGAAGATAGATTGGGATTTCCTGCGTGCTGCTGAGACCTTCTAGGATAAGGAATTCCACGTGTTTAGATTCAATATGCGGGAATTTGTTCCGTTGCCTGAAGAATGGTCTTCTATCCTTGGGACCAATCATTATGCTCCATCAGTAGTGCCTCCATTGGCTACTGATGTGAGGAAGGAATACAAAGAGCTGCTATGCCTTCCCTCTAGGGTAATTGGGAGTGCGATAATAGGGGATAAGGTGCACTTTCAAACCATAGTGGAATACTTCCAAGCTCCTGAAACCTTAGAGTATGGGCCAGTGGTGCGTGTGAGAGCCCTTGTGCTATGCATGCTAGGAGAATTCTGCTTCTACCATGGCGGTAGAAGGACGGGTCCCGCGAATCTGATCCACGTGGTGGAGGATATGGCTCGTGGTTACAATCCTGTACCGATGATTCTGGGAGAAACGTTG
The DNA here is from genome assembly GCA_029582165.1 of Portulaca oleracea. Lineage (NCBI taxonomy): Eukaryota > Viridiplantae > Streptophyta > Magnoliopsida > Caryophyllales > Portulacaceae > Portulaca > Portulaca oleracea. Next base: position 39,019,871 of record CM055873.1, read on the forward strand.
ATGTGTCTAGATGACTCGGACCCGGAGCACGATTACCGAGGTAGCCCCCTGATTCTGCAGGTAAACCCGTCTGAGGTTTTTTTTATTTTTTTATTTTTTTTTTACATGCAGAACAACAAACCCGTCTGGGTTTGCAAACTGATTAACCTTCTTTGCGACACAGGTTTGGTTAATGGAGCACCTCAGCCTGGTCGAAAAGGCGGAATCTGCGACAGCGCTGGCGAATTTCTGTAAGCGCAAGAGGAAGTATCCCGGGCGTCGATCGATGGCAATGGGTCAAGTGCTAAAGAAAATCAAGAGATCGTGGTAAAGTGGTGGATTGAAAATTGGCACATTCCGCAGTACATCACTTGTGATCAAAGAAACCCCTATGTATGCGTTGCAAGCTTGACATTCTACTTCCCAGAGCGGGGCATGAGACAAATGGGGTTGAGGCAACGTATTCCTGACAAAACTCGTGATGCCCCGAAGTTACTTCATCTCCAGAAGAGTGTTGTAGAATCTTGGTTGAAATATTGGGAGAAACGGCCCACTATTCGTGCTCCCTCGAAAGCGCATGTGTCTGAAATGGCTGTTCCTGGTTATCAAGGCTGGTTGACGGCCGTAGTGGAAACGAGGAGGGCTGGGGGAACTAGACGGAAGAAAGCTGCTGCAAAAGATAGGCTGGGCCCTAAGGCAGATGTGTTGCAGCGCTTGGGTCCCAAAATCACTGTGAAAGATCGCTTGGGCCCTAAAACTGATGTGAAAAACAGGCTTGGCCCGTCACTTCCCGAGGTTGTGATAAGAGAGCCTCGGGCCCCCATACCGAAAGACACTGATACATCTGTTGGAAAAGGAAAAGCCCCCGCGGTTGCTCAGGAGAATGTGAAGAAAAGGTACCGTCCTAAGGACACTGAGGGAGGGACTAGTGGCACTAAAGAGACCGGGGTTGGACCAAAGTTTGCCGATAAGAAGAAAATGAAACAGGCCTGAAGCTGCGTGCCAATTTATTTTCGATAATATTTTAGCGAACCTTTGTTGGTTACAATTAGAGTAATTGCACTATTTATTCGAAAGACCAAGTATTGTAATGAATTTCTCCTTTATGAATAACAATAGTAGTCGTTTTCTGTTTACAACGAAGTCTTCTTTTTTTTTGCACAATCCGTGAAACTGAAACCCAATACGCGGTCCAAACCCTTTTGAGTTGCGGCTTTCTCCAATCTGAGGCCCAAACCCGTTTGAGTTGCAGCCTGAATGCGGCCCAATCTGAGGCCCAAACCCGTCTGGGTTGCAGCCTGAACGCGGCCCAATCTGAGGCCCAAACCGTGCGGGTTGCGGCTGACGCGGCCCGTTGTGAGGCCCAAGCTGTCTGGTGCGGCCAAGTGCCTAGAAATTGATATTCTAGTTGCTGGGCCGATTCGGTCGAGCTTTTTATGCATAAAACCTCTTCAACTGATCCAGGTTGGTGGGCCATATTAATTCTTCTCCTTTTGTAGTGACTAAACGGGCCGCTCCCCCCGGCAGTATTTGTCTGATGACATAAGGCCCTTTCCAATTTGGCGCAAATTTACCCCTTGGATCTTGAATGGGTGCCCTCATTTCCTTAAGCACTAAATCTCCTTCTCGAAGAACCCGGTCCCTAACCTTCCTGTTGAAAGCCCTAGCTATGCGAGCCTGATACAAGTGCACGTTGTGTAAGGCTCTAAGCCTTCTCTCGTCAACAAGCGTCAACTCTTCATATCTGGCCCTAGCCCATTCAACCACGGTAGTTGACTTTCAGCAAGTATGCGAAGTGATGGTATGGCGAGCTCAACTGGAAGTATTGCTTCCATTCCGTAGACTAAGGAAAAAGGACTTGCTCCTGTTCCTGTTTGAATTGAAGTTCTATATCCCCATAAGGCGAAAGGAAGCTTATCAGGCCAATCCTTGTATGTTACTGCCATTTTCTTAATGATTCCTGCGAGGGTTTTGTTGGTCGCCTCTACTGCCCCGTTAGTTTGGGGCCTGTAGGGCGAGGACTTGTGATGTTTGATCTTATATTTAGCCAACAATGCTTCAACCTCCTTCCTGAAATGGCTCCCATTATCACTGATAATCTCGTGTGGCACCCCGTATCTACAAATGATATTGTTCAGGATGAACTTAGCCACATGCTTCGAGGTGAGCTTTGCATAGGAGGCAGCCTCTACCCATTTAGTAAAGTAATCAACGGCTACCAACACATACTCATGTCCTCCAGTGCCCGTGGGATGTATCTTCCCAATTATGTCTATTCCCCATACTGAGAATGGCCAAGGGGATGTCAATATAGTGAGATAGGAAGATGGCTGATGCCGTAAATTGGCGTATTCCTGACACTTGGCGCATTTCTTAACGAAATTGAGACAGTCGGCCTCCATGGTGGACCAGAAATAGCCTGCCCTTTGAATCTTTTTTGCTAACATTCTGCCATTCATGTGTGGTCCACACTCTCCTCCATGTATGGAGGTCATTAACTCCTCTGCTGACTTGGCATCAACGCAAAGTAGGTTAATGCCTGTGGCAGTCTTCTTGTAAAGTCGATCGTGAATGATGCAGTATTGTGCTGCCATCATTCTGATTGCTCTTTGTCCTTTAGAATCAGCCTCAGCAGGATAATCCCCTTTTTTCAAGTACGTATAAATGTCGAAGAACCATGCATTCGAGTCTACGATGGGCTCTTCTATGGAGTACACATAAGTCGCGCGCTCACGTTATAGGAAATTCGTAAATTCCTATTGGAATAGCAATCATGGAGGAGAGTTTAGCTAAGGCATCTGCCAACTCATTATTATCTCTGGGTAGGTATCTGAACTCAATGTGCTCAAATTGCGTCGCAAAGCCCAACAACCGGCGTTGATAAGCCATTAAAGATTCATTTCTGACCTTCCAGGCGTTCTTGGCTTGATTGATGATAAGGCTAGAGTCACCAAACACCCTGATGTGCCTTACTCCAATAATTAATGCTACTTGTAATCCGATGATGCAAGTTTCATACTTGGCCGCGTTGTTGGTCGCGTCGAATTCAAGTTTGACAGAAATAGGATGATGCTCTCCTTCAGGTGATATTAAGAGCACCCCTGCGCCACATCCCATTTGGTTAGAGGCACCATCAAAATACATTTCCCACGTGATCTCATCAGTATGAAAGACTTCTTCGTGCAGAATTCCAAGTTAGTGTTTGGAGGTTCACGAGGAAAATCTGCAAGGAAGTCGAGATGGCTCTTCCTTGATGGATTTTGAGGCACGAACTTTAGGTGAACTCGATAACATGACTACCCATCGAGCTATGCGATTATTGATCGTGGGTTGCTCCATGATGAACTTGATCGGGTTGCACTCGTGATCACATGCCGTGTGTGACAACATATAATGTCGAAGCTTCTTCGTTGCCCAAACCAACGCGAGAGCCATCTTCTCAATGTTGGTGTATCGACTCTCACAGTCACCGAATTTCTTGCTGAGGTAATAGATGGCGCTCTCCTTTCCCTTTACCTGTTGAGCCAACATAGCTCCCATCGCAGAGTTGGTTATTGTGAGGTAAAGGAGTAGAGGCTCATCTGGTACCGGAGGCATTAGTACAGGGGAATGGGTCAAGTACTCTTTGATTTTGTCAAAGGCTGCTTGACACTGATCATCCCATTCCACCTTTACTCCTTTGTTGAGCCTCTTGAATAGTGGTTCGCAAGTCATAGTGAGTTTTGAAATGAACCGACTGATGTATTGTACCCGACCAAGGAAACCTCGAATTTCCTTCTCTGTCTTAGGCGGTTTCATCTCTTGAATTGCCTTGATTTTTGATGGGTCCACCTCGATCCCGCGCTGACTGACCACAAAACCTAGCAGCTTGCCTGATGTAACCCCAAATGCGCATTTTCGGGGATTGAGCCTCATGTTGTATTTCCTTAATCGAAGGAAGAACTTGCGAAGATTGGGGAGGTGTCCTTCCCTGGTTTCGGACTTGACGATCATGTCATCCACGTATACCTCTACCTCCTTGTGCATCATGTCGTGGAGAAGGGTATTCGCGGTCTTGTTGATGCGTGGCCCTGCGTTTTTAGGCGAAGGCATTCTGTGTAACGATCGTGCCCATGGAGTGGTGAAGGATGTTTTTTCCATGTCCTCTTCTGCCATTTTGATTTGGTTATACCCTGCGTAGCCATCCATGAAGGACAACAACTCATGGCCGCAAGTGTTGTCTACCAGGACGTCGATATGTGGTAAAGGGAAGCTGTCTTTCGGACTGGCTTTGTTCAAATCTCGGAAGTCAACACATACCCTTACTCGCCCATCTTTCTTGGGAACGGGGACAATGTTTGCTACCCAATCGGGGTAGTGCACTGCTCGTATGAACTTGGCCTTTAACTGTTCCATTAACTCATCTTCAATCTTCTTTGACCAATCTGGCTTGATTCTACGAGCCCTTTGTCGTACTGGCGTGTAACGCCCCAACCTTAATCACAAGATTAAAACTATACTTAGAATCCCAAACCTGTGATTAGCGCAGCGGAACACCTTAGGTCGAGGCATTACCGCGTCTCCCAAAAGAGACAAGGCAACAACACTAAAGAAACTTCCAAAACCACAAGATAACTTACTAGCTTAAAAACCTTCATATATAAAACTTATACAACCTTTGGATAAACTACATAAACTTAAACATAGCTTAACAACTAAACGACTTCCAAAATTCTGCTCGCCCTTGCTAACCGGCGATTTCTTTAGAGAACTACCTTGACAGCCCTAAATTACTTTGGAACCGACTTGTCCTTGCCTTGGGAGCTCGAGCCTCCTAAAAACAAAACCATAAAACATCGCAAAAGTGAGTGGGGAAACACTCAGCACGTAAACCTCCAGCACGTAAACGGTTCGAAAACGGTTTTAGTGCCGGCATTTAAATTCATTTTGAAAACGGGAAAAGGGGATAAAACGATAACTTGCAATGATGTGCATAAAACATAAACATGAATAACATAGAATAGAGGTATATAGAAAATACGTGGAACCCTTATGATCGGTGGAAGCACCTCACACACGCGCATGCACAAATCGATCTAGATTTGGATTGGGTGACCGCTTCTGTGATGCGAACACAGTCTATGACACTCTGATCAGGAGCATCTAAAAGGCTAGAACTTCACGTAACTAGCTAAAACATAAACATAGAATACATAAAATGGGTCCACTTTCGAACATAATGATATCATAAAACATAAAGCTTGACATGTCATAAATTGAATGAATCATGAATATAACTTAGATCGTAAAAGCTGGACAATTTGCGTACCTTGGGACGCTAAAGATCTTGGCGGCGCAGCTCGGGTTGGAGATGGCTTTGGAAGTTTGTCAACTAAGATGAGAATAAATAGAAATGAAGAACCGAATAGGGTTCTAAATTAGACTCATAAGTTTAGAAACTTAGTAATATAAATGAATTAACTTTAGGAAGAAAAATTCAGGTTTAGTAAAATAGAGTTTAAAGCATAACTTGAGTTAGGAAAATTGAAACGAAGTAAAAGAGTACATCCCGGAATAGGAAAAACCATAATCTACAACTTTGTCAACGGAACCAGAAGCTAAAAATGAGTGGAAGGGCCCCAAAATGGGCCCGGACAGAAGCTGTGCACATAAAACTTTGGAGTTTTCGGGTCGGAAAATCACGAGAAATATGACGTAGAAGGTGATTCAAATAAAAGGGCTTGAACTTAGGACAATTAGCTTGAATTGATGATGAATAGGGTAATTATAAATTGGAAGCTAGGATGCGAGATAACGAGTTCAAATATGGTTTGATAATACGATATCGAATGAAATGGCGAAATGGAGCAAGATATACACGTCTAAATGTGAATAAAAGCAAGCTTGGATTAATGAATTATGAAATGAGGAATGAATTGAATTAGACATTGGAGGTTATCAAGCTAGAAGGAACTTTTAGCTAGAGCAAAGATATTGAACATGATACTTAAAGAAATATGAGAGTCACGATACATTACTTAAACATATTAGCTCTTGAAAGGTATTCTTAAGACTTACTTAGGACTCCAAAAATGGTACTCTTAGCCTTAAACACATAACTCTATAATTACAATATATAACCATGACACATTTATACCTAGAACCCCTTATTGGGTTGGTTTGAGGCCCAAAAGACATTAGTTCACAAAGGTTAATTTGAGCAGAATGTTGTTCTGGACAGCCCGGTTTCCCGGGATCGCAACTCACGCTCCCGATATCGGATGACTATGAACCATACCTTTCCGGAAAGCTTGCAGCATGGCCTAAAACTTTCATGTTTACCACAAAAACCAAAGAGGTCTCCAAAGGGACGAAAAACAGCCCTCAAAACACTGACTCAGAAATTCGTATATAAAATCGTGAGGTTACGGTTTTGGTCGTAACTCGGGCTATACATGTCGGAAATTTGAAATTCCAAAGCCTATGGTTTAATAACACCTTAAGCTATCCAATGGAGTTGAATTTTGGGCAAAAATCCCACTTTTATAAATGTAAAATTCCAGAACCGAAACAGCAGCTTAAAACACTCAAAAACCCATCTTTTAATTGGATTTTTCCACTCTTAATCATATTAAAACATAACCAAACTTCATCTAACCTTAATCCACTATATTTCCAGAATATAAACCATGAAAATCTCTTCATCAAAGGCCTTAAAACCCACATGCATTCATGAATTAAGCATAAACTCAACATAATAAACATGTTCTTGAACTCTTGCATAACAATTTCATTAATTCACCCAAATTAAACATGATAACACTTAATTTATAATTTCACAACATAAACTCAGCCCTTAAACACTTAGAAACTCTCAAGAAATCCACATGCATCAACACTAATTCATCATCCACCATGAATTCAACTCTAAACCTCACAAAACACTTAGAAATCAACATGCATGTACTTCAAAACTTAACCCTAACTTAACCAATACAATTATATACTTGAATTCATGAATAAAGAGAGTAAAAGAGATGGAATTTATAAAAGAAACATATATATAACATGAATTTTCAGATTAGGGCATAAAAGATTTGAAATTGGGGTTTGAGAGATTACCCTTGGGGTTAAAAAAAAAGGATGAAAACACAAGAGAGAGTAAGGGGGTGGTGCACGGTGGCCGCGGCTGGCCGGAAAATGGCCGGAAAACGGCGGCTGGGATGCTGGTGGTGGCCGGCCGAATGGAGGGAGAGGGAGGAGGATGGGAGCCTTGGTGAGTTGTCTAATTTGAGAGTGAAATGAAAATGACTTAAGCCTCCCCCTAACTAATACACATATATACTACCATCTAATTAACTAATACTACTAATAATTAAAATAAGACCTTAATTAAAATAAAATAAGAGGATAACAATAGGATAAAATATATTGTAATTGTTGTAGTAACTTGACATATTGGGTTTTTGTAGGAAATAAGATATATTGGTAATAATTGGGTAACATAAAATAAAATACAATGGTAATTGAATTAAAATAATAAAGTGGAAAGATTACTTCTTGAATTTATGTAAAGGAATAAAATGTAATAAATGAAGATCGGGACTGTAAAATATATATATAAATCGGGACGTAAAAAAAAATATTAGCCGATTCTCGGTAAATAAATTTATAACGTGAAACGTATAACCTGAAACACTTTAACTCTTTGAATGGGTATGTAAAGTAAATTTTTTTAAGCCGATAATTCGACACTTTAGCCATCTCCAGCACGAGACTTATCACCGATAATAATAAATAAACAAGTAAATCAATAAATAAATAAAGGTAAACGCGAAAAATTTATAACGTGATTTAGGTAATTACTATGGTTAGTACGTAAATAATCATGATTTTGGGGGTTGTTACACCCTCCCCTAAAAGAAGTTTCGTCCCCGAAACTTGTGGTTGGATTGATCGCGAACGAAATACCTTAGAAAAGATGTGGGTAGCCTTCCTTCATTTCTTCCTCGGTTTCCCACGTGGCTTCCGAGGTATCTTGGTTTGTTCGAGGCTCTGGTCGCCTAGTCCTCTTGGGGCACTCGGCCGCCCTATGATCAGATCCTCCGCACCATAAACAATTGTTCGTGCCCATCCGGCATTGTGCGGTTGAATGGTTCGTTCTTCCGCATTTCTTGCATGGTTCCCGGGCGGTAGGCGTCGTCTCTCCATGAGAAGATACATTCGGAACGATGGGTCGTCCGTGATGAGCGGTGAGAAATGTAGACGAACCGTCGCCGTGACGGCTGCGTGCGGTGGCGTGATTCCTGCGTTGGGAGGCGCTGGTAGTCCTAGCATCTCATGGAGAAAGGGTCCTAGCTTACTAACGTGGAGAGTTAGCGACTGCGCGGCTTGCGTGATCATGACTTCCATTGCTATCTGGTTCCATGCCCCGGTGTAGTTGAGGCACCATGCGTGGCGCCCTGATTCTCCTCGACGTAGTAGCTGACAGTACCGGCCCCTGATGTCATCCCACGGGCTCGTGGGAAAGAGTTGCTAGCAAACAGGCTCGACAAACATCGTCGTGATATTCGATTGTGGGTTCGCGCGCATAATGCGTCGAGCGTCTTGTAAGGCCTTAAGGTGGTCTTGGACGTTAGAATCGGGTCCATAAACATTGCGAAAGGATTCGGGAGGATTGCCGTTGGCGTCCATCTAAACCATACATAGAATGCGAAGAGGTTTTATAACTCGTATCATAACAAAAAGAACTCGTTAACGTAAATAGAAGAAACAACTTAGGACGAGGTTCGAGACTCAACCAAGGTAACACCTTATAAACTACTCATGGAGCTCTCATTTTGACTTTTGAACTTGCCTAAAGCTTTAACCATTACACTTTCTAGATTCCATATATTGTACCACCTTTCGGATTCCCTTACAGGTTCCTTCCATACTAAGATTTAGAGCTCATTTCCCCTTATACCAAATCCCACTTGGGACTTGCTTTGTAATCTTTTCACCAACTATTAAGGACTTTCAAGAAGACACCCTGACATACACCATGATTTCCCAATATACTCATAGCGTTACATGTGTAAACTACTAGGCTTTACTCACATTCACCTAGATTTTCCCTTAGAAATTTTGGCTAGACTTGCTAAAACCCTGGGAAAAAAAATTCAGCAGCACTTCCCCTATAAATAGAGCTATCCCTAATTTACATAATCTTGAAAACCTGCAAGGAAAAGCAATTTACATTCTATATAAACATCTAGAGCTTCATGCTCTTCAACAATTCCCAACATAGACATCACTTAACGTACAACCATAGAGATACTTATTCTCACATGCCTAACTTTCTTTCTAAACCATAACACTAAGATCCATGTCTTAGAAAATTCTCTAATCCCAAATTCTAATTAACCACGCTCACGATACCACAATCATCGCCCCAACCTTAATCACAAGATTAAGACAATACTTAGAATCCCAAACTGTGATTAGCGCAATGAACACCTTAGGTCGAGGCATTACTGCGTCTCCCAAAGAGACAAGGCAACAACTAAAGAAACTTCCAAAACCACAAGATAACTTACTAGCTTAAAAACCTTCATATATAAAACTTATACAACCTTTGGATAAACTACATAAACTTAAACATAGCTTAACAACTAAACGACTTCCAAAATCCTGCTCGCCCTTGCTAACGGTGATTTCCTTAGAGAACTACCTTGGCGTACACTGAATTACTTTGGAACCGACTTGTCCTTGCCTTGGGAGCTCGAGCCTCCTAAAAACAAAACCATAAAACATCGCAAAAAGTGAGTGGGAAACACTCAAAGACGTAAACCTCAGACGTAAACCGCTCAAAGCGGTTTAGTGCGACATTTAAATTCATTTTGAAAGCGGGAAAAGGGGATAAAGCGATAACTTGCAATGATGTGCATAAAACATAAACATGAATAACATAGAATAGAGGTATATAGAAAATCATTGGAACCCTTATGATCGGTGGAAGCACCTCACACGCGCATGCACAAATCGATCTAGATTTGGATTGGGTGACGCTCTGTGATCGACCGCAGTCTATGACACTCTGATCAGGAGCATCTAAAAGGCTAGAACTTCACGTAACTAGCTAAAACATAAACATAGAATACATAAAATGGGTCCACTTTCGAACATAATGATATCATAAAACATAAAGCTTGACATGTCATAAATTGAATGAATCATGAATATAACTTAGATCGTAAAAATTTGGACAATTTGCGTACCTTGGGACGCTAAAGATCTTAGCGTGACTCGGGTTGGAGATGGCTTTGGAAGTTTGTCAACTAAGATGAGAATAAATAGAAATGAAGAACCGAATAGGGTTCTAAATTAGACTCATAAGTTTAGAAACTTAGTAATATAAATGAATTAACTTTAGGAAGAAAAATTCAGGTTTAGTAAAATAGAGTTTAAAGCATAACTTGAGTTAGGAAAATTGAAACGAAGTAAAAGAGTACATCCCGGAATAGGAAAAACCATAATCTACAACTTTGTCAACGGAACCAGAAGCTAAAAATGAGTGGAAGGGCCCCAAAATGGGCCCGGACAGAAGCTGTGCACATAAAACTTTGGAGTTTTCGGGTCGGAAAATCACGAGAAATATGACGTAGAAGGTGATTCAAATAAAAGGGCTTGAACTTAGGACAATTAGCTTGAATTGATGATGAATAGGGTAATTATAAATTGGAAGCTAGGATGCGAGATAACGAGTTCAAATATGGTTTGATAATACGATATCGAATGAAATGGCGAAATGGAGCAAGATATACACGTCTAAATGTGAATAAAAGCAAGCTTGGATTAATGAATTATGAAATGAGGAATGAATTGAATTAGACATTGGAGGTTATCAAGCTAGAAGGAACTTTTAGCTAGAGCAAAGATATTGAACATGATACTTAAAGAAATATGAGAGTCACGATACATTACTTAAACATATTAGCTCTTGAAAGGTATTCTTAAGACTTACTTAGGACTCCAAAAATGGTACTCTTAGCCTTAAACACATAACTCTATAATTACAATATATAACCATGACACATTTATACCTAGAACCCCTTATTAGGTTGGTTTGAGGCCCAAAAGACATTAGTTCACAAAGGTTAATTTGAGCAGAATGTTGTTCTGGACATCCCGGTTTCCCGGGATCGCAACTCACGCTCCCGACATCGGATGACTAGGAACCATACCTTTCCGGAAAGCTTGCAGCATGGCCTAAAACTTTCATGTTTACCACAAAAACCAAAGAGGTCTCCAAAGGGACGAAAAACAGCCCTCAAAACACTGACTCATAAATTCGTATATAAAATCGTGAGGTTACGGTTTTGGTCGTAACTCGGGCTATACATGTCGGAAATTTGAAATTCCAAAGCCTATGGTTTAATAACACCTTAAGCTATCCAATGGAGTAGAATTTTGGGCAAAAATCCCACTTTTATAAATCTGTAAAATTTCAGAACCGAAACAGCAGCTTAAAACACTCAAAAACCCATCTTTTAATTGGATTTTTCCACTCTTAATCATATTAAAACATAACCAAACTTCATCTAACCTTAATCCACTATATTTCCAGAATATAAACCATGAAAATCTCTTCATCAAAGGCCTTAAAACCCACATGCATTCATGAATTAAGCATAAACTCAACATAATAAACATGTTCTTGAACTCTTGCATAACAATTTCATTAATTCACCCAAATTAACATGACAACACTTAATTTATAATTTCACAACATAAACTCAGCCCTTAAACACTTAGAAACTCTCAAGAAATCCACATGCATCAACACTAATTCATCATCCACCATGAATTCAACTCTAAACCTCACAAAACACTTAGAAATCAACATGCATGTACTTCAAAACTTAACCCTAACTTAACCAATACAATTATATACTTGAATTCATGAATAAAGAGAGTAAAAGAGATGGAATTTATAAAAGAAACATATATATAACATGAATTTTCAGATTAGGGCATAAAAGATTTGAAATTGGGGTTTGAGAGATTACCCTTGGGGTTAAAAAAATGGATGAAAACACAAGAGAGAGGAAGGGGGTGGTGCACGGTGGCCGTGGCTGGCGGCGGCTGGGATGCTGGTGGTGGCCGGCCGAATGGAGGGAGAGGGAGGAGGATGGGAGCCTTGGTGAGTTGTCTAATTTGAGAGTGAAATGAAAATGACTTAAGCCTCCCCCTAACTAATACACATATATACTACCATCTAATTAACTAATACTAATAATAATTAAAATAAGACCTTAATTAAAATAAAATAAGAGGATAACAATAGGAGAAAATATATTGTAATTGTTGTAGTAACTTGACATATTGGGTTTTTGTAGGAAATAAGATATATTGGTAATAATTGGGTAACATAAAATAAAATACAATGGTAATTGAATTAAAATAATAAAGTGGAAAGATTACTTCTTGAATTTATGTAAAGGAATAAAATGTAATAAATGAAGATCGGGACTGTAAAATATATATATAAATCGGGACGTAAAAAAAAATATTAGCCGATTCTCGGTAAATAAATTTATAACGTGAAACGTATAACCTGAAACACTTTAACTCTTTGAATGGGTATGTAAAGTAAATTTTTTTAAGCCGATAATTCGATACCTTAGCCATCTCCAGCACGAGACTTATCACCGATAATAATAAATAAACAAGTAAATCAATAAATAAATAAAGGTAAATGCGAAAAATTTATAACGTGATTTAGGTAATTACTATGGTTAGTACGTAAATAATCATGATTTTGGGGCGGGTTGTTACACCCTCCCCCCCTAAAAAGAAGTTTCGTCCCCGAAACTTGCGGTTGGATTGATCGCGAACGAAATACCTTAGAAAAGATGTGGGTAGCCTTCCTTCATTTCTTCCTCGGTTTCCCACGTGGCTTCCAAGGTATCTTGGTTTGTTCGAGGCTCTGGTCGCCTAGTCCTCTTGGGGCACTCGGCCGCCCTATGATCAGATCCTCCGCACCATAAACAATTGTTCGTGCCCATCCGGCATTGTGCGGTTGAATGGTTCGTTCTTCCGCATTTCTTGCATGGTTCCCGGGCGGTAGGCGTCGTCTCTCCATGAGAAGATACATTCGGAACGATGGGTCCTCCCGTGATGAGCGGTGAGAAATGTTGACGAACTTCGTCCGCCGGTGGCGAAAACACGTGCGGTGGCGTGATTCCTGCGTTGGGAGGCGCTGGTAGTCCTAGCATCTCGTGGAGAAAGGGTCCTAGCTTACTAACGTGGAGCGTTAGAGACTGCGCGGCTTGCGTGATCATGACTTCCATTGCTATCTGGTTCCATGCCCCGATGTAGTTGAGGCACCATGCGTGGCGCCCTGGTTCTCCTCGACGTAGTAGCTGACAGTACCGGCCCCTGATGTCATCCCACGGGCTCTCGTGGGAAAGAGTTGCTAGCAAACACCGAGCTCGACAAACATCGTCGTGATATTCAGATTGTGGGTTCGCGGCGCAATGTGCGTCCAGAACGTCTTATAAGGCCTTAAGGTGGTCTTGGACGTTAGAATCGGGGTCCATAAACATTGCGAAAGGATTCGGGAGGGGATTGCCGTTGGCGTCCATCTAAACCATACATAGAATGCGAAGCAAGGTTTTATAACTCGTATCATAACAAAAAGAACTCGTTAACGTAAATAGAAGAAACAACTTAGGACGAGGTTCGAGACTCAACCAAGGTAACACCTTATAAACGACTCATGGAGCTCTCATTTTGACTTTTGAACTTGCCTTAAGCTTTTTCCTTAACACTTTCTAGATTCCATATATTGTACCACCTTTCGGATTCCCTTACAGGTTCCTTCCATACTAAGATTTAGAGCTCATTTCCCCCTTATACCAAATCCCACTTGGGACTTGCTTTGTAATCTTTTCACCAACTATTAAGGACTTTCAAGAAGACACCCTGACATACACCATGATTTCCCAATATACTCATAGTGTTACATGTGTAAACTACTAGGCTTTATTCACATTCACCTAGATTTTCCCTTAGAAATTTTGGCTAGACTTGCTAAAACCCTGGGAAAAAAAATTCGGCAGCACTTCCTCTATAAATAGAGCTATCCCCAATTTACATAATCTTGAAAACCTGCAAGGAAAAGCAATTTACATTCTATATAAACATCTAGAGCTTCATGCTCTTCAACAATTCCCAACATAGACATCACTTAACGTGCCAACCATAGAGATACTTATTCTCACATGCCTAACTTTCTTTCTAAACCATAACACTAAGATCCATGTCTTAGAAAATTCTCTAATCCCAAATTCTAATTAACCACTGCTCTGATACCACAACTGTAACGCCCCAACCTTAATCACAAGATTAAGACTATACTTAGAATCCCAAACCTGTGATTAGCGCAGCGGAACACCTTAGGTCGAGGCATTACCGCCGTCTCCCAAAAGAGACAAGGCAACAACACTAAAGAAACTTCCAAAACCACAAGATAACTTACTAGCTTAAAAACCTTCATATATAAAACTTATACAACCTTTGGATAAACTACATAAACTTAAACATAGCTTAACATTAAACGACTTGAAATCCTGCCCTTGCTAACCGGGTGATTTCCTTGAGAACTACCTTGTCGACCTGAATTACTTTGGAACCGACTTGTCCTTGCCTTGGGAGCTCGAGCCTCCTAAAACAAAACCATAAAACATCGAAAAAGTGGTGAGGAAACACTCAAGACGTAAACCTCCAAAGACGTAAACCGCTCAAAACGGTTTTAGTGCCGACATTTAAATTCATTTTGAAAGCGGAAAAGGGGATAAAGCGATAACTTGCAATGATGTGCATAAAACATAAACATGAATAACATAGAATAGAGGTATATAGAAAATACGTGGAACCCTTATGATCGGTGGAAGCACCTCACACGCGCATGCCCAAATCGATCTAGATTTGGATTGGGGACCACTGTGATCGACATCGCAGTCTAGGACACTGATCAGAGCATCTAAAAGGCTAGCACTTCACGTAACTAGCTAAAACATAAACATAGAATACATAAAATGGGTCCACTTTCGAACATAATGATATCATAAAACATAAAGCTTGACATGTCATAAATTGAATGAATCATGAATATAACTTAGATCGTAAAAGCTGGACAATTTGCGTACCTTGGGACGCTAAAGATCTTGGCGGCGCAGCTCGGCTTGGAGATGGCTTTGGAAGTTTGTCAACTAAGATGAGAATAAATACAAATGAAGAACCGAATAGGGTTCTAAATTAGACTCATAAGTTTAGAAACTTAGTAATATAAATGAATTAACTTTAGGAAGAAAAATTCAGGTTTAGTAAAATAGAGTTTAAAGCATAACTTGAGTTAGGAAAATTGAAACGAAGTAAAAGAGTACATCCCGGAATAGGAAAAAACATAATCTACAACTTTGTCAACGGAACCAGAAGCTAAAAATGAGTGGAAGGGCCCCAAAATGGGCCCGGACAGAAGCTGTGCACATAAAACTTTAGAGTTTTCGGGTCGGAAAATCACGAGAAATATGACGTAGAAGGTGATTCAAATAAAAGGGCTTGAACTTAGGACAATTAGCTTGAATTGATGATGAATAGGGTAATTATAAATTGGAAGCTAGGATGCGAGATAACGAGTTCAAATATGGTTTGATAATACGATATCGAATGAAATGGCGAAATGGAGCAAGATATACACGTCCAAATGTGAATAAAAGCAAGCTTGGATTAATGAATTATGAAATGAGGAATGAATTGAATTAGAAATTGGAGGTTATCAAGCTAGAAGGAACTTTTAGCTAGAGCAAAGATATTGAACATGATACTTAAAGAAATATGAGAGTAACGATACATTACTTAAACATACTAGCTCTTGAAAGGTATTCTTAAGACTTACTTAGGACTCCAAAAATGGTACTCTTAGCCTTAAACACATAACTCTATAATTACAATATATAACCATGACACATTTATACCTAGAACCCCTTATTGGGTTGGTTTGAGGCCCAAAAGACATTAGTTCACAAAGGTTACTTTGAGAAGAATGTTGTTCTGGACAGCCCGGTTTCCCGGGATCACAACTCACGCTCCCGATATCGGATGACTATGAACCATACCTTTCCGGAAAGCTTGCAGCATGGCCTAAAACTTTCATGTTTACCACAAAAACCAAAGAGGTCTCCAAAGGGACGAAAAACAGCCCTCAAAACACTGACTCAGAAATTCGTATATAAAATCGTGAGGTTACGGTTTTGGTCGTAACTCGGGCTATACATGTCGGAAATTTGAAATTCCAAAGCCTATGGTTTAATAACACCTTAAGCTATCCAATGGAGTAGAATTTTGGGCAAAAATCCCACTTTTATAAATCTGTAAAATTCCAGAACCGAAACAGCAGCTTAAAACACTCAAAAACCCATCTTTTAATTGGATTTTTCCACTCTTAATCATATTAAAACATAACCAAACTTCATCTAACCTTAATCCACTATATTTCCAGACTATAAACCATGAAAATCTCTTCATCAAAGGCCTTAAAACCCACATGCATTAATGAATTAAGCATAAACTCAACATAATAAACATGTTCTTGAACTCTTGCATAACAATTTCATTAATTCACCCAAATTAAACATGATAACACTTAATTTATAATTTCACAACATAAACTCAGCCCTTAAACACTTAGAAACTCTCAAGAAATCCACATGCATCAACACTAATTCATCATCCACCATGAATTCAACTCTAAACCTCACAAAACACATAGAAATCAACATGCATGTACTTCAAAACTTAACCCTAACTTAACCAATACAATTATATACTTGAATTCATGAATAAAGAGAGTAAAAGAGATGGAATTTATAAAAGAAACATATATATAACATGAATTTTCAGATTAGGGCATAAAAGATTTGAAATTGGGGTTTGAGAGATTACCCTTGGGGTTAAAAAAAATGGATGAAAACACAAGAGAGAGTAAGGGGGTGGTGCACGGTGGCCGTGGCTGGCGGCGGCTGGCCGGAAAATGGCCGGAAAACGGCGGCTGGGATGCTGGTGGTGGCCGGCCGAATGGAGGGAGAGGGAGGAGGATGGGAGCCTTGGTGAGTTGTCTAATTTGAGAGTGAAATGAAAATGACTTAAGCCTCCCGCTAACTAATACACATATATACTACCATCTAATTAACTAATACTAATAATAATTAAAATAAGACCTTAATTAAAATAAAATAAGAGGATAACAATAGGAGAAAATATATTGTAATTGTTGTAGTAACTTGACATATTGGGTTTTTGTAGGAAATAAGATATATTGGTAATAATTGGGTAATATAAAATAAAATACAATGGTAATTGAATTAAAATAATAAAGTGGAAAGATTACTTCTTGAATTTATGTAAAGGAATAAAATGTAATAAATGATGATCGGGACTGTAAAATATATATATAAATCGGGACGTAAAAAAAAAAATATTAGCCGATTCTCGGTAAATAAATTTATAACGTGAAACGTATAACCTGAAACACTTTAACTCTTTGAATGGGTATGTAAAGTAAATTTTTTTAAGCCGATAATTCGACACCTTAGCCATCTCCAGCACGAGACTTATCACCGATAATAATAAATAAACAAGTAAATCAATAAATAAATAAAGGTAAACGCGAAAAATTTATAACGTGATTTAGGTAATTACTATGGTTAGTACGTAAATAATCATGATTTTGGGGCGGGTTGTTACACCTCCCCTAAAAGAAGTTTCGTCCCCGAAACTTGTGGTTGGATTGATCGCGAACGAAATACCTTAGAAAAGATGTGGGTAGCCTTCCTTCATTTCTTCCTCGGTTTCCCACGTGGCTTCCGAGGTATCTTGGTTTGTTCGAGGCTCTGGTCGCCTAGTCCTCTTGGGGCACTCACGCCTATGATCAGATCCTCCGCACCATAAACAATTGTTCGTGCCCATCCGGCATTGTGCGGTTGAATGGTTCGTTCTTCCGCATTTCTTGCATGGTTCCCGGGCGGTAGGCGTCGTCTCTCCATGAGAAGATACATTCGGAACGATGGGTCGTCCCGTGATGAGCGGTGAGAAATGTAGACGAACTTCGTCCGCCGGTGGCGAAAACACGTGCGGTGGCGTGATTCCTGCGTTGGGAGGCGCTGGTAGTCCTAGCATCTCGTGGAGAAAGGGTCCTAGCTTACTAACGTGGAGAGTTAGCGACTGCGCGACTTGCGTGATCATGACTTCCATTGCTATCTGGTTCCATGCCCCGGTGTAGTTGAGGCACCATGCGTGGCGCCCTGGTTCTCCTCGACGTAGTAGCTGACAGTACGGGCCCCTGATGTCATCCCACGGGCTCTCGTGGGAAAGAGTTGCTAGCAAACACCGAGCTCGACAAACATCGTCGTAATATTCAGATTGTGGGTTCGCGGCGCAATGTGCGTCCAGAACGTCTTGTAAGGCCTTAAGGTGGTCTTGGACGTTAGAATCGGGGTCCATAAACATTGCGAAAGGATTCGGGAGGGGATTGCCGTTGGCGTCCATCTAAACCATACATAGAATGCGAAGCAAGGTTTTATAACTCGTATCATAACAAAAAGAACTCGTTAACGTAAATAGAAGAAACAACTTAGGACGAGGTTCGAGACTCAACCAAGGTAACACCTTATAAACGACTCATGAAGCTCTCATTTTGACTTTTGAACTTGCCTTAAGCTTTTTCCTTAACACTTTCTAGATTCCATATATTGTACCACCATTCGGATTCCCTTACAGGTTCCTTCCATACTAAGATTTAGAGCTCATTTCCCCCTTATACCAAATCCCACTTGGGACTTGCTTTGTAATCTTTTCACCAACTATTAAGGACTTTCAAGAAGACACCCTGACATACACCATGATTTCCCAATATACTCATAGCGTTACATGTGTAAACTACTAGGCTTTACTCACATTCACCTAGATTTTCCCTTAGAAATTTTGGCTAGACTTGCTAAAACCCTGGGAAAAAAAATTCGGCAGCACTTCCCCTATAAATAGAGCTATCCCCAATTTACATAATCTTGAAAACCTGCAAGGAAAAGCAATTTACATTCTATATAAACATCTAGAGCTTCATGCTCTTCAACAATTCCCAACATAGACATCACTTAACGTGCCAACCATAGAGATACTTATTCTCACATGCCTAACTTTCTTTCTAAACCATAACACTAAGATCCATGTCTTAGAAAATTCTCTAATCCCAAATTCTAATTAACCACTGCTCTGATACCACAACTGTAACGCCCCAACCTTAATCACAAGACTAAGACTATACTTAGAATCCCAAACCTGTGATTAGCGCAGCGGAACACCTTAGGTCGAGGCATTACCGCCGTCTCCCAAAAGAGACAAGGCAACAACACTAAAGAAACTTCCAAAACCACAAGATAACTTACTAGCTTAAAAACCTTCATATATAAAACTTATACAACCTTTGGATAAACTACATAAACTTAAACATAGCTTAACAACTAAACGACTTCCAAAATCCTGCTCGCCCTTGCTAACCGGTGATTTCCTTAGAGAACTACCTTGACAGCCCTGAATTACTTTGGAACCGACTTGTCCTTGCCTTGGGAGCTCGAGCCTCCTAAAAACAAAACCATAAAATATCGCAAAAGTGAGTGGGGAAACACTCAGCACGTAAACCTCCAGCACGTAAACCGTTCGAAAACGGTTTTAGTGCCGGCATTTAAATTCATTTTGAAAACGGGAAAAGGGGATAAAACGATAACTTGCAATGATGTGCATAAAACATAAACATGAATAACATAGAATAGAGGTATATAGAAAATACGTGGAACCCTTATGATCGGTGGAAGCACCTCACACACGCGCATGCCCAAATCGATCTAGATTTGGATTGGGGACGCTTCTGATGCGACAACGGCAGTCTAGGACACTCTGATCAGGAGCATCTAAAAGGCTAGCACTTCACGTAACTAGCTAAAACATAAACATAGAATACATAAAATGGGTCCACTTTCGAGCATAATGATATCATAAAACATAAAGCTTGACATGTCATAAATTGAATGAATCATGAATATAACTTAGATCGTAAAAGCTGGACAATTTGCGTACCTTGGGACGCTAAAGATCTTAATGATGAGCTCGGCTTTGAGATGGCTTTGGAAGTTTGTCAACTAAGATGAGAATAAATACAAATGAAGAACCGAATAGGGTTCTAAATTAGACTCATAAGTTTAGAAACTTAGTAATATAAATGAATTAACTTTAGGAAGAAAAATTCAGGTTTAGTAAAATAGAGTTTAAAGCATAACTTGAGTTAGGAAAATTGAAGCAGTAAAAGAGTACATCCGGAATAGGAAAAACATAATCTACAACTTTGTCAACGGAACCAGAAGCTAAAAATGAGTGGAAGGGCCCCAAATGGGCCCGGACAGAAGCTGTGCACATAAAACTTTAGAGTTTTGGTCGGAAAATCACGAAATATGACGTAGAAGGTGATTCAAATAAAAGGGCTTGAACTTAGGACAATTAGCTTGAATTGATGATGAATAGGGTAATTATAAATTGGAAGCTAGGATGCGAGATAACGAGTTCAAATATGGTTTGATAATACGATATCGAATGAAATGGCGAAATGGAGCAAGATATACACGTCCAAATGTGAATAAAAGCAAGCTTGGATTAATGAATTATGAAATGAGGAATGAATTGAATTAGACATTGGAGGTTATCAAGCTAGAAGGAACTTTTAGCTAGAGCAAAGATATTGAACATGATACTTAAAGAAATATGAGAGTAACGATACATTACTTAAACATACTAGCTCTTGAAAGGTATTCTTAAGACTTACTTAGGACTCCAAAAATGGTACTCTTAGCCTTAAACACATAACTCTATAATTACAATATATAACCATGACACATTTATACCTAGAACCCCTTATTGGGTTGGTTTGAGGCCCAAAAGACATTAGTTCACAAAGGTTACTTTGAGAAGAATGTTGTTCTGGACAGCCCGGTTTCCCGGGATCACAACTCACGCTCCCGATATCTGATGACTATGAACCATACCTTTCCGGAAAGCTTGCAGCATGGCCTAAAACTTTCATGTTTACCACAAAAACCAAAGAGGTCTCCAAAGGGACGAAAAGCAGCCCTCAAAACACTGACTCAGAAATTCGTATATAAAATCGTGAGGTTACGGTTTTGGTCGTAACTCGGGCTATACATGTCGGAAATTTGAAATTCCAAAGCCTATAGTTTAATAACACCTTAAGCTATCCAATGTAGTAGAATTTTGGGCAAAAATCCCACTTTTATAAATGTAAAATTCCAGAACCGAAACAGCAGCTTAAAACACTCAAAAACCCATCTTTTAATTGGATTTTTCCACTCTTAATCATATTAAAACATAACCAAACTTCATCTAACCTTAATCCACTATATTTCCAGAATATAAACCATGAAAATCTCTTCATCAAAGGCCTTAAAACCCACATGCATTCATGAATTAAGCATAAACTCAACATAATAAACATGTTCTTGAACTCTTGCATAACAATTTCATTAATTCACCCAAATTAAACATGATAACACTTAATTTATAATTTCACAACATAAACTCAGCCCTTAAACACTTAGAAACTCTCAAGAAATCCACATGCATCAACACTAATTCATCATCCACCATGAATTCAACTCAACCTCACAAAACACTTAGAAATCAACATGCATGTACTTCAAACTTAACCCTAACTTAACCAATACAATTATATACTTGAATTCATGAATAAAGAGAGTAAAAGAGATGGAATTTATAAAAGAAACATATATATAACATGAATTTTCAGATTAGGGCATAAAAGATTTGAAATTGGGGTTTGAGAGATTACCCTTGGGGTTAAAAATGGATGAAAACACAAGAGAGAGGAAGGGGTGGTGCAGTGGTGGTAGTGTGGTGGCGGTGGGATCTTTGGTGGTGGCCGGCCGAATGGAGGGAGAGGGAGGAGGATGGGAGCCTTGGTGAGTTGTCTAATTTGAGAGTGAAATGAAAATGACTTAAGCCTCCCCCTAACTAATACACATATATACTACCATCTAATTAACTAATACTAATAATAATTAAAATAAGACCTTAATTAAAATAAAATAAGAGGATAACAATAGGATAAAATATATTGTAATTTTTGTAGTAACTTGACATATTGGGTTTTTGTAGGAAATAAGATATATTGGTAATAATCGGGTAACATAAAATAAAATACAATGGTAATTGAATTAAAATAATAAAGTGGAAAGATTACTTCTTGAATTTATGTAAAGGAATAAAATGTAATAAATGAAGATCGGGACTGTAAAATACATATATAAATTGGGACGTAAAAAAAAAATATTAGCCGATTCTCGGTAAATAAATTTATAACGTGAAACGTATAACCTGAAACACTTTAACTCTTTGAATGGGTATGTAAAGTAAATTTTTTTAAGCCGATAATTCGACACCGTAGCCATCTCCAGCACGAGACTTATCACCGATAATAATAAATAAACAAGTAAATCAATAAATAAATAAAGGTAAACGCGAAAAATTTATAACGTGATTTAGGTAATTACTATGGTTAGTACGTAAATAATCATGATTTTGGGGCGGGTTGTTACATCGCCGCTGACAAGGTAGCATTTTTGTTATAGTAGCGGCCGGATCGAGTAAGGACTGCAGCTTGAGGAGTTGTTACTTTTTCCACGTCTTCTCCCTCGTCGGAAGAGTCGTACAACGGATGCCTATCGGTTTCATGGTCAGTGGACTCTTCACCTTCATCATCGCTGTCCCAAATGTCGTTGATGATGAGTTCCTTCGTAAGCGGGGGAATAACTGGGATAGGTTGAGCCATTTTGGTGATGAGAGTGGACGGATCAAAACGGTTCTTCTCCAAAAAGATGGCATTGGTGTGATTAGGCAACGGGTTTTCCTTGTTGTTGGGCCTTCGAGGCGGGTTTGGTGGAGGAATAACACCGTCCCAGATTAGCCCTTCGATCTTATTTTTCAAAGACCAGCATACTTCGGTGTCGTGACCTCGACAGCGATGGAAATTGTAGTATTTGTTTCCATCCCACTTTGGAGGCTTAACATCAGGTTCAGATGCCGGCAAGGGCAATTGGATGATACCCTTTTTCACAAGCCTTTCCAACGCCTTGGCGTAAGACATGTCCAGCGGGTGGTAAGAGTCATACTTCGGGGTATATGGCCTTCGTTGGATGGAATTAGTCTCAACAGTTTTCTGAGGGGGGCTAGGCGCGCTAGTGGCCCTCCTGTTGGAGCTAGATCCTTTCCAACCAGAATGTTGTGTGCTTTTTTCATTGTTAACAGCTTCAATTTGCACACACAAGTCCTTCAAAGTTTCAAAGTCCTTGATGGATTGGTAGCCAAAATGTCGTGTGATGCGGGGATGAATACTTTGCTTGAAAGTGCTTAGTTGCATCCTAAAGGGGACAGACTCATCGATTTCGGATAGCATGGAGTGCCATCGCTCGTAGTAAGAGAGGAATGACTCGTCCTCCCTTTGTTTCATGGAAGTTAGGTCATCTACCGTGACCTCCTTTTGCTGCAGGCGACTAAAATGACTTATGAAGGCCTTGAATAACTCGTCTGCATTGGTCTTGACTTGCGGGGGTAGATTTTGGTACCATACCTTGGCCTTACCTTCTAGAGTGGAAGGGAAGACTGTGGTGTAGAGACCTTCATCTACCTTATGGAGGGGAGCCAGCCTCATGAATTCCTCCAAGTGATGAGATGGGTTTTCAGAGGGCCTAAATTTTATGTTCGGCACCTCAACCTTGTCCCTTACTCTCGATACATGGTGTTTGGGGATGGCCAAATCCATGCAAGCGTCGGTAAAGGTCGGATCAGCTTTCATCATCCTTCTGGTGAGCATATCGACCTTCTCTTCAAGTTTTTTGACATAGGGGTCCTCCGAAGTTTTAGAGTTATTCGGTACAAGTTTGGACTTGACTTCACCAGATGACTTAGGTTTTGGGCCTCCATTTTTGGATTTGGGGTGACCCTCTCCAGCCCCGTCATCAGCCTCGGCCTCAGACTCAAAGCAATAATAGTTTTCCTCTTCCTCAAGTTCGATGCCCAGCTTTTTGTTGATCTGCTTAATGGCTTCCAGTACGCCATTCATGGTCTGTTGATTTTCACTGAACTTCTTTTCTAGCTTCTCATTGGTTCTGTCCTCCTGGTCTGCCATGCAAATGACAATCGCTTCTTGTACCCGCTCATACAGCCCATCAAGTTGCTTGTCACCAGAACTCTCCCCGAAAAGGTTGTTGGCGAGGGATCCTGACATGGTGGATTCACTGGATTCACTGGATCGGGCAGGCGGTCTGTAGTTGGGATTGTGAATGAGCCTTCTGGTTTGCGGGTCACGAATGCGGGCTTGGAGACGGTACGCTATCCTGCCTGCATGGAAACTGGTTAGTGCTCGAAAGAACCTTTATGCCACCTGCCCAATGCATGTATGACTTAATGGACCTATATGAACTTAGGACATGGACATGACGCCTACATGCTGACATAAGGGTGACTCACCCACTTTTATGGGAGTGCATGTCCTAACTCTATATGGACCTAGCATGATGGTAGCGGGTGATATTCATTGGGTATCTGACTCAAGGAGCGTCATAAAGGGCCGAATAGGATCAATAGTAAGTGAATTGGGCTGACTGCAGTATCGAACCGTTTGGCCCGATGTGGAAGGAGAAGAAAAACAGGCCCAAACCCGTCTGGGTTTGAACTGTAATTCCTCCCTTTCAAATGGGCATAGACAGGATTTCGCAGTGAGTCCAACTAGGCCAGGCACATCAAACCGTCAGGTTTGGGCGATCGCCTCATCTGATCCTACGCGGGCTAGAATGACGTTCCACTCATGTTCAGGCTAGACACTTGGACTCAACTTTTACAGGATTAATTTACATGACATACAGATGCGGGATGAGCCTAACCATGGCTTTAGATTCGGGGTTTTTCTAGGTTTAGGGAGATGAATAGGGTACCACATGTTCTTGCCCCGGTGCATTTTCCCTATATGGAGTTCATAGGAAAAAATGTGTGGGGTATTGCTCTTTGGGTTTCAAGGAAACCTTTAGAGTGTAACACGGGTGAGAGGAGAGATCACATGCTTGGCGATGTAAGTGCATATCACAAGTAGTGAACTCCCGCTCTCGGGATTGATTCCTAGTTTTAAAATCTAAACCAACGCTTTTGTGCTCCCCAGCCATAAAGGCCCAAGAGTAGCCTGGTATGCAATATGCCTAAAAATGATAAAAATGTGAAATAAATTAATTCCTCCTTTTTTACAAAAACACTAAAATTTAATTCTTTCGAGTTTTACCCTCTTTTTAAGTTTAAGTCCCCAGTGGAGTCGCCAATCTGTAGACCCCGAAAAATTGATAACCTCTTTCGCGGCGCTACTTAAAAAAATAATGATTGGGAGCCGACTAGGATTGCTTAACCTTAAATAAGGTTGAACTTTTAAGAATATTTTTGCTGATAGATTAATTTGATTTATGCGTCATAATCCCGAGATTCACCCTTTTTTAAGAAAAAGAAAGAAAGAGATATAAAAGGAAAGGGAAAATGAGAAAACCCGTCTGGGTTCATTATTTGAACCAAACCGGGTTTCGCTACCGTCAGACCCAAGAACAAATACACTAAAGGAAAGATTGAACAGAAGGTGATAAACCCGTCTGGGTTCATGAACTGAACCGAGCCGGGTTATCACTGGTGCTATCCACAAATTGGACCAAAGAAATAGCGAAGCAAAAGAATGAAAAGAAGGTAGTAAACACTTTGGGTTCATGGATTGAACCAAACGGTTTATCTCTTGCGCTATCCACAAATTAGACCAAAGAAACAGAAAAAAAAAGGAATGAGGAAGGGGTTTCAGAACCCGTCCGAGTTCATACCTTCATATCCTCATTTCATTCTATCATTTTCCTCGAAAGGATAAGAGCGTACCACAGAAATGAAAAAGAACATACCGAAATATGAATATAGAGTCGCCAGTTGAATTTTTAGGAAAAAACAACAAACCATTTTAATACGAACTCCGGTCTACGAATCCAAAGACGGATTCGGGGGTAAGGTTACGAATTTGACAATTAAAACCGTCAAATCCGCCTATTCAACCGAATAGACTCTACTAGAATTAAATCAAAGCAGAAAAAGTTAAAAGGGAGGAATTAGATATAAATTTCACAAATTTAACATTAATGTCATACAAAATATTGAATTGAAAATACAAATGATACGTGAATTCGATAGGTTACATTACATGGTTTACATCAATGTGATAATTATTCTAACCTTTAATGAAGTAGCGTGCAAAGGGAGAGAAGAGGTAGAGAGAATATGCTAGTGTCAATACTCTAGCATAATTTCGTGTCGTCCTAATGGAGGGGGAATAAGTTTAATTTATAGTGGAATGAGGAGATTAGGGGTACGTTTAGGGTTGTAGTTTGTAGCCGCGGATTCGATAACTCAGCCGGGTTTGGGCTGAAAATGGAATGAAAATTGGCCAAACCCAGACGGGTTTGGGCTGAAGGAGGAAATGACATTGGCCCAACCCAGACGGGTTTGGGCTGGATTTCTGTTGGGCCGTTTTGCTCGCTTCCGGGTTAGAAAAGTGATGGATCTGCATGCTACTAGATTACTCGGCTAGCTTATTTTTATAGATAACTAAAATTAATACCGGTACAAAATCCGGTGTCTACAAAAACATTGTCAGGACATTCCCAACAATCTCCCACTTGTCCCACAAGTGTTCGATTCCTTAAATTCCCTTGTCACTTACTGTCTCAAGTTCGGATAAGGTAAGCTGAAGTCATCCTTATGCAATACCCGAATGTTCCTCGATTTCCGAGTTAGACTCTGAAAAAAGGAGATGATCATTTAATGATTCATCTGAGCTCGACCAAGCATTTTCAGTCCATACTCATCGAGTGGCCAACGAGACAACTGCCCCTAATAGGGAGGACAATGCCATCTTGTTCAAATACATATTCTCACATGATCCAACTGTATCCCAGACACCGCCTTTATAGCCTACTGTTACGAAAGGCGTTTGACGCGCTCCAAAGTTACAACATACCATATAGTCTACGTATTGAACTCAAGATTTAGGAATTGTAAGTAGCGAGAGCACTTATGACATTCCCAACTTAAAGAGCTCCCACTGCGGGTCAGTTCGGTAGTTGTTCTTAACAACACCCATGTGATTAATTTATGATGTCATTACATCACCATGATCATGAAACTTGATCATCACCTCAATCCTACACGCTAATTGTGTTGATATCATCAATGTACCTACATGATAATTCAATTAGGAACTATGTCGACTGCCGACTAGGATCAGCGTCATCAAGTTCACTAATGGGGTTTCAGAAATCAGACATCTTCCAACTTCCCATTTTGAATTTGCTAATCCTTTTTGGACACTTACAAAAATTCTAAACAACAATTTATGTAAAGTTTGTATTTATTTATTAATGATGAATAATTAACTATTACAATCAATGAACCATCAAAAGTTCAAATTGTAACTTAAGGACACCCGTTAAGGTGTCTAATTCCTATTGCATTAGTAAGACCCTCATACTTCACCTGCGACAGGGGTTTAGTAAGCGGATCAGCGACGCTCTCATTCGTATGAACCTTGCACACATTGATATCACCTTCCTCAATGATCTTTCGAATAATGTGATACTTTCTGGACACATGTTTAGCTTTGTTGTGTGCTTTAGGTTCCTTTGCCTGAGCAATGGCCCCACTGTTATCACAGTACAGGTCCACGCCTTCCGCAATACTAGGCACAACTTCAAGCTCCTCGATGAACTTCTTCACCCACATTGCCTCCTTCGCAGCTTCTGATGCTGCGATGTATTCTGCCTCTGTTGTAGAATCAGCAATAGTGTCTTGCTTGGAACTTTTCCAGCTCACCGCTCCACCATTCAAACAAAAGACGTATCCATATTGACTACGGTTGTCATCCTTATCCGTCATGATATTGGCATTAGTGTAACCTCTTACACTTAGCGGTTTGTCATCTCCATAGACCAAGGACAATTCCTTGGTTTTGTTCAGATACTTAAGTATGTTTTTAATAGCAATCCAATGTTTCTCACCAGGGTTGGCTTGAAACCTGCTGCACATACTTAGAGAAAAAGCTATATTTAGCCTTGTACATCTTATAGCATACATAATAGAGCCTACAGCCGAGGCATAAGGTATATTTTTCATCTTTTCCTGGTCTTCATATGTCTGAGGACAGTCTGTTTTACCAAGTGATGTGCCATGAACCATGGGAATGAATCCCTTCTTGGAGTTTTGCATGTTGAACCGATTCAACACTTTATCGATATAAATGGTTTGATTCAATGCAATCAAACGTCTTGATCTATCTCTATAGATATTTACTCCAAGGATGTACCAGGTCTCACCGAGATCCTTCATTTGGAAATTCTTCCTAAGCCAAGTCTTACAAGACTCTAGCAAAGGAATATTATTTCCAATGATGAGTATGTCATCCACGTATAGAACCAAAAAGACTATATTGCTCCCACTGACCTTTCTATATACGCAAGCCTCTTATTCGTTTCTCAAGAAACCAAACTCTTTGATTACTTGATTAAACCTTTGATTCCAACTCCTTGAAGCTTGCTTAAGGCCATAAATGGCCCTCTGCAGCTTACAGACTTTTCCAACTTCTTTGGGATCTTCAAAAACTTCAGGTTGTGTCATATACACTTCCTCTTCCAGAATTCCATTCAAGAATGCGGTCTTGACATCCATATGTCATATTTCATATTCATACTATGCAGCTATGGCAAGGAGTATCCAGATAGATTCAAAAACCGCTACTAGGGAGAAGGTCTCTTCATAGTCAATACCATGAATTTGAGTGAAACCTTTTGCCACCAGCCGTGCTTTATAAACACTTGGTTTACCATCCATGTATGTCTTCACTTTGAAAACCCACTTGTTTCTGATGGCTATAGCGCCCTCAGGAAAGTCAACCAAGGTCCAAACCTTACTTTCATACATGGAGTCTATCTCGGATTTCATGGCCTCAAGTCATTTCCTGGAATCTGGGTTCGTTAAAGCTTGTTTGTAGGTTCGAGTTCATCATATTCTATAAGGAATATGTTGAATTCCGATGTCATGAGATAATCGTATCTCTCAGGAGGGAGAATGTCCCTATTGGACCTACGAAGGGGTATGTCCACATTCCCTACTTCTTCATCTACCTGCTCCCCGACTACTTGTGTTTTATCCCTTTTCCGCTGAGGATCAGCAGAGATTGGAATGTAAGGAGTGGTGACAGGGCATGGGATAAGATTCGAAGTGGTTTGTGGCTCTTGAACTTCACATAGTTCAATTTCTCTCCTACTCTTTCTCTTAGAGACAAACTCGTTCTCTAAGAAGAAAACATGCCGAGACACAAACACTTTATTCTCAGAACGATTGTAGAAGTAATACCCTTTGGTTTCCTTAGGATAGCCCACAAAGAAAACCTTTTCAAATCTGGGTGCAAGCTTGTTGTCAGGTAAAACCTTAACATAAGCTTCACAACCCCAAATCTTTAGAAAAGACAGATTAGGAACTTTTCCTCTCCATATCTCATATGGTGTCTTTTCAGTAGCTTTAGTCGGAGTCCTATTTAGAATGAGCAATGTTGTTTCAAGAGCTTGCCCCCAAAAGCAAACTGGTAATTCTAACTCTGCTATCATTGATCGTACCATATCTAATAGAGTGTGATTTCTCCTTTCGAATACACCATTGTGTTGTGGGGTTCCTAGAGGAGAAAGTTGTGAGACAATCCCACATTCTTTTAGATGGTTAATGAATTCTTGGCTCAAATATTCACGACATCAATATGATCGAAGAGCTTTGATTGTTTTGCCAAGTTGGTTTTGTACTTCATTTTGGAATTCTTTGAACTTTTCAAAGGATTCAGATTTATGACGCATAAGGTAGATATACCCATATCTACTAAAATCATCAGTGAAAGTAATGAAATAGTATAATCCTCCTCTAGCACTAGTGCTCATGGGTCCGCATACATCGGTATGTATGAGCCCTAATAAGTCATTGGCTCGCTCACCAGTTCCATTAAAAGGTGACTTAGTCATTTTTCCCATCAGATATGCCTCACAAACTTCAAACTTTTCGAAGTTTAGATTTTCCAGAATTCCTGTACTTTACAGTTTCAGGATGCGATTCTGATTAATATAACCTAGCCTACAATGCCAAAGGTATGTTTCGTTTGAGTCTTTAGTTTTAGCCTTTTTCGATTCGACGTGACAGATTTGTTTATCTAAATCTAATATGTAGAGGCCATTTATACGAATACATGCACCATAAAAGATCCCATTCTTTGTAAATGAAAACTGACCATTCGTAATATTAAAAGAATAACCTTCAATTTCAAG
This sequence comes from Portulaca oleracea, assembly GCA_029582165.1. Lineage (NCBI taxonomy): Eukaryota > Viridiplantae > Streptophyta > Magnoliopsida > Caryophyllales > Portulacaceae > Portulaca > Portulaca oleracea. Next base: position 39,050,383 of record CM055873.1, read on the forward strand.
TACAGCTACTGAAATTAAATTCTGACTGATAGGAGGAACAAAATAACAATTATTTAGTTCTAGCATAAGCCCTGAAGGTAAAGATAAACTATAAGTTCCTACGAAGACAGACGCAACTCTTTGCCCGTTTCCTGTGCGTAGGTTTACTTCATTCTTCGACTCGCCTACTCGCTAGGCCAGACATTTCCACAAATGTGAACTTCACAACCGGTATCTAATACCCATAAAGTAGAAACAGTAAGATTTATATCGATCACATCTGTACCTGATTTGACGACCTTTCCAGTCTTCAAATCATCCAAGTAAGTGGGGCAGTTTCTTTTCCAATGTCCTTTGCCTTTACAATAAAAGCACTCTTCATCTGGCTTAGGCCCTGCTTTAGGTTTGGCTGGGACAACAGTTTTGTTCTTGCCTTTCTTGTTTGCAGTCCCTTCTTGCTCTTGTTAGCCTTTTTGAACTTGTTCTTCCCCTTACTGACCACGAGGACATTCGAGTTAGCCTTGTGAGCTATCTTAATGTCCTCCTCCGCTATGACCAACATCACATGAAGGTCCATTAGAGACTTATTTTGCCCCTGCATGTTGTAGTTCAGCTTGAAGGTGCTGAACCCCTCATGTAGTGAGCTTAAAAGAATGTCAGTAGCCAATTCTGGTGTGTAGGGGAACCCTAACCTTTCCATAGACTCAAAAAGACCAATCATCTTCAACGGGCTTGCCAATCTCAAGATGGGTACGAACAATTCGCTCATTGATCTCACATCTCTCAATTCTAGCATGTTCTTGAAAAATGCCTTTCAATTAAGTGATTGTTTCATGTGCCTTCTTAGGCTCAAATTGCCTTTGGAGCTCAGGAGTCATAGTGGCCAATATGATGCAACTGACTTGGATGTTGTCACAAAATGACACTGCCATTTGTCCTTTTCAGCTTGAGTCGCATTTTCTTTAGGCTTGTTCTTCAAGGCTCTTTCTAGAACATATTCTTTCTGCTCTACCTTGAGGACAATTCTCAGGTTTTGGTGCCAATCAAGAAAATTGGCCTCGGTGAGTTTCTCTTTGTCCAAAAGAGAATGGAGGTTAATAGTGTTGATGGTATTTGCGTTAGACATCTTTGATTCTGACAAGACAAAAAAGTTCAATTTTAGTTATTATTCATCAAAGAAATTAAACTAACTTTAATTTCGTATCAAAACACTTTATTAACTCTCACTTAGTGTTTTAATTTTAACCAAGACCCATGGGCTCAAGCGGAGTTTGGCCCATCAAAACTCGAGCCCATGTCATCTTTGGTTGATCATCTTATGATGATCATTCAAAAAATGACTCTTGGTAAGAAATTTGTATCAAATACAATATTTCTCTTCCTCTGCTCTTAGCCCAAAACTGTTTTGCTTGCTAATTTGAATTAACCTAACTCTCACCCTACTTATTAACGACGGACAAATAATTCACTTCGACTTTCTTTATTTTTCCGTTTAACTGGTGTTTCGATAGGTTGAACAATAATTCAATTTTGAGAGTAGGTTTTATTATCCTAAGCATGCAATTCTAGGTGAACTCTTTCGAAAAGCATAAAAGGAATAATAAAACAATCATGCTATAACAAATTAAAGCATAAAATAAAACCCCTAGTATGGCCACCTAAACTTAATCAAACTAATTTAACTAAGCCTTGACAGTCTTCAAGAATTTTTTCTTAGATTTTGCAACTTCCTCGGATACGACTCCCACTCGGATTAACACCACCATTGCTGTTGGACTCCCACTCGACTTGATGTCTCTAATTACAACAAATTACAAAGTGGACCTCACCATTGAGGCCTTACATGAATTAAAATAAACTTAACTGAAAATTTAAATTTAAAATAATTCAGTAATAGCACGCAAGCCGTATTTCACCCAACCCGGTACGCAGACCAGTAAAACCGACTATCTATGACCATACTAGAAGCACATGCAAACAAGCAATATTGCAATAATTATATCAAATATAACATATGCTTTAAATAACAGATTATAAAGGCATATTTAATTGCAATATAACATATATAAGGAAACAAATACTAAATAAAGTTTTCCTAAACAGTTTGCATGATGGACAAAATTAATAAAATTCCAAAATTTTATCTTACTTACCTAATCAGATTGAGGAATATATAAAATACCTTTATAGACAAGTCACTTAATTTTCCTAAAATCAAGGGATCTAAAAGATACTATATCCTTTTAAAAAAAATTACAAGTTTCCTAAACTTTACATATTTAATTAGATTTTATGCATAACAACTGATTTAGTAATAATAGGATTCGATAATTAATTTCTAAAATTAGTTTTAAACACTAAAAGCACGAACATCACCAACACTGCTGGCAACATGGTCCATGTTGAATCAACACGATCCGTGTTGCTTCCCAGTGTCGGTTATTTTGCATGTGTATGAAAACTTTACATAAAATATTAAAACTTACCAAATTTTAATATTCTTATATTATAGTGTCATCTGATAACTCGCTATGAAAAATTTCCATAATTTTATCAAATTCCATAAACTTGAAAATTTTTTAGGGAATTAAGCCTTTTTAATTCGCCGTTTATGTGGAAACAAAAGAGAACAGTCCGATAAGTTCAAAAATCAAGTTTTCCAATTTTCCTATATAGTAGAATCATCTAATAAGCTACTGTAAAATTTTCAGAATTTTATCAAATTTCAAATAATTAAAAAAAATCAGAAGAGTAAACGATTTTACTCCTTTGTGGATCTGAATTCTAGGAAAATTAGTTAATGATTTCTATAAATTTATAAAATTCAGAGAATTAACCGAATTTATTTGTCTTTAGACCTGAAAATTTAAAGGAAAAAAATTTAATGATTCCAAAAATTCAAATTTCCCCTACAAATTTGTGCACTCAGTGACATACTGTAAAAATTTCAGAAGTTTTAGAAATTTCTATAAATTTATAAAATTCAAAGAAGTAAACGAATTTTATTTCTCTTTAGACCTGAAAATTCAATTAAAAAATCCATTTTAATTGGGAAAATTCTACAAAAATATATGGAAAGTCCATAACACTTCCAGACACTTCCAGTAAAAAGTTCGGAATTTTTCGAATTCGTTGGATGTTTTATTTCGATTTTCACTAAATTTACTGTAAATAAACTAAATCAGAAAATAATTCTACAAAATTTTATTTTGCGAATTTAAAATATTTCATGTATTGCCTATTGTTTAAGAACATTAAACATGGTCGTTTCTAAGACAACCTAAAATAAATCAAGTTCGTGCTAAATTTAACAATTAAACAAGCATGAATTGACTAATTTGAAGGCAATAAGAAATAACAATAATAAAGCATGAAACTTTTCAATAAAATTTCCATATTTATTATTTTGAATAACAAAGTTTACAATTTTCATAAAGTTTCAATTTTTATGCATTAAATCTACTATAGCACATTCATAATACAATTCAACTATTGACAAAATTATTTATGAATTAAGGTGTTATACTTTAGCATGCAATTGGTTGCTCTGATACCACTGATGGGTTTTATGTTATCTATTTTCTAAACAAATGCAGATTAATTGGTGGAAATCATAACGATTATAAACAATTAATCACCCGGGAAAACACAATTGCAGAAGCTTTAGTAATTATACATTTGTTGCTATTCCGACTGATGCAGAGGTTGATCTTTGAGATTCCAATGAGAAATCCTCTACTGAAAGTCCACACACACTATGGGAACTCGACTGCTAGATCGACTCGATCAAGACAGATCTTAATCTTAGGATGTATGTGTTTTGGTATAGATTGTTGTTTCAAGAAACAATAACTGTAAACTAGAAGAGAGAGGAACTCAGGAAGTCGCATTGGTATCTATCTAAGAGTCTTAAAACAATTCCCTCGATAAATCTCTCATAGAGATCCTATTTATAGTGTTAGGATAGCTTGGGAAAAGGGTTATTAAAAAACCCTTACGGCCGACCTAATTGACGGTGCATTCTCATGCCCAACACGGTCCGTGTTGAGGCAACACGGTCTGTATTGGCCTCTAGAATGTCCATTAAATCAGCCCATAGTCACCACGATCCGTGGTGACACCAACACGGGTTGTGTTCGATCAACATGGTCCGTGTTGAGTCCAATTCGGTCTGTGTTGGGCTGATTTCTCATAGAAATCAGCTCCCAACATTCCTAACCATAATACGATATTACTTAGGTTACATACGTTGTTTCAGGGCATTGACTTGTGTGACCCAGTAGGACCAAATAATATAGTTGTAATTAAACATATTTAATTACCGATTATAAAGGTCTCTAACAAGACATATAATCACAATATTATATTGGTTTAACCTCCATGTATATCGAACATTGTCGGGACATTCCCGACACTAAAGGGTACCAAATTTCCATTTGTCTCTAGTCTCCACCCTTTCTAACATGGGGTGGGACGCTTTCTTTCAGGTTGATGAATTCTGCTGCCCTAACCTTATCTACCAATTCTTTGCCTACCTTGAGGATACCACAACCAATCCAGCCAAACCCTTTTTTAAGTCCACTGTTCTGGGGAGAGATATTCATCTCACACCCATCCAACTTGAATGCATCTTCAACCTTAACCCAAACCCATCCAAACCAGCCCTCTCTTGTACTACTGACGCTCGTGAAGAGTTGCTCTCCAACTTTGGTAATCCCACCACCACCAAATACCCTCAATATACGAATCTTCGCTCAGAAGCTCGCTGTCTTTACTACCATGTTGTCCGTACTATCCTACCCCGAGGCACCTCAAAAGAAACTATTAACGAACCCTGCGCTGCCTTCTTGCTGAACGTCCTCAATTACTGCCACTCTGACTTGGGTGAGGTGGTCCTCCAACATCTAGTCCGCGCAGCCTCCAACAACATGGGCCCCCTCCCATACTACAATCTCCTCCACCACATTTTCAAAGCCTTCCATGTGCCTCTCCCCTTTGATTCCGAGGTGGAACTCGTTGTTCCCACCATCAAGCTCACCACTTTGGAGTCTCTAGGCTACAAGGCCCAGTCAAATGGTCCCTGGATGCATGTTGATGACCTGAAACTTATTCAAGCCTCCTCGTCTGCCCATACCTTGAAGGATGCCTCTATTGATCTGCTGGCCCAAGTGGACCTCCTCCAAAATGAAGTCAGGACCATGCAGACTGAAGTTAAGCAAATGTCAGACCTCCACAGCACCCTAAAAGCAAATATGGTCGTATGCCAAAGCATCACCACCTCTCTCAAGGATGTTGTGCGCCAGGCTGAGGCCCTTGTTAAACCTTGCTCCCCCTCGCCTACTCCTGCTCCTTCTACGGAGGACCCCCTGCTGTTCCCCCTCCCTCAGAATGATTAACTCTCTCCTTATGTTTTCCTCAAACATTTTTGAACTTTATTTTCCGGGCCAAACATTTTTTTGATCTCTTGTTTCCTTATTGTCCGAAAGACAAAAAGGGGGATAAATTTTCCTGTGGATTGTAACTAACCAACCTTCACAGTTCACTTATCCTACTCGTATATGCTATGCTTTATATATCTGCTACCTCATATATGCGCTACATATGTGATATAATGTATCTGTATATAGCATGCAATTTTGTCTTTCAAACAAAAAGGAGGAGATTTTAGAATCAACCATGGATCTGATGCCCTCCACCATGCGTCGACCTCAACATAACCAATACAAAGGACCTCCATAAGGCATTTTGATCGTAAGAATAAAATTGTTGAATAAATCAAGGAAGTTTCCAAATCTCATATCCTTCCATCTATAGTTTCTCCAATATCACAATATAATCCTCATATTTGCCATCATAGGGATTGAACGAATATGATAAGGAGATAACTTCCCAGAATATGAAGATATGGAATCATTCAGCTAAGGAAAGGATCCTGGAAGCAAGGAAAGCCATTTGAGCCATTGCAGATATAAAGATGACGATTATAAAAAGGATTGGCTGCTCCTCTAGGACATTAACCATTTAGAGCAAGAAAATTGAAGTGTAGGAAATTTTGAGGAGAAAATTTCAGAGAGTAGCCACTTGTGTTTAGTGGTGAGCATTATTGTAACCAGAGTGTGTTTTGGCAAGGACATCATAAGTTTGTAACTAAAGAACGAGTGATCTGATCTTTAGTGAGTTGTAGCTTCATCAATTCCTTGATGAGGTTGATCATTAGTAAATGTGACAAAGTTCTTGCTTCTGTAAATAGTTATGAGGTCCCACAACCTCGAATCTGCCGAGCTTTCTGATCCCCTCTATTATACTGTGTACTCACGTTTCATTTCTATAAAGAAGTTAGGGATGACAACGGGGCGGATCGGGCATGGGGGAGTATATCCGCGTCCCCATCCCGTCTCCCAAAATTCGTCCCCATCCTCGTCCCCATCCCCGCTTCGGGGAATAATTCTTGCCCCTTCCCCATCCCCGCGGATTCCTCATCTCCAACGGGGATTTTTAAAGTTATCCAAAATCTAACCAAATTTTAATCGGACCTGGTTTTTAACATGTTCAAAATACAACGTATTTAATTTTGCTCAAGCAATAATACATAAAAATCAAACAATAATACATCAACAAGTGTTATTCGGAAAAAAATGCAATAATACATTTTCGGGGACGGGGATTCTTGCCATTAATATATATATATATTGAATTAGAATAAAGGTTATTTGCTAATTTTAAAATTTTTGGGGATGGAGATTCGGGGATGGGGATGGGGAATTTTCCCCGACGGGGAAAATGGGGACGGGGATGGGGAAAATTTTGTCCCCATCCCCGCCCCGTCCCTGAGCGGATTTTGAATAATCGTCTCCATCTCCGTCCCCGTCCCTAGTTGGGGTGGGGATTTTTCCCCAGAGCGGGGCGGAGCCCCAGCGGGTTCGGGGATTCCCCGCCCCATTGTCATCCTTAAAAGAAGTATTAGTTATCTATTCTGGTTGTGATTAGTTGTCTAACGTCCTTGGTGTATTAAAGTGCAGCAAATTTCATTAACCCTATTCACCCCCTCTAGGGTTCTTTCAACTACCTATCAAGTGATGCAATGGACAACAATAGCAAATAATAGCGAGAGAATCTTCAAACCTTCAATAGAATAACCAAAATCTTCCAAAAATAGCAAAGATGATGCAATTGTAACAACCCCATAATATTTTCTTATTATAAAATATAATTATAAGCATTAGTCATCGTCGAAAAAATCTCTATAAGATTACTTATGAAAATTATGTTTATCAAGGAAACATGGACCCGGGAAATAAATGAAACACCGGTGCTATATGACAAAGGTCAAATAAGGATATCATTTTAGTAATATTTATTCTTATAACATGACAATTATGCCAAGATATACATGCCTTTGTGGTTCAAAATTTATGAAGCACATAAATTTTGAAAACGGAATTTTAGGGAATTTTATCTACCAAGCTCTAATTATCAAGAATTGCCTTAATAATTTTTGCAATGGGTCGGGACAGAAATTTAGCCCACAAAAATCCCAAGTTTTCTTCTCTCCAAATACGCCTGTGGAAGATAGAACCTCGATTTGTGGTATTCTAGATATGAATGAAACGGATGATATTGGCAGATATCTAGGTGTACCAGCCTTGCACAAAAGGGTGACTCGATCTACATTTCAAGGCATTTTGGATCGAATTGACAAACATCTGGAAGGATGGCAAGCAAAACACCTCTCCTTAGCGGGTCGGATCACGCTTATTAAGTCCACGATTAATGTTATTCCCACATACACCATGCAGACGGCAAAAATTCCGCGGTCCGTTTGTGATGATATTGACCGGAAAATTCGGAATTTTTTGTAGAGTGGCGCACAAGGGGAAAAAAAGATTCACTTGGCTAATTGGAAATTAGTCACAAAAAATAAAAATCTTGGGGGACTAGGATTAGTTTCCATGCGTGTTTTAAATATGGGATATTTCTCCAAGTTGGGATGGAGGTTCTTGTCTAATAATAAAGAGATTTGGGCCAAGGTTTTGGCAAGAAGATACTGCAATTTTGGCAATGATAATATGCCAATCTCCACTCGTCACATACAACCTCACTATAAATCTTCTAATGTTTGGCAAGGATTATCAAGCATCTCAAGCATACTCAATTCAAATATTTCCATGGAGATGGGAGATGGACGCGACACATTCTTCTAGCTCGACAACTGGCTCGGTGATGGCCCTCTCATTGACAAAGCTACGTCCATAATTACGGTGACGGAGAGTCAGCGTTTAGCCGCCGACTACTGGGATAGGCTGCTGGGGTGGCGCTGGGCTGACTTCGCCGGACAACTCCCAAATTCGGTGCTGCTGAGAATCGCCTCTGTGGAGCTCGCTGAGGAGGGGGTGGGCGACAGCATGGTCTGGAACAACTCTAGCCATGGCGGTTTCGAAATGCAGGCAGCTCTTACCATCATCCAAGGACCCATCGAGGAAGAAGACCCGATGGAATGGGTTCGCATCTGGCGCCTTCAAGTTCCGCAGAAGGTAAGAGTTTTCCTTTGGCTCATATGGCATAACCGTTTGATGACGCAGGAAAATCGAGCCGTGAGAAATATGACTGACGATAATCGCTGCCGTCACTGTAATGAGGATGTGGAGGATCTCGATCACCTCTTCCGGCGTTGTCCCAAAGCCGCGGAAGTGTGGCGCGAAGCTGAGGCGGATGGGCTTGCAGTCAGAATGGCCCACCGCCCCTTCAAAGGGTGGTTTGCGGCGGGGCTGGAAGCTAGAAACCGGGAAGATCGTGGACCGGTGGCTTTTGCAATGGTTCTCTGGCACTTGTGGATTTGGAGAAACTACCGGGTGTTTGGGCGGGAAACTCTTATCCCACACGACATAGGCTCGTACCTACAAAATGAAGTCACCTGAGTGCACGAAGCTTTCTTGAACAACGAAGATCATAATGGGGTGTGGGGCTATCATATGGCGGATCCGAATCTCCGTGTGTTCCACTGGGTAAGCTCGGGGTTGGGGTGGTACCAATTGTGCACAGATGGGGCGTCTGGGATTAACCCACGTAAAGCAACGGGAGGCGAGTAATCCGGGGAGCAGCGGGTAACTGGCACCGGGGGTTCACTGCCTCCTTTGGACAGCATCGCCCGCTAATGGCGGAACTCCACGCTGTCGAGGAGGGACTGAAACTGGCTCGGGATATGGGCATCCGATGTCTTGAGCTGAAAACTGACTCTCAAGTTGTGGCGGGACTCATAAGCGGAATAGTGCTGCTTCAAGCGGCGAGAGTTACTGACGTTGTCCGGAGATGCAAACAACTCATAGAACGGGATGAATGGGAAGTCCGAGTTGCGTACTTCTATAGAGAGGCTAACCTTGTGGCCGATCGTCTTGCTAAACTAGGCCTTGAGCTAGAAGAATTAGAAGTTAGGGTTCTTGTTGATCCCCCAAGGGACGTTATGTACCAGCTCCATGTTGATATCATGAGAGCTAGGGGCCTCTTTATTATGTAAGTTGTTTCTTCAGTTTTGATTGAATAAATTGGGGTTTCCCCGCCTTTTGCACCAAAAAAAAAAAACAAAATTTATGAAGCAGATAAATCTTGAAAACGGAATTTTTGGGAATTTTATCTACCTAAGAAAGTTGTATGTTTTTAGTTAGCAAAATTCTTTATAGTAATCCTCTAATGTGTTGTCACCTATGGGAAAAAGAACAAAAGAAAATTCAGCTCATACCCATTAAAAAGATTAAAGGAAATAAATTATTGTTAGTAGAGATCTAGGGGAAGCATCTAGGTGTAAAATACCAATTAAAAACAAAACCAAAGCCACTCATCCTCACCAAATATGCAGCCCATGGTTTTATCTACAACTTGCTAAACTAGAAGCATCATTGCACCTAGGGGCTAGAAGACCCAAAACAATCCAACCAAATATTTGCTCTATATTTTGTTTGATCTTACACTCCAAATCTCACACAATCATCCTCATTCTCTCTCCACTCAGCGAAGTCCCTCCCTTCTCACTATTATAAAAACCCCTCATCCATCCCAAATCAGTCCAAGAACCTCACTATACCAAACACTCCCTTCAAACACAAAAAGATTTGCATTAAAATAGAAGAAAAGAGTTAAAAATGAGGTTTTTGTTCTCAAGCATCCAAGGAATCTCTTCCATCCAGTCTAGTCACTCTCAAAGGATACCCAAAAACACCAAGGAAGTCAAGGTATGGAGATCTAGATTTTCAGCCCCAAATGGATGTGTGTTAACTGCCTAAGAGAAGGCCATAAGGGCTGAAAATCATTATATTTATATAATGTTTATTTGGTTGATTACTTACACTTGATGAGATTTATGTTTTATGTATTCATGATGTATGTGAAGTATGATATTGCAAGTTGATGATACTAACTTTTGCTACCAAGTCCATGATAAAGTATTTTATGAAATCAAGTAATATTATTCCATCTTTTATGTGATAATCTTGATGTTACCACTGTCATATGACAAAGAGATATATGATTCTAAGTTTATGATACTACTTATAATGCTACTTTATGATACTTATGATTTAAGGTTATGATGCAACTTATGGTGCTACTTTATGATACTCATGATTTAAGTTTATGGTGCTACTTTATGATGCCACCACAAGATATTAAGCTATTAGGACATGTTTTATGGAGATACTCATGGTACTAACTAACGATTAAAGTTATAATACATGTTCTATGTGTTCTTTGCATCATTTAGCATTTCATGCATTCATGGCATGTAGTAAGATGATCTTGAATCATCTTCAGTAAGTCCCCTTGGGTATATGATTCTTTAAATCCTACCGGGCAAGAGTGATGGTCTATAAGGCACACTCATTTTATGGTCCTTCTATGGTTCATTTATTGTCCTTTTATGAGATCTCTATGGATTTTCTATGATCCTTTTATGATCTTTCTATGGTTCCTTTTATGATCCTTCTATGATTCCTCCATGATCTTTCTATGGTTCCTATATGGTCCTTCTATGTTTCCTTTATGGACATTCTATGGTTCTTTTATGACTCTCCAAGTCCCATGGGCAGTATGACAAGGTATGATAAGTGGTACCACTAAGTCCCGTAGGCATCATGGTTTATGGTATGAGGATCCTCACTATGAAATCCCATAGAGGCGTCATGGACATCCAAGTGCTTGGCCAAGCCATTTTATGAGCATTAGGCATCTAGGTCATAGAGCATATGCACACAAGGATCATGATATTGTATATATGCATGTTTATGTATGTATGTTAATGATTATGTATGGTTAAGTTTATGTATATGAATATTTATGTATGGTTATGTTTATGTGTATGTATGTTTAGACACGTTTAGGTATGTATATGTATGTTCATATATGGTTGTGTAAGTATATATATGGTTAGGTATGTTATAATCTCCATACTTAGCTTCAGCTAATCCATGTTTATGTCCCCCTCTTAGGACCAATCCATCTAAGAAGGCATGATTTTGGGAGATCTTCAAAGGAAAAGGAGGCATGGAGGCCATGGGATGATGATGGGAACCAAGGGCTTACTTCAAGAAGACATGAATAAAGACTTAAATTAATTAAGTACATGTAATTTCTATTTCTTCTATGACATGACTCTAATTTACCTTGCATTACTAAAGAATCTATATGTAAAGTGATTAATGAGAAAGTATTACTTTCCCTCCGATCCCTTACTACAAATCACCTTAATAATGAACTAAGGGAGAAAGCTCAAGCTAGGGGTGCATTTCCTTGGGAGTTATGTAGTGAGGACTACCCACCTTACTCCTTAGGTAATATAAGCCCTATTTTGCCTAAGCTTAATTCATAACATGACCTTATTAAGAAATCCTTAATTTGAACAAGATTATTACCAAAGCACTTGATGACATATGGACTTATATGGATGTTATGGACATGCATGGCCTTTATGGAAAATATGGACTCAAATGGATCATATGCACTCATGTTACTAAATACATTAAATTGGTAACTAAGATAATATGACACATACTAAAAAAAAAAAAAAGTATGGACGTTACAGCAATTCATTGAGAGTAGGAAAAGGAAACATGTTTAGTACTAAAACTTAGGATAATAATAATATGGAAAATCTCCTAAAAGTTAGCTAAAACCTAAAAAAAGCTATTGTGAAAATGTCTCATTAATCAATTTATTCAAGGGTACAAGACTGCGCAAAAACACAATCGTTTTGGGCTAAAAATGTTAAAATAGTGTCGTCGTGGTTGCGACGGCGGAGGTCGCGTGCGCAACCTGCCTGACTCAACCCTTTTCCCTTTGAATTCAAGGCAGTTTCGTCACGGGTGTCATAGACGCCATCACGGGTGGCACGACCTTCGAGCCTCTTTCTCTGTTTTCTCCCTCTCTTGTCCCAGCTGTCACCACCTTAGTACTTAACCAAAACAACTAAAAATGCATTAAAAATTCATAAAAACATCTTGGGATCGGGTGAAAACTTTAAGGTTAGAAGTGTAATATAGGCCTTAAGATGGGCCTAAACATATATATGGCTAGGGTTATGGAAAATCCCTAGGAGAGAGCCCCAAATCAAGGGCCATAATTAACACTATTACAATCCCAAGGCTAGGATTAAGTCTTTCAAATACATCATATTGGGAGTGGGGTATTTGGAGAAAATTATATGAGATTAATGAAAGCCTGAAACATAAAGGAAAGAAAAAGACACCAAGAATTTTCGCCGGAGAACTGCATATGACATGATCGTGTCATACAGTGACAGGATTGTGTCACTTGAAAAATCTTCAGAAGGGCACGAGGCTTGGCAAGGACACGACCATGTCATGGTAGGACACGATCGTGACCCCTTCTCTAGACGTGTCACCACGATTGTAGCAGACCCCGACACGATCGTGTCTTCTTTGAAACAATTACGGACCAATGACCTATTGGTGAGATGCTCGTGCGGTTCGATGACATGCCCATGTCATGCACTGTTTCTTCTTTCCTTGTTCTTTCTTCCTTCTCACATTGAACCCGACTCTCCTTATTAGTATATCGAGGGTATTTGACTCCCTAAAGACCCCGTGGGGCCTCGGGAATACTCCAAAGCAGATGAAACTAGAAGAGACCCAAGATCACTTGGCTCGAACCTATGGAAATACTTAGTCGAGGCACAAATGTCGTGAGGTGCGGTTTTGATCACGACCTCCTCCCCTATACGTGGCACAATAAGCTGAAGTTACGTGTTCGGGCAGTGAGGAATGTGTCACAAATGAGATTATGCATAAGTTCAATATGTTGAAAAATGAGACCTCTTGGGTAGGTCCAAAACTTGACATGGAAAAAGTGTATAGAGTTGAATGAAAATTCTTACAGATATTTTAAACTTAATGGGTTTTCGTCACACTTGGATAAAATGAGTTATTGAATGCATTTCAATGGTCTCTTATTCAATTATGATTACTGACCAACCATGTGGCTTAATAAAACCCACTAAGGGTCTTCGATAAGAAGAGCCTTGTCCCCTTACATGTTTCTTTTACATGTTTCTTTACATACTCACGTTAAGTTTTGTTTTCTGATGCCAAAAAAGACTTGTGAACAACTAGATAGAATAAATAGGAATTTCTTTTGGAAAAATTCAACAAAAGGTATCATTCTCGTTAAAAAAATTAGTAAATCGAAAGATCAAGGATGACTTGGTCTCAGAAAAACTCGTGATATTAACCTGGTATTTCACTACAACTTAATTTGGGAGTTTTTTTATGACCTAAATAGCTTATGGGCACGAAAAAAAAAGAGATTTAGATATGCTAATGGTAGAAGTTTGTTTATGAGTCAACCTAAACCAATAGATTCAAGGGTTTGGAAAAATTTGAATAGAGCTTATAGTGTGTATAAATTAGGAACTCGTTAGAAAATTGGAGACGACACTAAAGTTAAATTATGATGTGATAATTAGTGCCACCAAGCTCCCTTAATGATATTTGCTCTTTTAATAGTGTAAATATGGACAATAACCTTTTTGTTGGTGACTTTATTATTGATAAGCATCGTGATATCCCTAAAGTTAGGGATATCCTCCCCTTGATATTGCTAAGGTTGTGCTCTCTACCCCTCTCCCCTATTTTGAGCAAGTGGGTGAGAAATGTTGGGTACTAATAGGAGTTGGCCAATTTTCTATTAAATTAGCCTTTTGGTTGTGTCATGGTATAAATAAAAGAGCAAAATGGAAAGGTGGTTGGATATGGAACTTTGCGTCCAACCAAAACTAAAAACAAATTTGTTGGCAATATTTTTCATAATGGTCTTCCCCTTAAGGGAAACTTAGTCCCACAAGATGTCAATTTTGATCATTCTTGTAATGTGTACAGATCATATGGAATCCAATCGACACTTGATCCATCAATGTTATTTTTACGAAAAAGTTTGGAAAATGGCTAAATTAAAGATCATAATTGTTTGTATTCCACAATAGCTTGGCCACTTGATTCCAGTGATTAGGACATTCTTCTAACTTTTCGAGTCAATCTCTCTTCTAGTAAGCTCAAAAGATTTACCTACCTTCTTTGGAGTATTTAGAAGGAGCAAAATAATTTCTTCAACCATGTCAGAGTTATCATCTGGGCGAAAAAGAACTTTGCGGAGTGGCAAGCTAGAAGATATTTTTAGGCATTTCCATTTTTCCAGCAAAATGGTCGTGTGTCTCCCTTTCGTTTTTACCATACTGTTCATGTTGGTTGGGAGCGCCCGACTCTTGAGTAGGTTAAACTTAACTGTGGCGGTTACGTCCAACATCATGGGGTAGCAACTAGATTGGTCATTTGTGATCATCTTGGAAGAATACTTCGAGCAAGGTCCTTTAAACTTAACTATGAAGTTTGAGATTTAAAATTCTCTTCTAGTATAGGCTACAAGAAAGTTTAGATTGAAAGTGACAATTTTAATCTTACCTATGCGATCCAAGGGGTGTTCAAAGTTTCGCGACACATAGATATGGTTATTAGAGATATCAAGATATTTGTACAATACTTTGAGATGTTTTCGGTTAAACATATTTTTAGAGAAGCCAATATGACGACTGACTGGTTAGCTAACAAGAGGCATTCAACTCAAACCTTGGACGTTTGGAGACATGGTCATGCTTGTGATTTTTCTTTTATTTATTTCAATATAATTTAGGAAGATGCCTTACGAAAAGAGTCTCCTTAATTTCTTTGTACTCCTCTTTTACCTAATTCAAAAAAAAAGTAAATATATATAATTAGGAGTTTTTATTGAAACTTACAGTTCTAGGAATGAAAATTATTAGAATTAACTAGTGGTAGAGGTGTTTTTTAGGGGTGGGGAGTGGGGTGGGAAGCAATTTGTTTTATAAAGTAATAGTCTTACACCCGTGCTATGCACGTGATTTAATAAAATAGTTATTTTAATTTTAAAAAGTTAAACGATAAATATAAATACAATCTAGAAACAACAAAATATCATACTATCAAATGAAAATATACCATAAAAGATCGATATCTTAAACAACAACCAAACGCTCCACACATAAATTATAAGCATACCATGTAATACTCCTTTGCCACACACACACACACACACACACACACACACACACACACACACACACATATTTTGCAAGAGCAAAGAATGAACACTTTATTGACAAAACAATTTAGTACACTAGGTCAAAGCGAGCCACCCCATAAAACCTATTTGCTATTGAAACCTATTTGCTATTACAAATCCAATTGATTACATTGTTATATCTTCTTCTGTTTCTTCCCCATGACATAGTTATATAGACCAGTCTTCTTTAATCTGAACAATCATCACTTCATCAATTCTGGGATTTTTTCATGGACCCTAGCATTCCTCTCTTCCCAAATATGGTATATGATCGCTCAAAAAGCTGCCTTTGCTAGACGCTTATCCTTGGGGAATTCTTCAGGGGACATCAACTAATAACACCAATCCTGTAGAGTTCCAGAATGGGTCTTAGGGGGGAGATGCGCCCAAGCAGAAATTGCTTTTCTCACCTTCTTGGCCATGACACACTCAGTAAATAGGTGATCATGGGTTTCCTCATTGTTTTCACAGATAGGAAAGTTAGTATTTGAGCCCCCTTTCCATTTGGATGTTCGCATTCTTACTGGCAATTTCCTGTGCATCAGAACCCAGGTCGTGAAACTATGACGAGGAATGTTCAGCTGATTCCAAATATATTGTTGAAGTATTTCAAGAGTTTAGAGGCATAAAAGTGTAAGGTATAAGCATAGGATCGACCCGAAGGTCGAATAAGAGCTTAACAAAGAAAATGGACTCAACACGGATCGTGTTTAGTATGACACGACCTGTGTTGGCATCTAGAGATAACAGAAAGTATGCAAAGGATCAACACGGGTCGTGCTAGCTTCAACACGGACCGTGTTGATCTAACACGTATCGTGTTGAGCACAGTCGGGATTGATTTTGTAATCCCTTGATTTATGCCTCGTGGTCAATTGATATTGAGCATGTTTTGGGATAATATTTGACTGAGAAATCAGTCATGATTTCTCATCAATATTATTCAAACCAATCCCTTGGATTATGCTCTTGATTATGGCAAGTTTCACCCTCTTGATAGCTCCAAAGTTTACTATGTAAGGTGGATGAATTCCACATTCATCCACACCCTCAATCGTCTTCTTCTTCCTTTCTAGAAAGCATTCAACACACTCTTAAGGTGTTGACTGCAGTAACTCTTTGAGAGTACCTTGAGAAATCTTGTTACTTTGCTTACAAGAAGTTAGGTTTTACCCTTGAGTCTTTTCACGGTCTAGTGAATAAGTCTTAAGGGGAGCAGGTGTAACCGTCGACTCCTAGCCACCCAAGTGATCCCCCATCTTCCATGTGACCGTGTTTATCCATCTCATTGTTTTTTCCAGCATTCTTAAGACTTATTTGTCACCATGAATGATCGAGTTTGAGGGATGGAATTTCAAGATCAAGATGCTATGGAATCGAAAGATAAGTTTATGTTGCTTTATACAAGTTCTTGTTTATTCAAGTTTATTGTTTTTAATTATCATGATTATTAATCAATTGTGATTCATTTGATTAATGTAGTTAAATTATCGATCCGTTGTGGCAATCGTGATTGATGGCTATACTCTAGACGTTTAAGGAGTGTGATGAGATTGCCTTCATATCGAGATAAGTTCTTTATTTTCATTAAGTTGGCATTTATTTGATTTAAGTGGCAAAGTTATCTTGATTTGAATTTGGGTTGATTCAAATGGATGGATTAATTAGAAACATGTTGAGATTTATTTATATACCTTGTTGAGTCACCATTTACAAGTTTTCAAGAAAGTGGTGTGTTAAGGTGTTTGTGAGTACACGTTTGTTTGTCATTATGCCAAGATGTTAAGTGCGATTTTATTATTGTCAAGTAAATGGCAAAATGCCATGTCGAGTGAGTTTATGAGTTTTGTGGAATGTATTTCTATGATTAAGTACATATATATGTTGTATATTCATATATGAGTTGTTTATTGAATATAAAGCATGATAATTGTTTATTAAGTTTATCATGATTATTTATATTTAAATACATGAGTTTATCAATTTCCTTTTAATTGATGAATGTTTAATTTTCAAGTATGTATGTCAATCCTTTTGATTCACATGTTTAAGTTTATGTACATGACTAGTGTTATTTTCGACTAGAGATACAAGCATGCTTGAGTTAAGACAATGTTTATTCATGAAAGTTCTTGTATATATGTTTTGAGATATGTACTTGTGTTGTCTTGTTGTTTGGATCATGTCTTGTTAAGCATACATACTATAAAAAAAGGTGTAAGTATTCATGAAATGTATGAGTTTGACATGGAAATTTATAAGTTGTGAGAATATGGATTCGTGGTAATTTGTCTCAAGATGAATTCATGTGATTAATTCTTATTTATTTGATTATGCAAAGAAGGCTTATATGTTTGCTCATATGTCTCAAGTCTTTGCATGTTTCTCTCAAAGTTCAAGTTGATTGTCTAATGTGAGTTCATGTTTATGATGTTTAAAGTTTTGACAATCATATGTTTATAAGTGCTTGAAAAGTATTCATAATTATATGTCCTTTAAATATATATGTGTGTGTGTGTATATATATATATATATATATATATATATATATATATATATATATATATATATATATTTTGATTAGCACTTATGCAAGTTTGCCTTGTTAAAATGTCTTGATTGATCTAAGTTTCAAGTACGCTAGTATGCATGTTACCAATCAATCATGTTACATAGTTTTT
Organism: Portulaca oleracea; assembly: GCA_029582165.1. NCBI lineage: Eukaryota > Viridiplantae > Streptophyta > Magnoliopsida > Caryophyllales > Portulacaceae > Portulaca > Portulaca oleracea. The sequence continues at coordinate 39,068,679 of CM055873.1, forward strand.
TTTTTATGTTTGAGGCATGACAAGTTCAAGAGTATCATATGATGTTAATTAAGTACTTGTGCTAACTTTGTTGAATGTATAAGATCAAGTTAATTCATATGATTACATTACGTGAATAAGTTAAGCTATGACATGTTTTCTTATTATTAAGATATGAATAATGTATTTTGTTCATATTAGTACAGGTAGAAATGTATATTTCTTGTTTGTCATGGTAGTAATTAAAGTTCTCACACATAATATTATTTCGATAAGTTTAGCATAGCCTAATAAGAAATAATGTCGGTTCATGTGATTATAATAAACACAATGACTATGGATGTGTCATAAGTAACATAGACACAAATTTTCATAAGTGCAAGCTTCTCATGTTCCATGTTCTTGGTATAACCAAGATGATTTTGTTGTTAAGTGTTTACTTTGTCATATATGATGTTTCTTCATGAGATAAAGTAAATGTTTATGAGAAGGTTCATACTTTGTATGGTTCGTATGCTAATATATGTGGCTTACATACTAAGACATATGGTTAAGGCTTGTTAAATATATGAGTATGTAAGATGTAAGGATAATCATGGTTCTATGTATTCATGTGTTTAAGTTGAATACATGTACTTGGCTTTACCGCTATTTTATGAGATTATAAGTGTTCATCATGTATGAATGTAAGTAGTATGTATCTACTATAAGATAATTTGCATAACGTATGCATGTTGGACTATGTGGATGATCATATATTTTGGACGCATGATGTATACCTAAGTTCATGTGTTATAAAATTAGATGATCATTGCTTCATTTGTTAATAGTCTATTAATCAAGTTTACATGTTTGATATATAGGATTCAATCAAGTTTGCTACAAAGGGAAATGCATATGACTCTCATATACATTTGTTTGATCCATCCTTATGTGGTTTATGGATTAATATTAATGAGTAAGATTGGCATACGGGACGAATGGTTATGAGTTCAACGATCTAATATTTAAGAAGTAGATCTAATCATGTATCAAGAAACATGACCCTATTAGAATGATGTTTCATCATATGAGAAAAGATCATATAACTATAAGAAAATCATTCAAGATAGATTGAGGTTCTTTCTCGCCTAGCCAATATTAAGATATGTAATTAGTTCCATTACATATGGTGTTATAGTTTATGATATTCAAGCTTTGTAGCAAATAGTTGAAAGTGTAATGCTTAAGTTACACATAAGATGAAATCTAATTTCCATGAAACTTAAGAGTTTCTTCAAGTTTATTATGATTGAAAGAGATTTCTTCAATGGAAAATCAAATACCATTTTGATTTATACAAAGAACACGAAAATCAAATGTTAGTTTGATTTACAAGGTTCTAAGACGATAAGTTTTAACTATGAAATCCAAAAGATATTTGGATATAGTTATGCGAAGAACATGGAAAATCAAATGTTAATTTGATTTATAAGGTTGTTCTAAGGTATAAGTAGTGGCTATGTAATCCATGATACTTGGATGAAGACATAGTGATAAGGAAAAGAATGCGAAAAATCAAAAGAAATTTTGATCTTGTTAGTATTTCTCTCAACGCAACTATACAAGTAGTCCAAAATTCAGACAAAGTTATAGTAATCTGTTTATAAGCATTACGAGGATTATCCATGTCATTTGGATAATGTTATAATCAAGGTTTTGAGATCATGAGATTTGGCATTACAAAAGAATGTATAGTTCAAAGGTTTGTCGCCTACTAATGTATTCGTCTTGTAAGTTTAAATATGAACTCAATACTTTAAAATTTACCAAAGCTTATAATTCGATGGTTTGGTCATATTAAGATAAGTGGTAAAGTATTTCTTACCTAATCCTATAGTGTGATGGTGAAATCACAACTATCATGAAGGAAAGAAATGTTAAGTTTAAGATATGATCATGATAAGTAAGGTCATGGAAAGATATGTATTTATCTAGTGATTTTAGAAGTATCATGATCAAATTCTTGCAAGGTCACAAGAGTATCTAGTGATCCTTGATAAGGGGATGGGATTAAAGCTCACCTATAAATTGTCATCAACAAAGCTCCAACTCACGCTTGACATTTTTGGTTAAGCCTTAGTTCAATGGTCGACGACGTTGAATGATAATGGGAGCATCAAAATATTTAAGATAAATCATCCCAAGGACAAGATGATGCTCAAGAACCGTAATGTTCAAGAGGTTTGAGTCTTTGACTCATTAATAGACTTTGAATCGATGAGATGGGGAGCTCTATTACGGGGCGTAAAAGTCTGCCGATGCGAGAACGTGAAGTGGGCCGCTTCGGATAGCTTAGGGCTGGGCTTGATGGTTCTCTCGGAGGGTATGGGACACATGGCCCATTTGAAATAGTGTCTTTATTTTAAGCAAGGTTTTGGGTTGTGTGTGATATGTATTGTTCGGTTGTAATTTTTGTGGTTTTATGAGTTAAGGTTGTCAGTCCACAGGGATGGGTGTTAGGCTTGATTAAGGTAATCGGTTTGTGTAAGTGGTTTTCTCAATGCGGAAAGCGGTAAATTATGTAAAGGAAAACAATAAAACTAACCTAGACATGGAATTAAGGAAAGCAATAAAAGCATGAAATAAAACATGAAATTAAGAAATCAATTAAAAGCATGAAATCAAATAATATAAGAAATTATACCTTCGATGAACTAACTTCTTCACTAATCTTCAATCTACTTGGATTTCTCCCGAACAAACAAGAAATCGTGAATTGGATTACTAAGAATCCCCAAATCCCCACTTGAGAATGGAATTTGTGACCCTTAGCCCTCCTCCTCACTAAAAGTAGATTTGTTTTGTGGCTAATCTAATAAAGACTTAAGAAACTTTTGAAACAGAAACCTAAACAAACTCTAAACAAAACCCTAAGAGCTAACCTAAGAGAACCCTAATCTGACCTATACGAAGGTCCAAAAACCAAACCCTAATACTAACAGAAACTTAACCTAATGAAAACCTAATAAACTAACCCTACTATCACATCACTGAAAGCAAGAAAAGAAAGAAGAAAATAGAGACAGAGAGACGAGAAGCAGAAACATCACTCACCTCCCTACTGCCCATCGTTCGAACAGAGGAAGGAGAGGGAAGGAAAGTAAAATCGAGAAAGAGAATCAGAGGAGAAAGAAAGGAGAACACGAGCATACCAAATTCGAACCAAAATCACCAAAAACTCATAATGTCAAGAACAGAAACGAATCAAACATTACCAATTCAATACCAGAACGTTCAAACAGAATTAAACCAAGAACCTAATACATCAAAAGCTCAACCATTAAAGAGTAAACCTAGAATCATTAAGAGGAAAACCGAAAAGAGAGATTCAAAACAGAATACAAAGCATGAAATAAGACACAAATTAAACCTAAATCTAGTTCTAACCCTAAATGGAGGCTCTTGGGGCGTCACTCCCAGAATCTACCATTGATTAATTCTAATGGATCCTTCTTCCCCTTTTATAGTCGAATTCGAGCCCCTCCATTCAATCTCCACCCTTCGATCCTCTTCAATCATGGACAGACAAGATGCATTTGGTGGTTTTGGAATGTGTCGATGGTGCTTCGTACTTCTTCAGTTATCAACTGAATCTGCAAATGAGAAAAAGAAATAGAATGAGAAATTCGCGAGAAAAAGATACGAGATGAGAGAAAGAGAGAAGGAGATGAGAAGAGAGATGGGTTCGAGTGAAGAGAATAGGAGATGAGGATGGAGAAGGTTGAAGTGGTGTGGTGTGGTGTGGTGTGCTGGGCGGATGTTTGGTTCTGCGCAAATGAGAGAACAGAGGGAGGACGGAGAAACTGAGGGAGAAAGGGGGAAAATAGATTAGGATTAGGGTTTTGGGGGTTTTAGTTGGCTGGAATAAAGGGGAAATGGGGCGGGTACATGGATTAGGGTATTAGGGTTTGGGTTAGGCGGGTTGCTGGGTAAATGGGTTTATGGGCTGCAAAGGTGGTTTGGGCCGAGGGAAGTAAGAAGGGGGAGAGGGGAATTCGGAATCGGGCTAAATATGGATTAGTTTTAGGAATAGAATAGGTTTTTGTTTATTTATTTCTAATATTTACATTATTGATTCATATTAACAATAATAATAACAAAAATAATAAAATGCTATAAAATCTAATAGAAGAGTAAAAACATAATAAAACTACTAAAATAATTATTAAAGACAAGCAAAAATACCCTATAAAAGAGAAGAATTCGGCTCGGAATGAGACCGAACATGTATCCAATTAGTCAAATAAGGATGTAAAGTTCAAAGACTTGTCTACTTTATCATTCAGACTAATTGAAATTATGCACACTAAGTGAAAGTTCAAGTCGAAAAGCACTTTCATGATGCATAACAACTCCTCGATTTCTCGGGTGTTGAATCTTTCTAGAAGTCCCCATGTATGACGAGGGTAATTTTACCCAAGTGAGGGATCCCGGGCTATTTCAAGTGGTACTCTTGAAATGGCGGGGGATTGTTGGAGTATTTCAAGAGTTTAGAGGCATAAAAGTGTAAGGTATAAGCATAGGATCGACCTAGAGGTCGAATAAGAGCTTAACAAAGAAAATGGACTCAACATAGATCGTGTTCGGTATGACACGACCCGTGTTGGCGTCCAGAGATAACAGAAAGTGTGCAAAGGATCAACACAGACCGTGTTGATCCAACACGGGTCTTGTTGGCTTCAACACGGACCGTGTTGATCTAACACGGATCGTGTTGAGCACAGTCGGGATTGATTTTGTAATCTCTTGATTTATGCCTCGTGATCAATTGAAATTGAGCATGTTTTGGGATAATATTTGATTGAGATGATTTCTCATCAATATTATTCAAACCAATCCCTTGGATTATGCTCTTGATTATGGCTAGTTTGACCCTCTTGATGGCTCCAAAGTTTACTATATAAGGTGGATGAATTCCACATTCGTCCACACCCTCAATCATCTTCTTCTTCCTTTGTAGAAAATATTCAACACACTCTTAAGGTGTTGACTGCAGCAACTCTTTGAGAGTACATTGAGAAATCTTGTTACTTTTCTTACAAGAAGTTAGTTTTACCCTTGAGTCTTTTCACGGTCTAGTGAACAAGTCTTAAGGGGAGCCGGTGTAACTGTCGACTCCTAGCCACCCAAGTGATCCCCCATCTTCCATGTGACCGTGTTTATCCATCTCATTGTTTTTTCCAACGTATATATATATGTGTGTGTGTGTGTATATATATATATATATATATATATATATATATATATATATATATATATATATATATATATATATATATATATATACATATATATAAATATATATATATAGATGTATATAAATATATATATAAATATATATATATATGTATATATATATATATATATATATATATATATATATATATATATATATACATATATATATATATATATACACATATATATATATATATATGTGTATATATATATATATATATATATATATATATATGTATATTTCCAAGATTATATATATAATATATGAAAAAATAACATGATTTTCTCTCTCTATTGAGAGTCTCTCTCTCTCTAGGATTTTCGACGGGCGTTTTCCGGTGGAATTGCTAAGAGGAAACTATTCTACTTTGTTAATATAGGAGATTATCGGTGCTAGGGTCTTTCCTTCTGATCAAGTCTGTTCGAAATGCATCACGGTGAGTGTTCAAATGTCATTTCCCATTTCAATTCCTTGATTGGTGAAGACGATCTGACTCTGAGATTCATCCCTCCAAAATCTATTGATGGTTGCTTATGTGCTGAACTTAATGAGGACGATTTTGGGAAGGAGGATTGGGGTTTTTCAGTTTTATGTAGAGTTTTGGGTACAACGCTTCCGTTGAAGGATATGAATGAGTTTATTAGAGATATATGGAAAGAGATGGATATTGTTCGCGTGGTTAAAGCAAATAGGGGTGTTTATTTGGTGCAATTTCAGAAGCAGGAGCATATGAAGATGGTTCCGGAAAGGGGTATTTACTTCTATAAGAACAAGCCGATGGTGGTGAGACCTTGGAATGAGGATTTAACCATAGATGTGGATTCTATCTCATCACTTCCGGTATGGATTATTCTTCCACGATTGAACCTGAAATATTGGAATTCCGGTGGTTTTAGCAAGATTGGCAACACATTTGGTATTCCGATAAAGACATGTAGTAGAACCAGGGAGAAATCGGACCTAAAAGCTGCTTGACTCTTAGTTGAGATGAATGTTGATGGTATGTTTCCTGAGACTGTGAATTTTATTGATAGTGATGTGGTTATTTCTCAGAAAGTTATATATGATTGGAAGCTGGTTAAATGTAAGCACTGTCGGAATTTTGGTCATCTGGTGAGTGATTGCAAGAAGAAGTATGAGCAGAAGAGGCTGAAGAATCACAGTTTTACTAATAATGATGAACAAGCAGATCAACGTATATCTCACCATTCCTCTCCTCCTCCTCCTTATATTCCAAAACAGCCGGTTGTCACTCCTGCTGTCCCCTCTAAAAGTCTGCCACCTACTAATGCTTCAAAGAGACCTCAAACTATCCTTGCTGGTGAGGTTTTGAAGGCTTTTAGGAAGGCAGGTGGGTCTTTGCCGGAAGGCCATGGTTAACATTATTAGTTGGAATGTGAGGGGTTGTAGTCGTGCCAATAAGCAGGTGGATATTCGTTCTTTCCTGCAGGTTCATCAAGTAAGTCTTGTAGGCTTATTTGAAATAAAAGCAAAATTTGAAAATATGGCAGAGTTGCAGAATCGTATGTTTTCTGGTTGGTCGATGGTCCATAATGCTCTAGTGGGTGGTAAGTGTCGAATTATTGTTGCTTGGAAACCTCAAGTGTATAAGGTGGATGTTTTGGATATTCATGGTCAGTGGATCCATTTATTGGTTACTAGGATGTTTGATGGTATCTCTTTTCATGTTACTTATGTCTATGGTTCTAACAGTCTTCAAGAGCGTAAAGCCATTTGGGAGAAAATGTGTGAATGGAACAGTAGTATTCAGGAGGGGTGGTTGGTTCTTGGTGATTTCAACTCAGTGTTATATCCTGAGGATAGAATTGGAGACACTGCAGTGGATTATTTTGAGGTGACTGATTTTCAGGAGTGTTTGAATAGGGTCAATTTACAGGAACTGAGTTTCAGGGGTGATTATTGTACTTGGACAAATAGTCATGTTTGGTCAAGAATTGACAGAGTCTTCTCTAATGATTGCTGGTTGCTTCAGGTGAATTATGTGCATACTGTGTTCTAGCCTTTTGGACTCTCTGATCACACTCCCATACTTCTATCCTTTCCTGAATGTCCAAAAGGCAGGAATTATTTCAAATATTGTAATATGTGGCAAAATGCAGAGCAATATGAAGGCATAATTCGTGATGCTCTTTCTAGGAATTATTATGGCTGCAAGATATATCAATTCCAAAGATTCCTTATGTCCTTGAAAGAGCCCCTGCAGAAGCTACATAAGAGCAAGTTTCATGATATTTATGACCACGTGAAAAGATGCAAGAATGAGCTTAAAGCTGTTCAATCTGCTATCTTTCTTGACAAGCATAATAGAGATCTTTTTTAGCAGGAAAAGGTGAAAAGGGATACTTATATTTCTGTCCTTAATTCTGCTCAGCAATTGCTTCAACAGCAGAATAAGGTGGAATGGCTTAACTTGGGAGATTGTCCTTCTCGTCTATTTTTTGCTAAAATGAAGAAAAGGCAGAATAGTTCTTTTGTGTATGAACTGTCTGATGAGGCTGGTGCACATGTTACTGGTTTTGATAATGTAGCAAAAGTGGTGCTTGGTTATTATGAAGCTTTATTAGGTCAGCAGCAGTATGACAGACAGTGTTTGAATAAGGATATTGTTCAGGCTGGGTGTACCTTGAGCATTGATCAACAGCTGTGTTTAATTAAACCCTTTCAGAAGGAGGAGGTACGTAAGATTTTTTTTTCTATTCCTTCTATAAAAGCTCCTGGGCCGGATGGTTTTAATAGTTCATTCTTTCAAGTCAATTGGGATTTGATTGGTGATTTCTTTTGTGAAGCTATTTTTGAATGCTTGGATAACGAGATGATCCTTTTCAGTATTAATGATACTGTGATATCTCTTATTCCTAAGAAGTTGAATCCGAGTAGTCCGGCTGACTTTAGACCTATTTCTTGTTGCAATGTATCCTATAAATGCATCTCCAAGTTGCTTTGTTCAAGGCTTAGGTCTGTGCTTCCTAATCTGGTTAATCAAAGTCAAGGAGCTTTTGTTCCGGGGAGAGAGATTGTTTACAATATCCTATTATGTCAAGAATTAGCTTAGGGGTATAATAGACAGCATATTTCTCCCTGATGTATCATGAAAATTGACCTTAAGAAAGCATATGATTCAGTGTATTGGGAGTGTATTGAGGAAGCCTTAATCGCTTTTCGTTTTCCTCCTAAATTCATTCGATGGATTATGATGTGTGTCACTTCGGCTTCTTACTCCATTAATCTTAATGGTCATGTTCATGGTTATTTTAAGGGAGGTAGGAGCCTTCGACAAGGTGACCCTTTGTCCCCCTTATTGTTTGTATTGGTTATGGAATATCTGTCAAGGCTGCTGGATAATTTGAAAAATGAGCAGGATTTCACCTATCATCCTGGGTGCAAGAAGCTTTTGATCAATCATTTAATCTTTGCAGATGATTTGATCATGTGTCAGTGAGTTGTTTTGCTAGTGTTCAGAAGCATTTTGAATGTTGTACTGGTCTCTCGGTGTAACGACCCGCCTCAAAACCATGATTAATTAAATACAAATTACCGTAATTATTTAAATTATGTTATAAATTGTTCGCGTTTACCTTTATTTATTTATTCATTTACTTATTTATTTATTGTTATCGGTGTCAAGTCTCGTGCAGGGGATGGCTAAGGTGCCGAATTATCGGCTTAAAAATTTACTTCACATATTCATTCAATGAGTTAAAGTATTTCAGGTTATACGATTTATGTTATAAATTTATTTACCGAGGATCAGTTGAATATTTTATGTCTCATTTTATGTATTTTAGCATCTCAATTTTAATCCTTTTTAATCACATTTCCTTTATATAATTTCAAGTGGTAATTTTACTCATATTATTTTATTTAATCCAAGTTCTAATTTATTTTACCAAGTTGTTACCAATTTATTACTCCTAAATTTTATTCTCTACAAACCTCACTATTTCAACTTACTAATTACAATTCTTATTTATTTGACCTAAATTTTATCATCCTATTATTTTATCTAGTGTTTATTTTACTAAATTGTTGTCCTAAGCTAGTTAATTAGAGGAGTATATAGTAGTAGTTTTAGTTAGAAGGGTCATTTATCATTCTAATTCAAACACCCAAACACCCTCAATCTCTCTCTACCCTCTCTTCCTCCTGCTCGCCGAGGCACCAGCCACCACCACCGGCGTTCCGGTCGCTGAGCTTCGTCATCCTCGCACGCCGCCACCTCCTCTCTCTCTTGTGTTTTCATCAATTTTTAACCGTAAGGGTAATCTCTCAAACCCCCAATTTCAATTCTTTCAAACCCTAATCTGAATTTCATGTTTTATATATGTTTCTTTTGTAATTTCTATCTATTTTACTCTCTTTTAGCATAAATTCCAAGTTATAATTGTTTTGGTTAAGTTAGGGTTTGAGTTTGGAGTATATGCATGTGTATTTGGATGAGTTCTTGAGGTTTTCTTGTTGAATTCTTGATGGATAGTGTTATAATCTTGATGCATGTAAGATTCTTGAAAAGTTTCTGAGTATTAAGGGCTGATTATGTATGTTAAGATTGTTATTAAAGTGTTATTATGTTTAATTTGGGTAAATTAAAGAGATTTTAGTGAAAGAATATCAAAGTATGATGTGGGGATGAATTACATGTTGAATTTATGGATGCATGTGAGATTTAAGCTCTTTGATGAGTTAACTTTCAAGGTTTATTTCTGGAAATATGATGGAGTATAGCCAAAGTGAGATTTAGTTGAGAATTATTGTCAATTAAGGGCCAAAATTACCATTGGAGCTGAGTTTAAAAGCAAAATAGTTTCTGTCCAACTTCTGGAAATTTACAGAGGCTCAAAAGTTAGAGTTTAGGCCAAATTTTTACTCCATAAGATAGCCCAAGGTGTTAGCTAACCATAGGCTTTGGAATTTCTAAATTCCGACTTGTATAGGCCGAGTTATGGCCAAAACCGTAACGTCACGTTTTGGAATACGTTTCTGGAAGTCAGTAGCTTAAGGGCTGTTTTTCGTCCCTTTGAAGATCTTTCTAGTTTTTGTGGTAAACATGAAAGTTTTAGGTCACATTGCAAGCTTTCCAGAAAGGTATGGTTTGTAGTTATCCGATATCGGGAGTGTGAGTTATGAGCCCGGAAAGAAGGGCTGTCCATCTTGAAGTTTCTGCCCAGTTTATTCCTTATTAAATTCCATCTTTGGGGCCCTAAACCAATATCAATAGAGGATTTTAAGCATTGATAAGTTATGGTTATATGTTGTAATCCTATATTATGATTTTAAGGTTGAAAAGTATGGTTTGGAAGCCTAAGTATATCCTAAGGTCATCATTCCAAGGGTTTATGAATCTAACACAAGTTATAAGTTTTCTCCTCATGGATTTTAGCTTAAAAGCCCTTTATTATTGATCTAGCTAAGATTTCTCATCTAGCTTTATAACCTCAAGCCCTAAGTAGCTTCAAGTCTTTTGCCCTCTAAAGTACCAACTTAAGCTTGCCTTATCAATCACGTCGAAAACCCATACCCCATGAATCATTCTCACTTCATTTTTAATCTCATTATCACGTTCGCATCATCTTTAAGTCCACGATTTCCATTCTAACCTTCAATCTTTAAGTCCCATTCTTCATCAATTTAAGCTACCTTTCCAAGATTCAAGTTCCATCTTCTTAATTCACCTTTCTACGTCAATATCTTCATATAAATTCGACCCGGAGTCCTTAATTATCCGAACCCAGTTTCTGTCCGGGCCCATTTTGGAGCCCTCCCTCTCATTTTTACCCTCTGGTTCTGTTGACAAAGTTGTAGATTATGATTTTCCCTATTCCAGGATGTACTCATTTACTTCATTCCGATTTTCCTAACTCAAGTTACGCTATAATCTTTATTTTTATACAACCTGAAATTTGCTCCCTAAGTTATTTCATTTATATTTACCAAAGTTTCTAAACCTTTGAACTAACTAAGAACCTTAATCGGTTCTTCATTTTCCATTACTCTTATCCTAGTTGACAAGTCACCAAAGCCATCTCAAAGCCGAGACGCACTGCCAAGGTCTTTATCATCTCAAGGTACGCGAATTGTCCAACTTTTATATCTAATCATGTTCATGGTTCATTATATTCCTACCATGTCAAGTTTTATGTTTTATGATATCATTGTATTCAAAAGTGGACCCATTTTATGTATTCTATGTTTTATGTTCTAGCTAGTTACGTGAAGTGCTAGCCTTTTAGATGCTCCTGATCAGAGTGTCCTAGACTGCCGATGTCGATCGCCAAAGAATACCCAATCCAAATCTAGATCGATTTGGGCATGCGCGTGTGTAAGGTGCTTGCACCGATCATAAGGGTTCCACGTATTTTTTTTCTATCTCTCTTTATTCTACAACATTTACTCATGTATATGTATATGTTCATGTCATTTCAAGTTAATGTTTCTTTTCCCTTTCCCTGTTTTCAAATGAATTTAAATGCCGGCACTAAAACCGTTTTCGAACGGTTTTTACGTGTTGGAGGTTTACGTACTGAGTGTTTCCCCACTCACGTTTGGCAATGTTTTAATGTTTTGTTTTTAGGAGGTTCGAGCTCCCAAGGCAAGGACAAGTCTATTCAGAAGTAGCTCCAGTTGTGAGGTAGTTCCCAGGGTTCTATAATCGGCAGGACGACCAAGTCGGAAGTTGTATTAGTATTTTTTTTAAGTTTCTAAGTTATGTATCTAATGTTTCAAGGGTTGTAAAAGTTGTTTCTTGGTTGGTTTTGGAGTGTTTGTGCCTTGTCTCTTTTGGGGACGGCGGTAATGCCTCGACCTAAGGTGTTCCGCTGCGCTAATCACAGGTTTGGGATTCTGAGTAGGATTTTAATATTGTGGTTAAGGTTGGGGTGTTACACTCGGCTAATCTGAGTAAGTCTCAGTTAGTTGTTGCTGGGTGTGACAGCAATCGAACTCAAAGTCTTCTGGATACCTTGGGCTTCTCTCGTGGTGAGTTTCCTCTGAAGTATTTGAGCGTTTCCATCACTACAGGGAGATTAAGCAAGTTTGATTGCCTAGCTCTGGTTGGGAAAATGATGGAGAAAGTCAGATTCTGGGAGTCTAAGCACTTGTCCTATGCTGCGAGAATTCAGTTGGTCAACTCTGTTTTATTGAGTATGTTTTCGTACTGGGCTAATATTTTTCTTCTTCCGATTAATGTCATTCAGCAGATTACTAAGGTCTGTAGGTCCTTTATTTGGGCTGGTGATTCCAATTCAAAAAAAATTCCTTTGGTTGAGTGGGATGTTCTGTGTTCTCCTAAGAAACTTGGAGGTGTGGGGTTGAGGAATCCAAGGCTGTGGAATCAAGCTACAATGGGCAAATTGATTCGGAATATTGCAAAGAAGAGGGATAGTTTGTGGATCCGTTGGATTCATGAAAGGTATGTCAAGAATCACAATTGGTGGAAGTATTCTCCCCCTCCCAATAGCTCATGGAGTTGGAAGAAAATATGTAAAGTCAAGGAGAAGATTAAATTTGGAGATGAGGTGCACTCAAATGGAGGGGAGGGAATGCTTCATGTTTTTCTGTCCGAGATTGCTATCTTTGGTTCTTCTCAAACCGTGAAAAATGGTCTTTCTCCCATATTATTTGGAATGGAATTTCTCCTCCACGTCATCTTTTCTTGGCTTGGATTATAGCTCACAAAAAAGCCCCTGATGCCACCAGACTTATAGCTCATGGTAGTGACATTGACATTCTTTGCAGCTTGTGTAAACAGAAGGAGGAATCCATTGAGCATTTGTTCAATGAGTGTGAAATGGCTCAACATATTTTCAGACATTTTGCAGTCCTGCTGGGAATCAAAGGGGATTTTATCTCTGTTGACCAACGGTTTCTCAACTGGAAGAATATGAAGCGAGCAAGGTATATCAAGGATGTGGCTGCTGTTGTTATTACTTCTAGTTTAGCAGTGATTTGGGAAAATAGAAATTACAGCAGGTTTCCTGGGAAGCAGAAGAAGATGTCGGTGGAAGAGGTAATCAAGAAGATAAAGTCTACGATTTTGCACAGGTTACTTTACATTTCTAGGAAAAGTTCCAAGTATACAAATTGTATAGATATACTTCTTAGATAGCCAGTTCTGTGGACTCGTCCTTTTGGTTTGGTTTGTTTGAATGAAATAGAGTTGCTTTCTGCCAAAAAAAATATATTTCCAAGATTAGTGATCTATAGTGATCCCTATTTTTATATTTTATATGTTAGTAGTCTCTACTTTTTCTTGTATTTCGGTGATCCTAAAAAAATTAAAATTGTAATGTGGTACCAAATCTACCTCCCTATTTATTAAAAAAATCTTTAAATTATTTTTTTGAGAATCCTAGTAATTATTATGACTTTTGTGAGTAATAAAGGAGAAAAAAATTTAGAAAAATTAGAAAAAAAAATGGGACAAACAATATAAATTCACTTAAAATCGTAGGAAAATGTTGTACTAAATTTTAGAGCAAATGCAAATCAAAATATATGATATTTATTTCTTGATTCGGTGACATCCCACCAAAATACAATTTTTCATTTTTTAAGACCATCATGATATTTTTTTTTAAAAAAAATACTTACAAATAAAAGCTGAAAGTAAGGAACTAATGACATACAAAAAAGGGGTTCACACGAATTAGATTGTTGAGAGTAGAAGAGAAAAGAAGTAAAGAAACGAATCTTTGATCGAGTTGCGTTTTATACCTTCTCAACAAACAAAGCTCAACACATAGAAGATCAAAAAATACAAACTCTTGGCTAATCTAACAACAACCAAAACTCAAACATGAAGCCAAAATATAAACCATCGCGCCACTCTATTAACCACTGAGTCCTAGTACTGTTGAATATAAGGGAGGATTATATCAATTCTTCAAAGAGTAGTTGCACACGCTTAAACATCTTTAACTTGGAAAATCTTTTCATGCCTCTAGCTTTTACAAGTGCTCTCAGCTATGTTAGCTTCATCGCATTCAAATCCTTGTGTTCAATATGAGGATTTGTTGCTATTATTTTTTTAAATCGATTTTTTTATTATTATTTTGTGGGCGGGAATTGTTTTATTATATTGTATTTTTAAATCGATTTTTTTTTCTTTAATATGATTGACCGTTAACCCCTACAATCACTCCAGGTTCACAATTTCAAAATTTGAATATATTTCTTTTATATATTTATAGATTGCTAGTAGGGTATTTGTCTCCTTATATAATATATCCATGTAAAATAGTCGTACACTCAAAAAATGTAAAAATGAAAAGGTGGTGTTGTAATAGTAAACATTAAAAAAAGAAACTAGATTACAAAACATATTAAACCGTGTCCACGTCCAATCTACATGGACCTTATAAATTAACTTTTATTTAAATAAACATAATTTTAAAAATAAAAAAGCTTTAAATTTGGAAAATTTTAGATTACATAAAATGAACGGCTCAAATTTAATTGTGACATATATAATAATTATATATGGTGTATGTAGTAGAAATTATTATAACTACCATAATTTTCAAAGTATAATATTACATCTTTTAAATTTTCAAAATGACTAATGAGTTTTTATTTCAATTATCATTTCCTCAATGTTAATAGGTTACTTATGATCATTGCTTTTATTCTCTTATTTTACACAATTCCTATAAAAAAAATTTGAAGATTCTATGAGCTATTTACATATTCTTAATTATTTTCACTCTCCAACTCCCATCTACTAAATAGTCTAAATGGTACTTTAACATGATTCACATTTCACAATGGATGTATTTACGAGGTATTATAAAGATAATAACTTCACTAAACACACCTTACACTTATAATTTCCTCATCTTACTAATATGTGTGTTTTAAAACTAGGAACACTACTATAATGCATCTAAAAATCAACCTAACTATAACACACATCTAATTTGTGAGTCCCACATTTTGTATTAGTATTCGAAAGGAAGAGAAATTTGCCTAAAAGGGCTTGTCTTAAGCCTTATTTACATACTATTGACATTAATTATATTTTTTTTCACTTGTCTCTTACCCAACTTATATTAATTTATTGGAAAGAAAATTTAAGAAACATTGGCTAAGACTATTTTTATTGGCATCCCTAGACTTGAGGGACACATGAGAGAGGAATTAAAAAAAAGGAAAATTCAAAGAAAATGGGGGTAGAGGGACGAGCGCTCGTCCTTGGGTTTGAAAAAGGAGAAAAAAGAGGGAGAGAGGGAATGACAGGCGCGGTAGGGGAGCGTGCAGCACACCCCGTTTTTTTCTGTCTGGCGCGTGTGCAACACGCGCGTCGGGACGCGTTTGAACGATTTCCCGGTGGGGCCAGCCACTACATATTGCTTTTTTTTTTTGCCCTTTCCTTTTCTTTTCTTTCTCTTTTCCTTTCTTTTGTTTGTTTCCAATGCTTTAATATCCAATAATGGCTGATTTATTTTTTTTGAATTTGTAATTACAATTTTGTAATTTAAATAATTTATTTAATTATAAATATTATAATTCAAATTCTTTTAATGTTTTAATTATGTTTCCTTTTAATGATAATTTAAATAGTTTATTTAAGTATGTGTTAGATTTTTATTTTTGTCTTATTTTTATAGTTAATTAATATGTGATGTTTATGTTTAAATTGGAGCTAAAACTTATCAACTTAGATATATATGTGAAAATGTAATATTATATTTTATTGTCAAATTAATTGTAATATGAAACTATTTTTGTAATTAAAAATTCTTTAAAAAAATTATATGAAATTTGACATGGCTATATTTAATATGTATGAGTTTGTTTTTTTCTTAAAAGTTATTATATAAAATGGCATGTAAAATGTTGTAAACTGATTTCAAAATTATATTTGTAAAGGATACGAAAAAACGGCTATATTCCAACGGCTACTTTTTCCAACAGCTATATTCCAACGACTATATTCCAACGACTACTTTTTCCAACGGCTATATTCCAACGGCTATATTCTAACGGCTAGTTTTTGAAATAACATTGTCTATATATACAGCTTCATGTTTGTTGGCCATTCGTCCCCCAATTCTCAACAATTCTCTCCTTGTACTCAATTCATCTTATCATCTGTTAAACAATTTACCCTTGAGGCAGCAAAATGGATAGAAGATCTGGAAATAGCCAACAAAATTCTCCTAATTCAAACCCACAATATCCACAATATGGTAGCTATTACGATTATGATTTAAATGCGAATTACTACCATAATCTCTCCCAAACTTCAAACCCACAATATTTGTCTCAACCAAACCACCCCACATTTGTCCCTCCTCCGTTAGGGTCGTTCATTGGGATGCTGAACGACGATGGAAATGATGTGGTTCGGCTTGGATCTCAAAGCCAACCATTCGTTGTTGAAGACGGAGGCAACGAACTTAACAGAAGCGAGGTCATTCCAGCACGGCCCAGGAGAGCTAGAAAAGGTGCAGCGGAATGGACTGACTTGGAGGATGAAATTGTCATTAGCGCATGGTTAAATGTTAGCAAGGATCCAATAGTTGGTACTGGTCAGAAGAAAGATACATTGGAAAATAGGTTGTATCAATACTTTTGTGAAGCGAAAGCAAATCGCCCAGATGTTCAGTGGCCAGAAGGGAGAACTCCATCAACCATGAAGGCCCGCTGGAAGAGGATTAGGTGCTCGCGGACTTCACGCGCATATGCAAGTGTCATACGCCGCAACCCGAGTGGCTGCAGTGAGGCTGACTACATCAACCAAGCCAAGGAGACATACAAAACGTTGCATGAGGGAAAGGCATTCACGCTTGAGAAATGTTGGCAACTACTACGCAATGAGGAAAAGTGGAAGATGCACGTAATTGAAGAAGACCAAAAGACGCAACACTTCACGAAAAGAACGAAGAACACAGCCAGGGGGGCGTACACAAGTTCGGGTTCTAGTTCTAATTGTGTACGAATTGATGAGGACGAGGAAGAGCAACATCCAGACCAAACTCCAACCAACCGCCCACCTGGAAGGGATGCTTCAAAAAGGAAGGCGAAGGGCAAAGGGAAGGCTTCATCTTCTGACAGTTTTGCTCCACCGAATGTTGTTCTTGAGCAGTTGAGTTCAATGTCAACACATGATGACAAAAGGGTGGACACACTTGCAAGGCTTGCAGAGTTGAGGGCGCAATAGTTGGAAGAGCAGAGGAATTATGCGAAGATTAAGCAGCAAGAGTTGGAAGAGCAGAGAAATTACAATAAGGTTAAGCAGAGGGAGTTGGATATGCAAACCATTAATATGGATCTCTCACAGTTTCAAGACGAGGAACAAAGAGAAAAATATGCGAAACTGCAAAAAATGGCCTGGGAGCGCCTATTCAGTAACGAATGATGAAGCAGGGACGACTATTAATATTAATTATGCATTATGCTTGTAACATTTTAGTTTCATTTGATTTTAAATATGTCGTTGTTTTTTTAATTAATTACGAGGTTTATATTTTGTGTATTTAATTATCTGGCATTTTGGTTTTATGTTAATTTACGAATACATCTTATAACATAACTTTCAAGCACAATTTGTATAATGCATTATTGTATGGTCAAATCTGTCATGAAACTTGACAAATCCAACAAATATCTTCACATGCAGTCAAATTATAAATAATGCAGCATTGTATTATCCAATCAGTGTATTGTCAAATTTTTCTAAAAAGTTGACAATCCACCACACACTTGACATAATGGAGCATTGTATAGTCAATTCATTCTGAAAAAGCAAGTAATTATGTGGATTTCACAATATCTTCATGTATAGTCAATCCAACACAAGTTATCACAATAATTCAATCTTTGAAATAATTTCACATGCATTGCTTCCATTTGTATATATACTCATCGCTAAAGGAAACATATTGCACCAACAGCAAACACTTTATTAAAAACATATCTGCAAACTAGGTTCAAAGTAGTTATCCAAAAATGTCTTTCAATCCATTCGATAAGCAAAATATGTCTTACAATCCATTTGATAATGATCAAGTTCGTGAGCTTGATGCGGCTATGTGAGGCCATTGAAGAGGAGGCCGCCTCGGTTCGACTTTCCAGAGGGCACACTGTTAGTAGTGCAGCGTATTATCCAAACCGAGGCCAAGTAGTCCTCAAGCGTCCCCTCCTACTTGTCGTAGGAGACACATCCGCCGTGACCATGAAGAAGCGAATAACCGCTTGTACATGGACTACTTCTCCGAAAATCCAGTGTATACCGATGAAATGTTTCGGCGACGGTTCAGAATGGGCCGACACTTGTTCCTTCGCATTGTGAACGCCTTGAGGGAACATTACCGGTACTTCACCCAAAGGAAACATGCGACGGAAATCGGGTCATCCTTGCAAATGCACCGCTGCTATGCGGCATTAGCTTACGAGTACGCGCGACTCGTTGGACGAGTACTTTCGTATGGGGGAGGCAACAATCTTTCAGTGCATCAACAATTTCTGTGACGGTGTCCAACAATGTTTTGGGCCGGAATACTTGCGGAAACCAACTGAACAAGATATGACCCGTCTTCTACAGGTGGCAGAGCAACGTGGTTTCAGAATCTTTGGGCCGGGAAGTATTGATTGCATGCATTGGAAGTGGGACGGATGTCCCGCTATGCGGGCAAGGTCAATACCAAGGTGGACAACAAGGCAAGAATGTTGTGCTAGAAGCGATTGCGCTGCATTTACACTGGATATGGCATGCGTTCTTTGACTGGGTCGAACAATGACATAAGCGTGCTTGAGCAATGCGTCGCTTGATGATCTACTCAAGGCCGCCACCTAAGTTCAATTTATCGGAGGTGAGCATTTTAATTATGGATATTACCTTACTGATGGTATTTATCCATATAGACCCACCCTAGTCAAATCTATATCAAGGCCTCAGCTGCCCAAACACAAGCTATTTGCAACTCATCAAGAAGCAAATAGAAAAGATGTCGAACGAGCATTTGGAATCTTGAAGGCTCGATTTAGTTAGTTCGCCAAATTTCGGTTTTGGGATGTCCCAACCATGAAGAAGGTTATGAGGACATGCGTCATACCGCATGATATGATAGTCGAGGATGAGAGGGACACGTTAACCTATAGCTTTGGTACACCACAATATGATATACTATATAAAAAATGTAACTTACAAAGACTAACCATTGGTCGAATTTTGCGAAGAATGGTTGAAAAAGAAACTGGAGACTCGTGATAAACAGGAAGGTATGCGCCTTCAAAATGCGTTGGTTAATCATATATGGATGAAATATGGAGCTACGTACAATCATAACTGATCCATCCATTCCGCTATCCATAATTAAGTTGTATTAATTAGTTATGCTGTACCTAGTGTTTAATTGTGTACTTCTTTTTAAGTATTTTCATTTCTTATTCTGTTAGTTTAATCTTTGTTTTTATGTTGCATTTATATTTTGTTCAGGGTTGTACTTTGACGAATTTTATTAATGTAATCTTTAACATGTAATCTTTAACGTAATTATATTTCTGTTTGCTGTATTTTATATTACTCATTAGGTTTATTGTTTAAATACTAGCTATTGCATTAATCAACATATTTATTTTTAAAAATTTTAAACATAATCATTTTTTAAATAAAAAATTATAATAAAATAAAAATATATTAGTACAGTATTTTCACATTTCTAATTAATTTTTAATATTTTAATTATTAATTATAACTATACAATTTCATCATTGTAGAAAACAATTATAGTCCAATACAAAAAAAAAAGAAAGCAATTATACTCTACATGTGGGTCCCATAATCCAATAAAATATTACTCCCTACTCCACTTATCTCTCATCTCATCCCCCAACTCCAAGGACACCATTAACAATACCATACCCCAACACCCATTAAAATAATACTATTTTCACTATTCATATCCCACTCATCCCCTAATCTCAGGGACACCAATGTGGATAGCTAAATACTTGCATTGTACATGCATGTTTCATGAATATAGGATTTAGTATTTTTATAATAGTTAAATCCCAAATTTAAACACTTAAAGTGTACATTTTTAATAGTAAGTATTAATTATTAAATTTTAATAGTAAGTATTAATATGGGTCTTGATATTAATACCTTTCTTATGATCTCATGTCAAGACACTTCTTAAGCATCTTACTTTTGATCATCAAGCTATTATGGTTCTTAATATTAATTTTTAATAGTAGTATACTATAGTATTAACTATCAATTATAGGAATCGTGGATGCGTTGGTTACGCTATCGAATATAAAATTCATCGATATTATTATAAAATTCATCATAAATTAATTTATCAATATTATTGTAAAATTTATCAATATTTTTTAAATTTATCATGTAGAAAATTAATCGATTTTAATACATGTGGTGGGCTCAAGTAGATTCTGCATGATATAAGGTATAATTTATTATTTTTCATTGAACAAGACAATTAAAAAAAAATGTATTTATCCCAAAATTCATGCAGTACCATTTTGGAATATAATTATTAGACAAAAACCTTCATCAATCATCATGATTCATGGGTTTGGCAGATTGCTTTGCTGCATTTTAGGGAAAAGTTATTCCAATATGACCCACCAAAAACTATGCTCCAAAAGATTGTTCAGGCCTTTTTATGCAGAAGATTGCGGTGCAGTCTTTAATTTCTACCACATTTCACCACAACATACCATAATTATATTCAATATATCACCTCACTTTTCTTTCTCCTCACTTTTTTTTCGATAATTTGCAAGCCGTAAAAGGATAAGAAGCATCAAAGATGCTACAAAACCGCAACAAACAACAGTCCAACAAGGAAAAAACAAAAACAATAAAATAGCACAACTCGAAACAACGAATAAACAGCAGACAAACAAAACAAAACAGCACAGCCTGAAAGCCTCTTCATCCAGTCTTCCAAGAGAAACACCAAGGCTCAAGGGACAATCACACCCAATCAGTCCTTGTCTTCATCCAACCTCTTCTTCTTTAGTAGTTTATAGCCGTCTCCCGGTCTTGTAATATTTTCAGGCCACCTTTATTGCTCATGTCAACCGTCAGCCGATCCATCAAATCATCAAAAGGCGTGGATTTGCTCCCCGCGAGAGAATTGCAGTTTTGAGTCGGCTTCTTAACCCCTTTAGCACCTTATACTTTTCTCATCTACGTATACTTTTCTCATCTACTTTTCACACCATAATTCTCACCACAATTCATCACAACTCACCACAATTCACCACACTTATTCAAATTCCATTGCCGCACCATTACCACACCGCAACCAACTGTATAAAAGAATGGGGCCTTAGTTTAGTATAAGGTCTCAAGTCCATGAAAATTCAAGATAAGGTTAATTGAAAAAGAAAAAATCAAGGTAAACTATTCCAGGTTCAACATATTTAGGCCCTGTAAATTTCATGGGCTGATTGAGATAAGTAAATAATTACCATAAATTACCTAAAGTTACCGAAAATTACCAAAAGTTACCAAAATTTACCGAAAATTACCAAAATTATCGAAAATCACATGACACGTGTAAAATAAGTTTTTTTTTTTTAATTTTTTCCTTTTATTTCAAAAACACAAATTTTCCCAAAGTTACCAAAAGTTACCAAAAATTACTAAAAGTTACCAAATATTATCAAAATTCATCATTTACCTTACCTCAAGATATCTATGAAAGTTACCAAGTATTGTTTCCCTGATATTATATCGCCCCTCTTATAAATTTCATAAGGACGAAGATAAAGATTGGCGCATTTATAGAATGAATTTTTTTTTATTGTGATAGTTGTCATGACAACCACTATAAATTTTTCCTAAATTTGATAGAAGTGTTGAATTTGAAGTGACTTTGACAGGAGCCGTTGATTCCTTATATTGATGTGGTCATCATATTCATACCTCTAAATAGTAATTGATTGCCATTGTTTTGGAAGCAAATCAAAGGTTATTTCTTCTTTAGGTTATCAGAAGGGTTGGGGAATAAAATCTTTTGTTTGTTCCTTTTGTAGCCTTCAATTCCCCTTAATTTGTGTCTAAAGCATAAAGGGAAATTCCAAGGGTTTGAGTTGCAAGTAAAATAAGGCATCAAGTAAAGTAAGGGAAATTCCACAGGCCCCCATTGCCTTCAATTTGGCTTTCATCACACTGCTTTGCACGGATACTGTTCTTGTAACTAATGGATTTTTATATTATGTTCTCCATGGTCATGACTCATGTGTAATAATAAAATAGCAGTACGTGCGTTAAATCCTTTTGTGATAGAGAATATGTATGTTAAATTTATTAAAATTAATATATATATATATATATATATGATATATTAGAAAATATAAATTAACTAATTTATTTTTCTATTTAGTTAATTAAATAGTATTATGAATATGAAAATAAAATCAAGAAAGTTGTGCTATACTTTCGTCTTAAATACGTACAACAAAAAAATAATAGTAAATTTTTCAATCAGTTTATTTAAGGGTGATGATAAGTGTCTTGCCCCAAGACACTCCTTAAATGTCTTCTCCCTTATAAAATCAATACTTATTATCATTTTTAACCCCAATTTTTTTGACAGATACTATTAATTATCAATTATAAGAAGCTTGGAATGTGTTGGCTACGCCAACAATTAAAATTGACACCCTGACGAATGAACCTTATCCGTTGGGCATATTTTAGACGCTTTTTTGTAAATTTTTAAAAATATAGATAAAAGTGTGATTTTATACAATTTATATATATTATTATAGTTATAGAAGTCAATCATGTAACTTTTTTCCAATTTAATTCACAAATATATAGGTTTTCTATCATGACAAGACACAAAATATGTGTCTTGCCCAAGACTTTTATCATTTCCCTTTATTTAAATAAACCAAACAACTCTATGATTCTTTTCAAGTCTTTCTCAATAGCACTCCAAAAAACACTTACAAAGAATAGGGCCTAGAAGGGAATTTAGAGATAATAATTTTTCTGAATTTCACAAAATCTCTACTAGCCCCTTTTTTTTAATCTGTTGCTTACGTTTTTGTGTTAAAACTTTCATTTTAATATACTTTATGATTCATCATATAAAACTGATGTTATTAGATTTATAATAAAAATACTATTATAAAAGTATAATATTATATTTTTTCATAAAAATCTTATATAAGAATTATTGATCAAAGATGGACCTCAAAAAGTATGAATGATAGATAAAAAAAAGGGAGTATGTTTTCATAAAATGCTAGTTGATGCCCCCTCCGTTCATTAATCTTTGTCATTTTCATTTTTCAAAGTCTACAATATAAGTCTTTGATCATCTTTTTCAAACAATATATTTTCAAAAAATATTAAATAATACTTTTATAAAAGTATCTTTCGCCATGAATCTAATAATATGAAATCCACTTAGATCGATCATTATATATATTTATAAATTTACAGTCAAATTTTTTATAAATTGGCAACACAATTCCCAAAGCAACAAATATTGGGAAAAGAAGGATATCCCTAAAAATCAAATATATTAATCTGTATTTTAGATGATGGGTCCACATATTTATATTGATTTTTAAGCAAATATTAAAAACTTAAAATACTTGGGAGTTTTTTTTTTTTTTAAAGTAGA
The DNA here is from genome assembly GCA_029582165.1 of Portulaca oleracea. Taxonomy (NCBI): domain Eukaryota; kingdom Viridiplantae; phylum Streptophyta; class Magnoliopsida; order Caryophyllales; family Portulacaceae; genus Portulaca; species Portulaca oleracea. Next base: position 39,092,571 of record CM055873.1, read on the forward strand.
AGTAACATGACATGTGAAGTTTTTTTTTTTTATTTAGAAATAATAACTTTGTAAAACCTTGACTTAAATGTATGAGCTATCAAAATATAGGTCTAAATCAGATTTTGGTTTGGACAATCGGACATCAAAGGGAAGATACGGTCTATGTTCAAATTTTGGTTCGGACACAGAGAACATACCCAAAACCGGATGTCCGATGCCATGACCCAGATGTCAAGATATCTGAATTAACTTTTATTGTAATCCAAGTCATAATTAATCAAAACATACCACACAATGACCTTGGGGCGGACCCGTACCTAAACGTCTGATGTTTGGACCTAATGTCTTAATTGTGTCTCTCCTCCTAAGCCAAAATGCTTAAAATTAGCCTACAATAATCGAGGATCGTCAGCGTCCAATTGTCTGAATGTCTTAGCTCACAAATGTCCCAAATTCGGACAACTGCGACGGAATACGACCCAACTTTTTATCTGGACATGTCTAATATTCCAAATTTTAAATTTGGATCAAAACAATTTTCCGTACCCGATTTTTACATATCAGACTTAGGCTCCGTTCTTTTATGTGGTAGGTGACAGTGTGGTACAACACCGCACGTCACTATTCAATATTCTACTACGAACTAATAACATATATCTCCCCCAAACTTTTGTAAAATGAGATTTTTACCCTCCATATTTGAAAAATTATAATTACCCAACCTAACAAATAGTAAATGTAATAAATATAATACTCAACCATTGTTAATGTCAATTTTATCTACTTTTTCAGATTTACTTAGTCAATATAAATGATAAAAGTTCTATTTTACCCTTCATAAAGAAAATTTCCCTTTCCCAATTTTAATGTTATACCCAACCCAACCCCACTCCACCCCCACCCCATTTTTTCTGGCAGATTAATTGAAACCCCCTTCCCCCGTTTGTTTGTTTTTTTCCTGCCAGATTAAATCAAACCCCCTCCCCCCCAGTTTGATTCTTTGTTCTGTATTTGTACTCAAGTTGTCTATAGAACCCCCTTGGTATTTTTCTTGTGCTCAAGCTGTGTGGAGTTTTGGAGGTCTGTATCTGGTGCTCTAATGGCACCCAACTTTTGTTGCTTTTCTGTTACTTTGAATAAATTGGGCTAAAGCCCTGAATTATCAAAAAAAAGTGTCAGCCGAGACACACAGGTATCGAATATCGATCCTACATTCGTACATCAGACGTTTGAGTTTCTGATTATAGATAAGTAAATTCTTCTCTTTGGCCAATGAAGATCTTCAAAATTACTATCACCAGAACATACTTTGCTGAAACGAAACTCTAATTGTCGTCAATCGTGTTCCTCATGGTGGCTTGGTGGCTGGGGATGTCGTTCTTTCTGTCCCAGCAGCAGCGGAAGAAGAGAATCGCCTGGAGCCCCCAAATAACGTGTATTTAATTTAGTTAAGACAAGGGCAATTTTGTCTTTTCATTTTAAATTTTGAAGGTATTTTTGTCAAACGTAAAATTATAGGGGTAAATATGTCCAAGACGTTGACAAAACGGAAAAAGTATATATTTATGTCAACAGTAAAGGTTGGGGTGGGTAATTGAGATTTTTCAAACATAGAGGGTAAAAACCTCATTTTACAAAAGTTTGGGGGATCTATATGTTATTAGTTCATTCTACTACACTTCACCACACTTTACCACAATCATTACTAATATATTTTCTCATTTTTCTCTCTCCTTATCTTTCTCCTCTCTACTTTTTACATTTTCTCTCCTCATCTATCCCACCTATCACTACTCTCACCGCAATTCACCATCTTTTTTAAATTCCACCGTACCGCATCGTTACCATACCATACCGTTTGAAAGAACGGAGCCTTACAGGGTATTCAAATTGGATCCTGATATAAATAAGTTACAAAGAGGACATTTAATATTTATGATGCTAACTGATGTGAAAATTTTAAATTTATACTTTGTAATGTATGTTTTCATCATTGCAAATGATTGGATGTTACTAATAAATATTTGGAAAATTGGAATCTAATAAACCAAACTTTATGTCAATTTTGATCTAACAACCCAAACTTACCTTTTTGCTAACAGCATACTATACTTAACATTATATTTTTTTGATTGAACTTCCACCACTTTCCGGTCGCCGGAAAAATGATGTGGAATTTTTTTTGCTAAGATGGAGTGTTTTATATGATAAAAATAAAAATAAATTGAAGATGGATTGTGTTTTATATGATAAAAATAAAGATAAATTCATATTAAGGAGGTTTTTTGTTTTTTTTGGGGGGGATTATTATTGTTTGGGATGTGGTTAAATTTTACTGAAATTTTTTGAGGGGAAATGGTGAGTCAGATTAGGAGAGGGCTGCCAAGTCATAAAACACAAGCCACCTTCAATTTATCTTTATTTTTATCATATAAAACACTACACCTCAGCAAAAAAAAATTCCACGTCATTTTTCAAGTGACCGGAAAGTGGTGGAGGTTCAATCAAAAAAATATAATGTTAAGTATAGTATGCCATTAACAAAAAGGTAAGTTTGGTTTGTTAGATCAAAATAGGTATAAAGTTTGGTTTATTAGATTCCAATTTTCCTAAATATTTTTGACATCCACAAGTGAGTAGCTTTGTAGTTTATCAAATATTCTAGATAGAAATAATCAAAAATCGTTTCTACAAAAAGTAGACCCCTACAGAATTTACTGCTTATAAAATATTAGAAAACACAAAGTTAGACATCTTTGAACAGAATTTTCAAGTAAGTTTTGCAATGTATGATGCATGAACTATGATGCTGCACTACCTGTGCCCGATCCTTCATTCCCGCTCAGAAAACAATCCAATCTGCAGTAAAGTTTAGGGAGTTGCCTTCCTGATGCAAAGAGTAAAGACAGACAATTCGTACGTATATATTCCAATTGTCTTGATAACATCTCCAAAGCCAGAAAGAATAGCCTCACCTCCACCTTCCCAATTTGTTAAGTGAGAGTGTAATTAGAAGTGGGACCATTGAAGCCAAATCTTCGGAATAAAGCTGCCCTTAATTATATTAACTTGGATGGAAGCAAAGAAGTAGATTCATGCGTGTCTTTATTTCTTTTCAAAACACTATAAAAGACCCATAATACATCAACACCCAAACCATCTGATCATATTATCATTTCCTGTATTGATCAACCGAGCTACACGAAAAAAGGAGAATGGCGTCCACCCCGATGGCCTCAAAACTGACGGCACCACTTGCCCCTCTGCCACCACAATCCCAGCCTTCGGCGGCCCAGACCCTGATGAGAGACGTTGAACGAGAACGAGCCGCTGCCTATTCAGCATCCCTGAGGGACCCACATGAACGTGAACGAGTCACCTTCTCTGGGCCCCTGAGGGACCCACATGAACGTGAACGAGCTGCTGTCTATGACGACACCCAGCTGAGGGCTCCTGAGAGAGCTGATCATCGTGGCTACTCTGACAACAGGGCACTTCAGCTCAGGGCTCCTGCTCAAGCTCAAGGAGGCAGCTTCTTCTTGGCCACCGACGATCATGCCCTTGCCAAGCAGATTGAGAAGTTGCACAGCCCTGATGCTCGCACTGTCAACGTCAGGCCTCTTCTTTCCCTCATTGAGCAAGTCATTGAAAGTGCCTCTCCCACTGTTGAGGGCCATGCAATGGTAATGCTCAATCTGAATCTGTATATGAATCAATTACTTAAGTTGTGTTTCAGAATGTATTGTTATTTCGTAAATTTTGGGAATAACAGGGTGCTCTGGCGCTGAGGGATCGCTCAGACGGGAGAGTTACTCTACAATATGGTCTTCAAGATCTTACTGATTCGCCACTTATCATTGAAAAGGTCCATTGTGAGGTAAGACCACATTTCACTAGACTTTATCATAATCTTCAATTTAACGTATACACTGTGCATAACTAATCCATGGTGACATTGACATAGTACCTTACGCCTAATCTAAATACGCCCGATTTAAACCAATTAACCCCTCCTCTAATGACACATTCGTTAATGTAGATCACAACTGGGCCAATAAGTGGCATTGATACACACACTACGGCTATCCGTGTGTTGGAGATGTTGTCACACTTTTCATGGGAGGCCAAGGTGGTGCTGACAATGGCAGCATTTGCTTTGACCTATGGAGACTTCTGGCTACTGGTCCAGATTTATGCTACAAACCCCCTGGCAAAATCCATGGCTCTTATCAAGGGGTTGCCTACTGTTGTTGAGCATGTTGGAGCCTACAAGCGCCAGTTTGAAGCCATCAATAATCTCATCAGAAGCATGCTTGAGACTACCAAGTGTATTGTTGAGTTTGGTGAGCTGCCCCTAAGCTACGTATCCACCGAGGATGCTGAAGTCAAGGCTGCCCTCAATCTTTTCCCGACTGCTGTTTACTGGGTTGTCAGAAGTGTTGTTGCTGCTGCTACCCAAATTTCAATCTTAGCTAGCACAAGACTCGAGTAAGTTGAATTCAGTCACTATTATCATGGAACAACAATAATAACACCACCCGGTGAGGGCTCAATAATGCTTTCATCCTTAACCAACGTTGCAATCTGTTTATATGTCATGCTTTTGAGAGCTTTGATTGAATCAGCAAAATTTCAACTAGAATTGCTGTCAACTTTTAGCAGAGGTATTAGGAAAAGCTTAAAGTAAAATGGGAGTTCTTGGTTCTAACATAACGGTTGGTTCAGATATGTGACAGCAACAACAGAGGCATGGGAACTTTCCAATCATGCTCACAAGCTTAAAACAATCAGTGATCATCTCAGGCGTGTGTTAATCGCAATGTATAAGCTTGTAGGTCAGTCAGCACTCACCATTCTTCCACTTGTTTCTTTAAATATGAACACCATCCTGAGTCACATACTCAGAAAACTGAGCTCTAACACCAGAAACCATTGTCCACTGCAGATGAAAAGGTTGACGAAGAATTGTATAGAAAGATTAAAATTTTCATCTATGAAAAAGTGCATATGGATAACGTACCTGTGCTGAAGATCCTCATCAGTGAAGATGAGAGTGTGCCTCCACTATATGACTGTCAGGCTAAGAGAAGGGTGTGATAAATTAATTCAACGTTCTCAATCATATATGTTCATTATATTTTGCATTTTCAGATTTCATGACTTATCTTGGCAAATTCACAGGTCCATGTCGACGAGTTGAGGAGGAGAAATGTGTTACTACTCATATCAGGCCTGGACATCACTCATGAAGAGCTGTATATACTTGAGCAAGCCTACACTGAATCGAGGACCCATGCATATGAGATTGTGTGGATTCCAGTGGTGGACCCATCCACCGAGTGGACTGATGCCTTGAGAGTTCAATTCGAGTCCCTACAGGCCTCGATGCCTTGGTATACCGTCCATGACCCTAAGATAATAAGGAAGGCGGTGATTAGGTTCTTCAGAAAGGACTGGCACTTCTATGGTAAGCCCATCCTTGTGGTGCTCGATCCTCAGGGAAGAGTTGTGAGTCCCAATGCAATCCACATGATGTGGATTTGGCAGAGCGATGCCTTTCCTTTTACAAGTGCAAGGGAGGAGGATCTCTGGCAGAAGCAAATTTGGAACCTTGAGCTGCTTGTCGATGCCATTGATCAAAAAATTCTAGAGTGGGTAAGTTTTTTCACCTCACAAATGTAGTGTACATAAGCAAGTGCCCACCTGAACTCCTTGAAACTCATGTTTGTTTCTACAAAACTACATTTTGCTCTTGGGCTGGATCTTCTTATATATAGTTGGTTCTCAATAATTGAAGTGGAAGTTTTGATTGTGTCCCAACAGATAAGAGAAGGAAAGTACATCATTCTGTATGGAGGGGACAATCTGAAATGGATCAGAGACTTCACAACGAGGGCGAAAAACATCGCCCGTGATCTACGAGTCCCTGTAGAGATGGTGTATGTAGGGAAGAGCCATCACAAAGAAATGGTTCAGAAGTTGTGCTCAGCCATAGCAGTTGAGCAGCTAAGCCATTGCTGGCAGGACCCAAACCAGGTGTGGTATTTCTGGACAAGGCTCGAGAGCATGTTCCACTCCAAGATGCAGCTGGGGAGGCTGCGTGACCAAGCTGACATCACTCTGCAGGAGCTTCAGAGGCTTCAAAGCTTTGACAAGGGCCACGAAGGGTGGGCCATACTGGCCAAAGGGTCTGAGATCATTGTCAGTGCCCATGGCCGGCTAGCCCTGACTGTCCTCGAGGACTACGAGAAGTGGGAGCAAAGGGCCAAGAAGGAAGGATTGCATGTCGGATTTTCTGGTCACTATAACGAGCTTTACATGAAGGAGTATATCTGTCAGAGGATTGACTTCCCATTCACTGCTAGGATGCCTGACCACATGCTCTGCCCAGACTGCCGCCGAGAAATGCAGAGGTTCAAAACTTTCAGGTGCTGCCATGAAGATGTCACACCTGCCCTACCTGGGGCCGAGAATTACCCCCCAGTTACTCCCTATGAGACCTGAGTCAGTATTTATTTAATCATGGTGTATGATTTGATTTGCCTACGTACAGATCAGATAATACACACTCAATTCTGCCTTGCTATCTATGTCTGTCCTGATGTCAGTTAGTGTCATAACTGTAATAAAGACCGTAAGGCTGAGATGCTGTCCTCAGCCATGTCAGTGTGGTATGTCCTTTGGTTTTGTATGGTTGTCCGAACAAAGGCTTCATCCCCTCTGTGTAACGATGGAGTCAGTTCTATTTTCATCATATAATAAAGTTGATGTTTAAATATCTCTACAGCTGAACCTAGCTGGTTTAAGATTCTTTTTGGTTAAATCTTCATGCAGGGAAACCACTGTAGGTACTACAAAAATCAAATCTGACTTAATTTTAGTGTGGAAGATGCCATTAGATTCCAATCAGAATCCAAAACCAAATATCAATTCGACACCAATATGACAATCCCGACTACTATCCATGGCGGAGAATTCATATGACCCAGTTCAGAAGGAATTAAGGTGATTTCTAATCAGTACGGATTATAACATCTGAATAAAGGTCAAAGTTATTCAACATCAGCTCCACCTGCTTTCAACCTAACCAATTGCTCAATCAGAATCATTACAAACTAGAATGGCACCCAGCTTAAACTTGAAATGACTAGAAGCGAACTGATCTAACCTGAATACACTCTCAAGTGCTACTGTACCAGTAGTTTAAAGTCATGGTCAAGCCATACACAAAAGAAATCATCTGCTGTCATTCTGCATACTAGAGTCTACGTAATCTTTTTTGGACATGGGGCAAAATGAGGACATTGTTTATTTGATTCATACTGAGTCCTATTCGCTCAGTCATGCAAAAATGCACCAAAAGCTTTGCATGGAAGAATCACATGATGGCACCATCAACAGCCACCATCTTGTTCGTAACGGCCACATCCAAATTTTTCCTGTTGGAAGCTTTTCAGTTTTCTGAAGGTAATGAAAAACTAGGCTGTTGAGTCCTCTGGTGGGAAAGTGGTCACGCCAAATGAGGTTCATTACAGGTTATGATGGCAGAAACTGGTCTAGTACCGTTGCAAATCTCATGTATTGTCCTGAAGAGGGGGAACAATTCAAGCCACTGGTTCTTTTGCAAGACTTCATAAACCTCTTCTGCTGTCAAGACACCCTTCCAAATTGAAGAAAATATTAACTTTAAAGCTTTGATGAACTATAAAATACCAACAACAACACAGAGACATCCATTGCCCAAACAACATTTAACAAAGTAGTTTGATTAATGTTGTTAATGAAGAAGAAAATAAATAAGCATGCAAAGGCATAAGCTTGGGGGAAAAAAGGGGGGGGGGGGTTGGAACCTTCAAGAACTTATTTTGCTTGTTGCATTGAGGTTCCTTTATCCTCTAATCAAGCAAGGATCGCTGCAGATCTCTTTCAAACTCCAATGATGAAGAATTAGCAAAAACAAACAAGAATCAAAGGTGAAAGAAGTAACGTAAAGGGTTCACCATTGAACTCAAAAGGATGGTAAGCAAGTGCATTTAGGTAACCTTCCAATTGCACAAGTTTTTGATCAATCCAGAGAACACTCTTGGTGCATGAAACCATAATCATCAAATAATAAGTTTTGAGAAGCCTATGAAATCTGAGCCTACAAATTGACACACTTGGAAAGTCAATTATCATAGAGGGTGTCTGAGGCTCTGAGCAAGTGTCTAACGGTACCTTGTCACTATTGAGCCACAGTGAGTTCTCAAGTTTGGCCAGCAGTTCACATCAACTGCAAGGTATTATAATAACCTCCAATTTTTGTTGCGAATGGAACATGCACTCCCTCCATCACAAGTTGCATGATATTCTTGAAAATTATTACGTCACTTTTTTTTTTCTATAGCTTCCGTGGATGTGTTCATTCTTATTTCTTAGTTCTGCTGACAAATCTCTCAACCAGAAAAAGGAGGGAAGAAAGACGATTTCGTGCTTGAAGCTAGTGTCTATCTAGCCTTCACATTCAACAATATACATTTGGTTCCATAACCAATGACCGAAATGCGAAGAATATATCGACATTCAATAAAGAAGACAGCAAATGTCGGTACTTTCACCTGTAATTTCTGGCCCTTCAACATCTCTTCTTCTAGGTCCCCAAAGGACCTGCACAAAAGTTCATGTTACCCATTGGTCAATAAATCTTCAACTCCAAAAAGTCAAGACTCACAGCCTACTCAGGAGAATAAAGCCATTAATTCTTCAACCTTTGTCCTCTATTGATGGAAAATGCCTCAGCAACTTTCCTATTTCTTCCTGCAACTGCATAACCCAAATAAGACAGGATGAAATAAGAAATTACTGAAATCTAAAGTAAAGTCACCAAACTGCTTGCTTACAGCATGTAGCAATGAGATCAGCCACTCCACAACTCTCGAAGAATGTATCATCCTTAACTGTTGGGAACAGTCGCTTAGAAAAGGCCCTCATTTCATTCAAGCCAATTCTTACAATTGCTGCCTAACCACAAAGGAGAGAGAAAAGTAAATAGAAAGGAGAACTTTTCATCTTCAGCTGAAATAACACATGTCTGTATAGGCTAGGAGACATATACAAGTTGTTTTAGCCTTAAACCCTTATACAGCTATACAACCATCTCTTTCTTACCAGTCAATCAAAATTTACCGATTCAAAACTTGCATCATGATAAAGATAATGCAATTACCAAAGTTATCAGTTGCACATTAGCTACAAAACCATTCTATCTCAGTCTATGCCTGCCGAGCATTAAAACTTTAAAGGAATCAGATTCTTAATGCAAAATCTGCTCACCTTTGTGTTGATCCCCATATTTAAACCATCGACAAATCCTGATCACAAACACATATGATCATTTTCCACGTTAAAATTAGAATACGTAATGGATTTAGGCAGCTGTAACTGTAAATTGAACAACAAACCTGCAGCTATGGCCACAACATTTTTCAGTGTACCACATAGCTCGACCCCTTCCACATCTTGGACCTATTATGCAAAACAACTAGATATTAAACCGAGACTATATTTTCTACCCTTTTCTAATAACAATCACCGGAAAGGTTATGATGAAATAATCAAAGACTGCTCATAAATAATCACACAACTCCCATATATACATTGCTAATTTTTATTTAATGACCTTAAACTTGTCTTATTATTGTTGGATTTTAAATATAAGAACACACCATACAAAACAGTTGTGCAACTATATTAACTCACGGCTCTGTCTATCAAAAAAAAAAAAGAAAAAAAAAGGAACTCACTGCTGTGACTGCAAAATAAGGTGTGCTAAATAGTCGAGCCCACCTCTCAGCAACCTCAATATTTCCCCTATAACCAAGTGTTGCTTCGCTAAATTTCTCTTCAGCAATCTACAAAGCGAAAGTCAGATCTACTTTATACAAACGTTTGAAGGTCAAATATCAATGAGATTATTAGTGTAAAAGGACATTGAGGAATTAGTTTGGTTACCTCATGTGCAATATTTGCCCCCATTAGGACGCAACAATCAATTCCAAGGTTTTCAGAGATTAAGGAAGAGATCATGTGTGGACCTTCTGCCTTGACCTCCATGCCTTTGATCAATGAAATAGCTTCTACGCCCTTGTTTATCTTGCCAACCAATCTTTTGCAGACATCCTCAACAAATTGATGTGGGGTTACAAATACCAGCATATTTGCATCTTTCACTGCATAAATTGGGTCATTTAGCCCATAGATCAGATATTTTGATTCAAAATCAACAAAGTACCATGCATAATATGATTTTGAATATTTTCCCAAGTTCTACCACCAAGTTTATTGTCTCATTTCTGAAAACAAGACTTGCTTTTGGAGTTAGCTGGAAATAGTTTAGCATTCAGCTACTTCACGATTTCATTATTGAATTCAAAGGTCAAGGTATCAGCTATCACGGAGACCTATGAAGCAGGACAATTCTGTTAGCCTCGCATATCTGTTTCAGACATGTATCCAACACCGACACTCTCGGATACTCCCCAGACACGTGTCGGACACGCGTAAAACATGTCCTTTGAATAAGTATCAAAATAAATATCCGACACTTGGAGTACTCATAGTGGACACGTGAATCCCAGCCTTCGGACACTTCCAAATCCATTATGGGCATCACATTTTCAAGTAGCCTACCTCCAAGGACATCCTCAACTATGATATCCTTTTATCAATACATCATTGTTCTTGCCTGCTACTTTAACATCTTACACATACCTTTGTCTCTCTTTTACATAACTTTGTCATCCATTATATATATATATATACATATATATATATATATATATATATATATATATATATATATACACACACACACATGTAGTTTTAGAATTCATAAACTATTAGACAAAGGGCTTTTGGACGTCAATAATACCAACTTTGGGGGTATTGAATACTAATAATACAAAACTATTTTCTTGGACACTAGCAGTACCAACTATCGACCTATTTTCTTCCAATACTACACTGCCGAGTTGTTATGGTTTTAACTCATCGAAAAGATGATGTGGCTCCATAATGCGTGACATAGAAGGCATGTTAGTGTCCACGTCAACATTTTCTACCCAAGCTCCGCCTTCCACGTCACACATTATGAAGTCACGTCATCTTTCCGATGAGTTAAAACCATAACAATTCGCAGGTGTACTGTTGGAGGGAAATAGATCGATGGTTGGTAATGCTAGTGTCCAAGAAAATAGTTTGTATTATTAGTCTCCAATACCCCCAAAGTTGATATTATTGACATCCAATAGTCATTAGAGAAAACTTAATTATTAACAAACAGTTTCAAAATAGAAATTGATATTTCATGAAGTACTATATAAAATCAGGGTATGTGACAGACTATGTGACAAACATAATTATTAACTACGTGTCATGTCCTTATTTTTTTTCAAAAATCGTGTGTCCCTTTGTCCATGTCATGTCGTACCCGTATCTCATGTCTGAGCACGTGCTTCTTAGACAAAGATGCATACTTCTCTACTTTATGCACTGTGGAGGACTCGTTATGATGCCTCAACTGAAGTCAGTTCAATAATGAGTAATACAGACAAAATCACCATCCGGAAAAGAATAGCAGTGTTTAATCCTGAAATAAATGTTACATCAGCAACTGCTAAATAAGCTTTTTTTTTTTTTTGGCATAGGAGATGCTAAAAATGGGCAAGTTGACAAAGTGAAAACCAAATTTTCAGTAGGGTTAGACAGTGAGCAATACAGTGACTAATTGATCGCCATCTACGGTAGCAAACTTACATGCCATAAAAGCACTACATTACAAATTGAGAACTGAAACAACTACCCCAACTTACAAGAACAAGGCCAGAGTACAATTTCAGGGGCAGAAATAAACATATACCTGAGTTATCAAGGTCTGGATCAGCTATGACATTTTTACCAAGTTTTATACCAGGAAGATACTTCACATTTACCTAGAAAGAAAACCCCAAATCAGAAAATAATAATAATAATAATAATAATAATAATAATCATAATAATAATAATAATAATTAACTCCCATATTCCATATAATCTAAAGCTAATTCTTACATTAGTTTGGTTGATAACGGTGGACAATTTCTCTCCTCCGGACAATGTTTCATCATACACCCACATCCTAACTTCATCTGAATCATCCAAACAAAAATAAAAGAGGGGGCAGTCAAAATCGGCTCTCGAAAACCTTCCCGTAGTTTCGAAAATTGAATGCTAGAGTAATGATAAAAGCATTAGCGAATGACTAATACATAATACCATGAAAATCGCTGTTTTTGAGGGTGTTGGATGCGATGAGCTTGGCTGCGACGCTGCCCCAATTGCCACTGCCAAGAACAGTAACTTTATACATTTGCTTGATACCGTCCTTCATGCATGTAATACAATGCACAGAGGCAGATGATTCAACAGCGAGTATAGTGGCAAAGAGGAAAATTTGTTCTTGATTTGCTTCTTTTGGATTGTGGGCGGTGAATCAAGCAGTGATCAATCAGCCAAAAAGCAAAGTACACTAGAATTTTTGGGAACTAGGGCCTTCGATTAATCAGTAAATTACATTTATTTTATCAAACATTTCTACTAATAATTTATACATTTATTCATGTATTTAAATCTTCTAAGATATTGTATATTTTAGATATTGTATATTTGACTGTTATTGGATTTTCCGACGAACATCAAAAAGATAAATATGAATTAACATTTTTACCCTTAATATTAATTCATATGACTTTCAATTAAACATGAATTGACATTTTTACCCTAATATTAATTCATATGACATTTAAATCACATCATTTTCTCTACTTTATTTCTTCGAAACTCAGTCCCTCCCCATTCTGAAAATGAAAACTCTTATAAAATATCTTATAAAATATCAAGGGTGAAAAATCAATTATGATGGAAGAAATGTCTTATAATGAAAATGAAAAATGAAAAAGAATTAATATCAAGGGTAAATATGTCAATTTATATTTATCTTTTTAATGTTCGCCGGAAAATTCAACAAAAGTCAAATATAAAATATTTTAGGAGGTTAAATATATAAACACTTAATGTCAGATAAGCTAAAAGTTATTTCATAAATGTCAGATGTGTAAAAATTATTATCACCAATGTCAGGTGACGTAAATGTAATTTACTCTTCCATTAAATTAAGTCCTTGCTCATGTTGTGAGTAGTTAATGACATGGTAAAAATATACTCCCTCGTCTCTTTTGAAGTGTCAAATAAACTAATTTTAGAATACCAATGTGTCTTGGAAATAGAGTGAAAAAAATTATATATGGACAAGTATATCCCTCATTAAGAAAAAGAGATGAATAAAGAAAAATTTTAAAAGATAAAATAAAAATCTCTTACATTAATAAGGGTAATATGGGTACTTTAGTTATTAAAAATGTAAAATTGACCATAAAAAGGGACAAGATAGTTAAGAAAATTGACACTCATTAAGGGACCAAGGGAGTAATAAAAAAACATAATAATTGGAAGGTACCCTTAGTTGCCTAAATTATTTTTAAATCCTTGTGTTACTAAAATATAATTTTAAGATATTCTACAATTTAAGTTAATAATTTTTGGGTGATAAATTCAATGATTTGAACATATTTGGTGAGGTTTTGGTCGCAAATTGCTTGATATTGTTTATTGTCGGTGAACGTCAATACTTAAAAAGCGATGAACACTCAAGTAGTCCACGTAACCTCACAAAAACATGCTTAAATCACTGAATTTGTCCTATAACAATTGTTGTTGGAAATATTTCAAGAGTATAAGAAGATTATATAGCATAAGGAATCGTGTGGAACAAGTATAAGGATTATATAAGATAAACATCAAGAATATAATCAACACGGATGAGTTTGAGACCAACAAAGATCGTGTAGGTCTCCAGAGAGCAAGAAAAACCATTCTGGGCTCAACACGGATCGTGTTGAGGCAACACGGACTGTGTTGCTCCCAACACGGACCGTGTTGATCCAACACGGACCGTGTTGAATACCAGAATATGTTTTTAATGCTAACGACTATATAATCTTAAATATTAAGTTTATAATATTAATATTAAGCTCGGTATTAAGATCCAACAACTATATTAGTTGACCAAGTCAAGGTCATAATCCATCATTAAGGACCTTAATTATGCCTTTGACTAAGGGGTGTAATTAGGGTTGGATTAGGTGTGGAAGTCTCCTATAAATAGGAGCCATTCCCAAGCCCTTTGAGATAATCACAAACATCTATTCTATTCTATAATCACATCCTCTCAAATATAGGCTGCAGCTATACTTGAGAGAATCAAGTGAGAAACCTATGTCTTAAGTGCGACAAGAGCTAAGTTTTATCCCTTTGAACATTTACGGTACAGTAAATAGTTCTTAAGGAAAATGAGTATAAGACCATGACTCTTAGCGTTATCCAAATAAGTCAAGTTAACCATTTGGTTATTAAGTTCAATCTCCGTCTTGTCACATGTACCGCTAGAAGATCAAGATACCAAGAGAAGATGATGAAGATTCAAGTCGTTGTCAAACATCATTTTCCAACAATCTTAAGAACTATATTACGAGACAAGATTGGAGGAGGCTGAGAGTTGGACTTCCAAGATTCAAGAGGGATTACAAAGATAAGTAATTTATATTCTACAAGTTTATTAGTATCAATTTTCATATAAGTTTATTAAGTTTTTTTGAGCAAGTTTAATGATTAAAAGTTTATTAATCATTTGTTTATCTATATGTGTTTTATATACATGAGAAATTGATACAAAAGTGTGGCAATACAAGTACAAGGTATAGATGTTCATGATGGGAATTGTTGCTCGATTATGCAATAATGTTTACATGGATTAAGGGCAAGGTAACAACAAGGCATTTACAAGGAGGTCAAAGGTAATTAAGTTGTTTATTTGGGGGTTATATGCATGTGCATTGACCATGTTTAAGTTGCCTCTTAATACTATCAAGTTAATACCAATGAATATGTTTTATTACCTTTGACATGTTTAATTGGTTTATAAGAATTGCCATCAAGGATAAGTGTATTGAAATTCCATGATAAGATAGTTGTTGATGGATGGTGCAAGAAAAAGTCAAAATAAGTATTTATTTATTTATTTATATTATTAAATGCACCATTGAACACCTACATAAGTTACAAGTATATTTAGCCATATGTTTTAAGTTGGCTATGATATTAAGTTATATGGAAGTTTCATACTAGTAATAAGGATGATATTATTACCATTAAAATATTTCTTGGTTGGATGTTTTAAGTTACAAGTTTTTAAGGTGTTTAATGTGGAAATTCATTGTGGCAAGATTATATTTTGCTTCTTATAATCTGAATTTTTCCATGTTTATTCACATGTTTAAGTATCCTTAAGTTTATTCCGCCAAAATTGTTTTTGATATTAATATGAAGGATGAGTACTAGTTGATTAGACCTTTTATTAATATCATGTTTGGAAATCTTGTTCCATGTTTATAAGTGATAGGTATGAATGATTTCATACTTAATGTTTTGCCTATTGTTATTCAAGTATTGTTTAATAGCATGATTAACAAGTTAATTTTATGTTTAAGTTTGAAGCATGAAAATAGAATATAAGTATTGGCAAAAGTATTATGTTTCTAATTTATAAGTTATAAGTTGCCATGAAATTCTATTTGGTTATCTCAAGTTTATGATTCTATTCTTGATGATTGAAATAAGTTTATGCAATTGAAAGTCAAATATGAATTTGTTATTAAGATAGGCTTTGCATATAAGTGTAATTTTTATGAGAATTATTTGAATGCATACAAGTGGCTTGTTTATTGATTTAAGAAATCCACTATAAGTTGTGTGCATTGAGGTTCAAATTTATATTATTATCATGAGTATATTTTTATTATGCTTATAAGTATTGTAATAAGAAAAGCAAAATAAATTTTTATTATCATTATTTTACAAGTACATATATATGTGATTATATATGTGGATAAGTTATTGGCAGCATTATGTGGTTATTAAGATGAAATAGCAAGTTTGTGTACAAGAAGCCATATAAGTAATTATATATGAGAAATCATATGTGATTTATTTTGTACAAGTTTATAAATGGCTAATATAATTTCATAGATATTGGAAATATAAGAGTACACAAGTTAATAAGAAAGAAAAAGGATTAATCATGTTGTGGGACCCGGGAAAATCCCCGTGGTATCCCTCGCGGTAAACGGCGAGTTGAAAGGGGTGTGTCTTTTCTTTGAGAAGATTTGCTTGAATCTCCGTTTAAAATAAATTAAACTTAAAATTTAAATAAATTCTTTTTTCTTCGAAATTTTTATTTACTCGGAGAAATAAACAGAAAACGAAAAAGAAAGAAAAAGAAAACAGAAGAAATAAAAGAAGACAGCAAGCATAGAGTCTGGGGACTAGGCTCGGGACGACTCACTGTAGCAATACCTGCAGGTATCGTGAGTCAGTGGCTCGGAAAAAGGGTACTGATTAAACTCTCTTTTTTTGAAAATACACTTTTTGAGTTCGAAATTTTATTTACTTTATGAAATAAACAGAAAACAGAAAAAAGAAATAGAAGAAATAAAAGAAAACTGCAAACAGGAGGATTCGAACCCGGGATGAGGCTATCGCCGCTGCGACACTGCGGTATCGTGGTCGGTAATTCGAGCGAGTCTGACCGAAGTCAGGTTCGGGCCGTGGGTCGGGCCAGAATACCGCCAAGTATTCTGTCCGTCCCGGCCTCAAAGCCTACTTCCGAACTTAGGGATCCAGACCTAAAAAAAAAACTTTTATTTTCGCAATCCGTTTTCTGAAATCCGAAAAAGAAAATGAAACCCGAAAGATAAATAAAAGAAAGAAAAGAGGAGAGAGTCGCCAATTAATTTTTGAACGAGAATTAATAAACTCAGAAAAGTGACTCCACAAACCACGAACCACGAGATTCGGATCCGGGGGTAAGGTTACGAATTCGGGAATAAAATTCCCGAATCTGCCCGTTCAACGAACGGACTTTACTAAATCGGTTAAAATAAAAAAGAGAAGGGGGAAGAAGAGAGTAGAACGGAGTATTAATTAGTGTAATTAGTGTTATTTAGTTACATACAAATGCGATAATAAAGCGAGAAATAAATACAAGAAATAAAAGAATTAAATGCAAGCATACCTTTATTCACGAACAATCCATATTAAATACAAGGGTTAACTCAAGTTACAAGATAATATGAATGGAGATGAGATAAAGTAAAATGCCAGTTAAGTGTATGCAAAAATGAGAGAAATAAAGAGGGAGAAGAGAAGGTGAAATCACCAAGTGTCAATACACCAGGGTGATTTCAGTGTAGGATGAAATGGGGTATGAGAGGGGTTTTTATAGGAGAAATTAGGGTTGAGAATTAGGTTTAAAAAGGGGGGGGGGGGGAATGCGGCATAATACCGCCAAGTATTAGGCCCAACTGTGCGAAAAATTAGGTCGCGACACGCTTCTCGAGGTGGATGGTGGCGCCCTGGGTCGGGCAGAACCCGCCCACAATACCTACAGGCATGCTGGGCTTTGGAGGCGCCCAGCTGGGCGTTTCCCTAGGCTAGCGCGCTTCCCGAGGTAAACCGGGTCGGGCCTGACCCGCCCAAATACCTGCCCGTATGTTGGGCCTGGGAGAAGCCCAGTTACACGCTTTCCGAGGTGGGCCCGCTTCCCGATGCAACCCGGCCCTACCCTACAGAATATCTGCCGGTATGTTGGGTCTGGGAGAAACCCAGTTGCACGCTTTCCAAGGTGGGCCACGCTTCCCGAGGTCAGCACGCTTCCCGAGGCAATCCGGCCCGACCCGACAGAATACCTGCCGGTATGCTGGTCCTGGGAGAAGCCCAGTTGCACGCTTTCCGAGGTGGACACGCTTCCCGAGGTGACCTGGGTCGGGCATAACCCACCAGAATACCTGTAGGTATGCCCATATACGGGTTGCAGTCCTGCTTTGAGCCGCGTGCCAGGCTTTACTTTTTTGGGCTTGTTTGGATTGGGCTTTTTTTTGTGATGGCTTTTTTTTGGGGGTTTTCTTCCTTTTGCATTTCACTTTCTTTGGCATTTTCCTAAAATAAAATAAAATAAAAATAAAAATAAAAATAGTTACAATAATTATGAGACACTTTTTGGGTGTCTACACATGTTTATATGATTAATGGTATGTATAAATATAAGGTACATATATACACAAGTTGTCTAGGCTATTTCAAAATATTATTAAATATACATAATATGGATTCAAGTATGTGAATTCATGATATGTATAAATTAGATAAGAAAGCTTTCTATGCTTATAAGATGTTTCATAAGTATAAGATGTTGCGTTCTATGCTTATAAGATGTTGCATAAGTATTAGATGTTGCATAAGTAAGGATTCATGATTATTTTTAACAAATTGAACCTACAAGATTATTTGGCTAATTTTCTTAGCTAATTATGCAAAGGAAATTTCATATGATTTTTGTTGAGTGTTTGTACTAAGTTCAAGTCATATATGAAATTTATTTAAGTATTGACTTTCATGCATATTTACAAGTGTCTTGTCATGTGATTCATGTTTATGAATGTTTATAGAGTTTTATGATTTATTCAAGCATGCCAAGAGGACTTAAGTTTTGGTTTGTTTGATTAAAATAAGTATTTGACTCTGTGTTGTTTATGGGATTACAAGTTTAAGAATAATCACTTGATCCTATAAGTGTGTAAGGCAATTTTGCTTGATTTTTTTTAAGTGCAAAATTGATTTATGTGATTATATAAGTGTGTAGAATCATAAGTTGTTTATTTCCTTTTATTAATGGAAATATAAGTAGACAAGAACATGCTTTATTCTTGACATGGAAATATGAGTGGAGTTTTATTCACTTAATATTATGTTTATAAGTTTGATCATGCTAGTAAGTTTAAGTATGTTATATTTTACTACATGTTAATTTAAGTAGGTGTAAGTCATGTACTTGCAACTATGTTCTTAGGCAATTCAAGTTATTTTTAAGTGACATGGACACAAGTTTATCTACATGTTTGGTTGTTGTAAGCTTCTCATGTTATTCAATCATATTTTAATATGATAAGAGTTTATTAAGATTTTATGCAAGTTCACTATAAGATAAACTTCTTTATGAAATAAGTGAATTGATTGCATAAGATATATGAGAAGATTTCATACTTTTGTATGGTCTATGTGTCAATATGTATATGTTTACATATATGTATTCATTGAGTTATGGCATATGAAATATCAAACATGATTAAATAAGTATAAGATTGAACATGATTACTCATGTGTTTTAGTGTATTCATAAATATAAGTTGAATACATGTTTGTCCTGTTAATTTTTCAAGTTTATAAGAGCATGTAGTAGAATACAAGGAAGTATTTTTATATATAAGGAATTATGCATACTTGCGATGGACTATAGTTCATGATTATGGAAATGGTTATTTTTTGAGGTTATACAAGTTCATAAAGTTTAATTTATGAGGTTTCCGGATAATCATGATTGACAATGGTCTATGTTGTTTGCATAAGTTGAGTATGCATATATCAAGTTTATTTGCTACATAAGAAGTGTATAGTTTTTATGCATTTGACTATTCTAAATTCATGATGATATATATTTATCAATGGATTTGGAAATGACAAAGTTTAAGTGTTATATATTATGTTTGAGTCTTCATAGCTATATGCTTTGAAGGGTGGACTTAAATATAAAAGGAGATAATACAACCATGGTAATGTGATGGTTTAATCATATACTTGGTAGTATACTCTACAAGATAATCATTCATGATTATGAACCATTGTTGATTCAATGAGTTAAAGTTGTAAGTTCAAGTATGTAGCAAAGGATTCAGATATAATGATTTAATTTCGTATAAGTTGGAAATTCGATTTCCATATAAATCAAAAGTTAAGTGGTTTGTCAAGTATGAGGTTATTTTATTCACAAGTTTGTATCCATAGTGTTTTGGATAATAAGCATATAAGAGGATCCATATCAAGTTTACACGCGGTATAGTGTGATTGTATTCGAAAAATAATATGATGGTTTGTTCATATTATGGTGAGGATATTCTTATTAAGGTCATGGTAAAGATATATTTATATATCTAGTGGACCTTGTTTTTAGAGATGGGTTAAGTAGCCTAAATATCTACTACTTCACAACAATGACTCAACTTTACGAATTGGAATACTACCAATTTCTAAAGTTCAAATGAGTACGGAGTTGTCTAAAGTAGTAGGAAACATCGATTTCATACATCTCAGGTTAAGTGATGCTTAATATCTGTAATGACAAGAGGTTGAGTAGTAATACTCTTAATGGACTTTCTGGAAAACCTAATTATAGGGGTGGTATAATTACAAAGTCTACCTATGTAAGTGTAATGTGTGGCCGCATAAAGGAACTATGGGCTAAAGTTCCGAAACACTTACTAAGGATAAGGACACAAGGCCGGATAATAGTGTCAAAGTTTTAGCACTTAAGATTTAAAAACAAACGTGTGTGTATTACGAGTATACTTGATCAATATAAATCCAAAGTTCAAAGACATGTCTACTTTGTGACTTGGATTCAATTTTGGCTCGTATATACTAAGTGAAAAGTTCAAAGAGCAATCTACTTTTCATTATGCATATGTTTGTGGGTTTCTCGTGTGATTACAAGTTAAGGTATATCTCAAATGGCGAGGGTGTTAACTCCTTAAGTAAAAGTTATTTCAAGGGTTTTACATACTCTTGAAATAGCGGGGGATTGTTGGAAATATTTCAAGAGTATAAGAAGATTATATAGCATAAGGAATCGTGTGGAACAAGTATAAGGATTATATAAGATAAACATCAAGAATATAATCAACACGGATGAGTTTGAGACCAACACGGATCGTGTAGGTCTCCAGAGAGCAAGAAAAACCATTCTGGACTCAACACGGATCGTGTTGAGGCAACACAGACCGTGTTGAATGCCAGAATATGTTTTTAATGCTAACGGCTATATAATCTTGAGTATTAAGTTTATAATATCAATATTATGCTCGGTATTAAGATCCAACAACTATATTAGTTGACCAAGTCAAGGTCATAATCTATCATTAAGGACCTTAATTATGCATTTGACTAAGAGGTGTAATTAGGGTTGGATTAGGTGTGGAAGTCTCCTATAAATAGGAGACATTCCCAAGCCATTTGAGATAATCACAAGCATCTATTCTATTCTATTATCACATCCTCTCAAATATAGACTGCAGCTATATTTGAGAAAATCAAGTGAGAAACCTATGTCTTGAGTGCGACAAGAGCTAAGTTTTATCCTTTTGAACATTTACGGTACAGTAAATAGTTCTTAAGGAAAATGAGTATAAGACCATGACTCTTAGTGTTATCCAAATAAGTCAAGTTAACCATTTGGTTATTAAGTTCAATCTCCGTCTTGTCACATGTACCGCTAAAAGATCAAGATACCAAGAGAAGATGATGAAAAATCAAGTCGTTGTCAAACATCATTTTCCAACAATTGCTAACTTAAATTATAGAGTAACTTAAAATATACTAGCGTTGTATATCTCGTGCAATGCACGAAATTTTTTTTCTGTATCTATATGTGATTTGTTTTGCAGAGTAATTTTATAACAATTATAAATTCAAATAATAATTAGAAATTATTAATAAAAAAATGCAACAATTGTACTGTCATTATTTTTGTATTTTTTGTGTACATATTGTATTCAAAAGTAGTTAGATGATATATTAGTTAAGGATACCAAATATATATTTATGATAAATATTATTTTAATTGTGTATTAGCAATATATTAATATTTGTGTATTATTAGTTTTGTATAACTAACTTAGGAGAACAAATCAAGAATTTTAATCAGGGTCTATTTTCTTATGAACTTACAATTTATGTATTTAATTACTGGTGATGATAATTACTGGTGATGATATTTGATACTTTGTATTTTATGTTCATTTTAATTTCATATGATGCCTTAATCACTAATTGTAAACACAAATTTCAAGTCTAAAATAAATATAGGGAATTGAAAAACAAATTAATTTGTACTAATATTTGAATGTATGCAGGCACAATCTCTATATTAAATACAATAAAGTAGTCCTCTAATTCGATCTCCTGAAATTTGGGTGAGCCAAGGGCGCGGACGCTTGATCTCAATCTCAAATGCAGATCTAGCTGAAGAACTCTGTAATGGGTTTTGAGCTGAAGGTCTTGAACGCTGATCTCCTTAGTGCTTACATGGTAGCTGGAGGCTGCTCGAAGGTTTACCGTTTGTAGGTTGACTGTTGGCTGCAGTTCTTCAAGTTCTTGGATATGAGGGCTTGAGTGTTTGGTCTCGATCGATGAACCAAATGAAGATGATGACTGCAGTCTTTGATGTGAAGAACGGAAGTTGTTGAACTAGCAGGCGTTGGTCCTTGGCGCTTGATAGATGAAGGTCGCTTGTAGTTCGATCTTTTGAAGGCTTTGTAGGTCTTGTCGAAGAACTCTGTTGTCTTTCTTGATCAAGACGTGCTAAAGACTTGGAGACTCGATCTTGAGCTTCTGTAGACTTCGATCCTTGGCGCTTGGTAGTTGGAGGTCGCTGACAGTTTGATCTTATGGAACCTTTCGAGTGCAGAATGCCGAATGCCATCGGGGGTTCCAAAATGGAGGGGGATGACCCCCTATTTATAGACTTTGGAGGCCTAGCCCCTAGGATTTGAGTTGAGCTTTGGGCTTGAGCCCAAGTTAATTAATTATTCCTTTAATTTTAAGTAAAAAATAATTAATATTTCTGCATCATCTTTAACACACGCCATGATATTATTGGTCACGAATCATGATGTATTTCCATTTAAAATTCAATTAAATAGACCGTCATAATTAATTTAACACATGGCGACTAATTAGCCAAATAAATTTAATTTATTTTCCACGTATCTTTTTTTAATTGGTCGACTAATTTTTGCCTCCTACAAATGCCCCCTTCGAGAGTCAACCGTGGACACAAACTTATAGTGTTTAAAATGGTTGGGTCTTGAATATTTAAGGACAATAATTTTTTTTATCACAAGTTTTTAGTTTGGATAAAATTTCATCAAAAATTTAATCGGATAAAATTTTTGGCAGCTAGAGTTAGAATTGGAGTTGGAGATGGAGATGGAGATGGAGATGGAGTTCGAGACTTGATTGAGAATTCTAGTAATATACTGAAATTTGGCCAATCACATACTATATAAACGCACCATCCTCGCCTATTCCATTCATCTTTTGTTCCTTGTCTTCCCCCTGAATTTGCAAACTCATAGGTTTTACAATATCTTCTTTTTCTTTCTTCTTCTTTTTGTTTTTTTTAATATAATTGACATTTTCTTTTTCTTGTTAAAATTTTTTTGCCATCTTTTCGGAACAGGGAGCTGAGATTATTTGTTATCGAGTGCTTGAAGTTGTCCTTCGTCATCGTCAGTGTCTTGCTTCATATGAAGATGAAGACCTTCCCCGTTGACTTGCTATGGTGATCTCCATATCATATGCCTTGGTTGTCGATTCCTGGAAGGTTTTTGGCTTGGCCATCTTGAGGACATAGAGCAAATCCCAATGTATGCCTTGAGCACACATATCCACGATCGAAGCTTCGGTGAGGCAGTCCTTGCATTCAAGATTAAGAGCCCTCCAACGATGGATGTAGTAAAGAACTGGCTTGCCCTCCCACTGTTTGGTGTTTGTCAGCTCTGTCATACTGACAACCCGTTGAGCGCTATAGAACCTGTTGAGAAACTCTTGCTCCATTTGTTCCCAACTGTTGATAGACTCAGGCTCTAGATCCGTATACCAGTCGAATGTGATCCCCTTCAGAGAGCGAACGAATTGTTTCACTAATCGATCTCCTTCTATGTCGGCATTGCTACAAGTTTCGATGAAGTGAGCGATGTGCTGCTTAGGATTACCCTTCCCATCAAATTGATTGAACTTTGGGGGTTGATATCCTTATGACATTTGAAGGGCGTCGATCCTCTTCGAGTATAGCTTTGTGTAAAAGTGGGTCTTGTTTGATCCCTCTCCGAGTTGAGCTCGCACTGCATTTGCCACCAAGTTTTGAATATGCTCCACAGTTAGTGATTCTCAAGATGAGTTACTCTTCTTGTCTTCCCTATTGCCATCACCATTGAAAGACTCTCTGTCAGATTCCTCTTTGTCTGAATCTTCATCGGAGTTTTGATACGAGCGCTTCTCTATCTTCTTCATCAGTTTCGCAATCTACTCACTTTGTTCGCTAATCTTCTTATCTTTCTCTTCACTTTCCCTGACAAGACTGTTTAGCATAGCCTCAAGTTTAGCTATATTTTCTTCCATGTTGACATCCATCACGTCGCTTAAATCGAAGGTTGAATTTGACTTCTTGGAGAAAGAGATGAGAGGCATAGAGATCCCACGGTGTGTGCCAAATTTGTAAACACAAATTTTGAGTCTAAAATAAATAAAGACAGGAAATTGAGAAACAAATTAATTTGTAATAATATTTGAATGTATGCAGGTACAATCTCTATATTAAATACAATAAAATAGTTATCTGATTCGATCTCCTGAAATTTGGGTGAGCTGAGGGCGCGGACGCTTAACCTCGATCTCAAATGCAGGTCTAGCTGAAGAACTTTGTAATAGTTCTTGAGCTGAAGGTCTTGAGCATTGATCTCCTTAGTGCTTGGTAACTGGAGGCTGCTCGAAGGTTGACCGTTTTGTAGGTTGACTGTTGGTTGCAAACTTACAGTTCTTCAAGTTCTTGGATACGAGGGCTTGAGTGATTGGTCTCGATCAATGAACTAGACGAAGAAGATGACTACAGTTTTTGATGTGAAGAACATAAGTTGTTGATCTAGCAGACGTTGGTCCTTGGCGCTTGATGGCTGGAGGTCATTGGTAGTTAGATCTTCTGAAGGCTTTGCAGGTCTTGTCGAAGAGCTCTGTTGTCTTTCTTGATCAAGACGTGCAGAAGACTTGGAGACTCGATCATGAGCTTCTGTCGATTGTGATCCTTGCGCTTGGTAGCTAGTTACCGCTGACAGTTTGATCTCCTGGAGCCTTTGGGGTGCAGAATGCGAATGCCGCTTGGGGTTAAAAATGAAGGGGGAGGACCCCTATTTATAGTCTCTCGAGGCCTAGCCCTTAGGGTTTTAGTTGGGTTTTGGGCTTGGGCCCAAGTTAATTAATTATTCCTTTAACTTTAAATAAAGAAATAATTAATATTTTCTGCATCATCTTTGATACGTGTCATAAAATTCAATTAAATGGACCGCCATAATTAATTTAACACGTGGCGGATAATAATTGGCCGAATAAATTTAATTTATTTTACACGTTTTATTTTTTAATTGGTCGACAAATTTTTGCCTCCTACACTAATGTAATTATTAATTTACATTTTTTATCGTGATGTTAATCAAATTTTTATTTTCTTTTTACAATTATTAAAGAAAATATAGAGCAATAATATACATTTCTTATGGGAGTTATATTTTACACTTAAGATCTCTTATAATTTAGTTTAGTCTATTTTTATATTGAGATTGATATATTATAATAGTAAATTTGATGAAAGAAAGATTGAGTAATGAATATTTTTTTTTATAAAAGCTCATGAATATTATTTTAATTGTTTACTAATATTTATATCCTATATGTATGAGTTTATTCTTTTGAAGTTGACATTTATGTAACCAAATGAGTGATAGCTAGGTGGTAATTATTTTTAATTTTCATACTCCCAACCTAGGTTCAAATCTTGTTAGAAACAAAATATTTTCTAAAACATTTACCCGTTTACTATTCGTCGTCCCCCATTTTACTAATGTCGCCCACTTTTCACAATAACTTCTAGTAACGCCCTTGACCCTCACAATTCACTCTCCAACTTCTCTCTAGTTTCTATCTCTAATAATAATAATTATAATGAAAATAATAATAAAGATTATGATTATGATGATGATAATAATAATAATAATAATTACAAAATTTTATTTTTAAAAAAATTAATCGAAAAACGCAGAAAAACACGGTTGTGGCGTGAAATTTGCGGCGGCACCGTGGTGTTGCCGCACGTAGATCGCGTCACCGCCGCGACTGAGCCGCGATCTTCGTGCGGAACCACTGCGGTGCCACCGCAACCGTGTTTTTCTGGGTTTTTTTCGATTAATTTTTTGAAAATAGAATTTGTCAATATTATTATTATTATTATTGTTATTGTTATTATTATTATTATTATTATTATAATTAAATTGCAATGTTATTTTCGTCGAATTTACATGATTTTAATATTAATAACGATAATAATAATGATGATAATATCAATAATAATAATGATAATAATAATAATAATAATATTTACAAAATTTTATTTTAAAAAATTAATCGAAAAAAATCCAGAAAAACACGATTGCGGCGTGAAATTTGCGGCGGCACCGCGGTGTTGCCGCACGAAGATCCCGGCTCAGCCGTGGCGGTGCCGCGATCTACGTGCGGCAATACCGCGGTGCTGCCGCAAATTTCACGCCGCAACCGTGTTTTTCTGTATTTTTTTCGATTAATTTTTTTTGAAAATAAATTTTGTAAATATTATTATTATTATTATCATAATCATTATCTTTATTATTATTATTATTATAATTATTATTATTAGAGAGAGAAACTAGAGAGAAGTTAGAGAGTGAATTTATGAGGGTCAACGGCGTTACTGGAAATTATTGTGAAAAAGTGGACGACATTAGTAAAATGGGAGGTGACGTATAGCAATGCCCAACATTTATTCATAAATTTGGAGTTTGCTTGGAAATCCCAAACCTCTCAATTGTTTCTTATAGGTTTTGGTTTCCTTTAGGAGAACTTATTTTAATATATACATAGATAATAATAACAATAACAATAACAACAATAATAATAATAATAATAATAATAATAATTATTATAACAATAATAATTATTATTATTTATAATTGATAATTATGATGAGTTATTGTACAATGAAAATTTAAGATAAAGGGTAGGGGCAAAAAAGAAAATCAATATTTGAGTCATTAGTGATCCTTAGCTCCTTTTATAAGTAGTATAGATTCTAGAAACATAGTGCTTGAAAATAGTTTTCACAAACTGAAAAGTATTTCCCTGTCGTTTCTTAAAATATAATACTAGTATACTACCTCCCCTTGCTTAATTTCCATAAAAAAATATATGTTACGGCTCAGGTTATTTCGGATGAACTGACCATCAGATGAAAAGTTAATGTTCAATATCCAACTTTTTAGATATTTTGCAGGACAGATTATTCGGACAGACCTAAACTCGAGTCAGTAACGGGTCCGGTCAATAGAAAAATGGAAATTATTGTGTCCAAATTTCTCATCGAATCCGCCGAAGTTAAAATTCAGACGAAAAATCTATGACAATATCTGATTTTTTGGGTCAGACTGAACCGAATTTTCAGGTCGGACACTTTTTTTACAGCCTTATTTAATACTCTCTCCACTCTTTTTTTTAATCTGTCATTTACGCACTTAAATATCAATTTTTAATCAATAATTTTGCACATAAGATTTTGGAAAATTGGATCCTAGTAGACTATACTTTAGGGGTTTGGATTGTGGTGAATTGGACTTTAGAATTGTATTTTGGTAAACCAAAATGAAAAAGTGTTGTATTTTAGTGTAACACCACTGAGTTTCCAGCGTGCCACGTATACTTTCTACCAAGTTTCTGGCGTGTCATGTAGACTTTCCACCAAACCAACTCGATTGTGGTACATTTGAATTCAACACTTTTTCATTTTGGTATACCAGAATGTGTTGGCATTATTTCAAGAGTATAAAAAGATTATATAGCATGAGAAATAATGTGGAATAAGTATAAGGGTCATACATAGGATAAACATAAGTTATATGATCAACACAGGTCAATATAAGACCTACATGAGTCGCGCTGATCTCCAGAAAGTTAAATTAAACATTCTAGACTCAACACTGACTGTATTGCTCCAATACGGGCCGTGGTGCACCTACCAAACACCGTTTTGAGTCACAGAACCAGTTTAATGCTCCAACGACTATATAATCTTTAAGTCATAATCTTGTTTTAATACTAGATTTAAGCTCCCAACAACTATATTATCTTTATACGACATGGTCAATAGACTTAGTCAAGGTCAAGATACTCATTAAGGACCTTAATTAAGTCCTTTGACCAAGGGTATAAAGAGGGTGAGAAGTCTTCTACAAATAAGAGACATTCTCTAGTCATTTGAGCACAACCATCCTATCATCACATTCTATCGTTCTTGTCTAGACTGCAACTATACTAGAGTGTTTCAAGTGAGAAACAATATTCTTGAGTGTGTTAAGTGCTAAATTTTATCTCTTTGAACAATTATGATATAGTAAATTGTTCTTAAGGAAAGTGAGTTTGTCCACGACTCTTAGTGATATCCTAAGTAAGATAACCATTGGAATTTATACCATACTCTCTTTCATCCAACAATCTTAAGAACTATTTAATATGGCCTCACTTCGTAATATGTCTAGCAATTTTCAAAAGCTAGAACGATTTGAAGGAGTGGACTTTCGGCGTTGGCAAAGCAAGATGCATTTCTTGTTCACTACTCTCAATGTGGCCAATGTGCTTTACATTGAGATCTCTCCCAAGACGGTTCAAACACCTTCAACCAAGAAGGCACAAGCGTCTTCAACCGAAAAGCCCCCCACAGAATCAACCGACAAGATATCCAAAAAAGCAAGGGATAAGGTGGGGAGAAGACACCTATGGAAGATGCGAAGGCTACCCGACAAAGGCTCAAGATGGAGAATGATGACTACATATGTCGAGGATAAATTTTCAATGGGATGAGCGATACTCTCTTCGATGTTTATCAACATGTGGAGATGGCCAAAAAGCTTTGGGAGATGCTTGAAGCTAAGTACATGTCAGAAGATGCATCAAGTAAGAATTTTCTTGTTAGTCAATTCATGAAGTTTAAGATGGATGATAATAGGAAAAATTCTAGGTAGATCAATTTCATGAGATTCAACGTATTTTGAGTAACTTCAAGTAACACAACTTAAACATGGATGAATCTATAATCATATCTTCAATCATTGACAAGTTACCATCTTCTTGGAATAAGACTAAAAAGACACTCATGCACCGGAAAGAGGCTATGTCGCTTGAAGGATTGGCTAACCATCTTCGGATTGAAGAAGAGTTACCCCTAGAAAATGACACCAAATAGCAATCTAAGCTCCATATGGTATATGAGAATAAGGGAAACAAGAATTAGAATAAGAGTCACAACAAAACTAGCAAGGGAATCCAAAAACCCAAGCAAGTTTGTTGGGAAGGTGACAAACAGGGGCACACAAAGAGAGAGTGTTACCAATTGAAAAAGAAGCATGGTCTTTTGAACAAAGATACATCAAAAGGCAAGAGCAAGGATAAGGAACCAAATTCCTTTGTGGCCATGATTAAGGATTAAATCAATATGGTCTCCATTGGAAGTAATGATTGGTATATAGACTTGAGAGCGTCAAGGCATGTTTGCATTGTCAAGAGTTTTTTCAAGACTCTCAAACCTGGCGATTTGGCGAATGATGGTGTGAAACTCTACATGGGCAACAACTGTCCGGTTAAAGTTGAAGGCATTGGGCAAGTGGAACTCACTTTCACTTTCAGGAAAACTTTGCTTTTGAATGATGTGTATTTAGCTCCGGAAGTTTGTAAGAATCTTGTATCTGGTTATCTTCTTAGTAAGTTTGGTTTTATGAAAGTTTATGATGTGGATAACTATGCACTATTTCTAAGGGAGAGACTTTTGTTGGGAAAATATATGCTAATTGTGAAATGTTTAAGTTTAATGTTATAAGAAATAAATCTAGGAAAAAAATTGTGTGCAAAGAGTAAGAAAGATGGTTCAATTCATACAAAAACTAAAAGCTTTAATCAACTATTTAGTGTGTAATAAGCGGCGTTACCTAATGTGAAATTTCACTGGCGCGTGATAGTAAAGTGTTTGTATTATATATTTCTAGCGTATCCATGGTATTATTCTAGTGCACTTAAGGTGTGGATTGTAATGTATAAAGTGGCGTGCATGTCCATTACTATTCACAAAAGTTCCTACGGTGACATGCATGTGCAATATATGACATACGTAGTAGTGTGTTCATGTTGTCAATTTATTGTGTATTCAGTAGCATTATCCAATATGTAATTTTCGCAGAGCAAATAGCTAGTAGTGTGCTTATGATATTATTTTAGTGTGTTTATACTTCAAGTTGTAGTGTGCAAAATAATGTGCATGTCAACTACTATTCACAAAATTTCTTTAGTGAGCTGAATATATGTATTGTTGCATGTGTAGTATTTGACCTCCTAGTGTGTATTAGTAGCATTATCTAACGTGCAGTTCTTCCTGAGCATAGTGTTAGTATAGTGTTTGTACACTGTAATTATAAGGTGCTTGTGATAATAGCTTAGTCTACTTATGCTTTAGGCTGCAATATACTTAGTTTCTATTATAAGCGAAACATATGTATTAGTGTCCAACATGTGACCCCCTAGTGTGAATTTATTGTCAAGTTATTGTACTTAAGGTTTCGGCATAGTGTCTAAGGTAGTGTGCATGTCCATTTCTATTTATATAGTGTAGTTATGGTTTGCTTGGGCTCAATTTGGTTACAAAAGGCTCAACTTGAACCTCATCGAGATTTTAAAGTCAAGGTTTGAGCTTGACTCAAAAGCTCGGCTAGGTTCAACTTTAATATTTCTTTGAAATTTAAAATTCCTTAACTTCAAAGAAAAATCATGAAAATTGCAGGTATTTATTAAACTTAACTAGAAGGTGACATTTTCTTACCATAAGGGTATAATCAAGAAAAGTTAAAAATATTAGATAATACATGCCTCACCCCCTCTCTATTCCAGATCGAACTTATCATCCCGAGGCCAGATGAAGAAGTTGTCCTCAAGACCACCTCCCAAGATTTTCGGGCTTTGACCATCTTCATTTCAAGGTTCAGGCCAAGTGGTTTTGAGGTTATGACCGCTGTAATCACTACTTGGGGTAGCCCCGAGGCCCCTCGGAATCTCTAAAGGGGAATATTACCCTCGATAAGATAATAAGGTGACTTGGGTTCAACATGGGAGACAAAGATCCAAAGAAGTGAGGGGAAAGGGATACTGCACAAGCATGTTGTGCATTGCAAGAGCATGCCATGCTGCAAGCCTGCAATTAAGAGGAAGAAAAAGAATCGAGTTTGACACGATTGTGCCATAGAGGGCACGACTGTGCCAAACTCGACTCCACAAGCAAGTTTTGGATGAAATAAAGTAGCACGATCGTGCCATCTATGCATGCTTGAGAAATCAAATGCGTCGTCTCCTTCTCTTTCTAGCTTTGGGTTTTCTCATTTTTCCATTTAACTTTTCTTAGTTACCCTTCCCCATTCAAATACATTTGTCAGGTTTAATATAGATCCTTGGGTTGTAATGGTGGGCCATCTTAGCCCTTGATTTTGGGTACTCCTAAAGATTTACCCTAATTTCTTGCTTATAGTCTTGGCTTTAAAAAGGCGTAACTCAGACTTTGATGAAATGAAATTTGGTATTTTTGAGACCGGCTCAGAAACCTCTTAATCTTTAACCTTATTGGTGGTGATTGAACCTTTTCTTTAGTTATTGCTTGGTGCTTCTTTAGAGTAATCATGGTGGGGAGTCATTGAATGGTTGATACCTGTTGGTGATGCCATCCTTTATACAAGTATTGATCTTTTACAGATCATTTGGTGAGTTTACTCTTTAGAATGATCGATCATATCTTCCTCTTTTATTGTTATTGTTGAGTAATCTTAAAGTTTAATGATGTAGTGCTAGTATTTGGGGTTGTTTTTGTGATAATCCTATGTTTGATGGTCTTTTAGAGTTTGTAGAAATCATAGATTTGAGCCTTTGTGTTTCTAGACGCGAAAACTTGACTTGAGGACCTAAATACATGTTAAAGCTTACACATTCCGTGAGGAACATGCATCAAATTGGTATAAAAGCTTAGGAGAGTTAGATTGGTTTTGTTCTTGCTAAATATTGTTGGGAATGTCCCGACAATGTTTGATATACATGGAGATTAAACCAAAGTAATATAGTAATTATATGTCTTGTTAGAGATCGCTATAATTAGTGATTGAATATGTTTAATTACAACTATATTATTTGGTCCTACTGGGTCACACGAGTCAGTGCCCTGGAACAATGTATGTAACCTAAGTGATATTGTATCACGTTTATAAAAGTTGGAAATTGATTTCTGTGAGAAATCAGCCCAACACGGACCGAATTGGGTTCAACATGGACCGTATTGACCCAACACGGTCCGTGGTGTCTATTGGCCGAATTAATGGAATTTTTGGAGACCAACACGGACCATGTTGATTCAACACGGACCGTGTTGGGCCTCAGAAATCCGCCGTTGCGTTAAGCCGACCCCTTAGGGTTTTGAACCCTTTCCCTATGTTTTCTAAACACTATATAAAGGGGTCTCTAAGAGAGATTATTAAACACCAACTGCCTGAGACTCTTAGAGAGATACCAGGGTGATTTCCTGAGTTCCTCTCTCTTTTAGTTTGCAGTTATTGTTTCAGGAAACATTCTCTGTTTCCTGAGACATTCACATATACCACTCACATACATCTTAGATTGAGATTCGTCTCGATCGGGTCGATCTAGCAATCAGGTTCCCGGAGTGTTGCGTGGACTTTTCAGTAGAGGGTTTCAGCATTGGAATCTGGAAGGTCAACCTCTTCTTCAGCAGGAATTAGCGATCAGGTATAATTACTAAAGCCTCTGCAGTTATTTTTTGATTAATTGTTTATAACTGTTATAATATTCCGCCAATTAATCTGTATCTGTTTAGGAAATAGATAACCTAAAACCTAACAATTTCCCCATTATATGTTCTGTTTTGTTCTTGGATATTTTACCGCTAAGTTGGGCATTTGTTTGGTGTTGTTCTTAGTGGATTTGGGTTGTATTTGGTGTGTGGTTGTTGGACCTTGTGTTGGAGTATTGTTGGAATAAGCTAGTATGGTTGTGTTGGTTGATGTTTCATGTGTATGGATAGTTGGGTGTTGGTACTCTTGTGGTATTGCTCATTATTTATCATTCCCATTGCCGGTATCACCCCATTTTCCTCCACAAAGTAGCCTCTCTAAACTCAACAAAACTCCCCAAGTACAAAGGACCCTACGCCTCATCCAATCATCGTTACCTTAACCCATTAAATCCTGTAACTCCACAAGATCCCCTCCTCGTCTAGTCAAATGGGTGAACGAGAACTCCCCCTTTTGACCAAACTCCAATCCCCAATCCCAAGTTAACCTCAAGCAGACTTTACAACGACTTGCGGATGGCCAACAATTGATTGTGAACAACCAAAGCATACTTCAAAGATAAGTTGGTGAATTTGTAGGATCTATAGAAGATCTACACCTTCAGTTTAAAGGATACTAGAAGGGAATCCCCAAATGTCACTCCTCCAGCGAATTGGTTGTCATCCTCCTCCCGGTCGAGCTGATTCTCACCCTCGTGGCCCTTGAGGAAGTATCGACTTTGATGAAGTTGGATCAGTTGAAGGCTCGGGGTATGCTTCCTCCTTAGAGGTTCTTCGTAAGCGTTGACCCCATGATGACTTGGGTGACCTCCAAGTAGAGCCTCCTACGTACCTATGATGGTAGTTCCAACCCTGATGATAACTTTGAGTGAGTTCGGCCATAGAGAGGATATTCGAGATTAAGGAGTATGATGAAGTCAAACAATTCAAGATTTCCATCTTACAACTCACCAAGTACGCCTCCTTGTCGTATGTGAATCTCAAGAAACAAAGGTTCAAGGATGGCAAGTCCCGAATTAGAACTTGGGAGAAGTTGGAGAAGTATATGGAGTGATGATTTGTGCCTTTAAGCTACAAACAAGATCAACCAATTGTTTTCACTCAAGCAAGGGTTTAAAAGTGTTTCGCAATATATTTAAAATTTGAGTGACTCTTGATGAAGTGTGACACCCAAGAGTCCCAAGAGCAACTCATGGCTCGGTTTCTCAATGGCCTTGATTACAAAATTTTCTCCAAGGTCAAGATGTATGGCTACGACTCCCTTATTGATCTACACAAGCTAGCCATTCTCATTTAATAAAGGAGAAAGAAGAAGAAAGAAAGATCCATCTCCTTCACCGAGAGTGGTTCTATGGCCAAAGGTAGTGGCTCTAAGGGTTATACTCCTTCAAGGTTTCCTAGGCCTATCGTTGTTACGCAATCGAGTCCTAAGGAGCAACCTAACACACTCAAGGGATGCAAGTGCTTCAAGTGTCATGTCTATGGCCACTAGCAAGCCGACTACCCCACCAAGAGAGTTATAACCCTTCAAGAGATTGAGGAAATTGAGGAAGTTGTTCTAGAGGAGACGACTTAATAAGATGATGATGAGTAAGAGAATAAAGAGGTGATCTCCGGGAATGTTGAGGCTACATTATAGTTGATGCTGAATATGGTTAGGTTCTAGTCCTTTGAAGGTCTTGTCACATCGAAGAGGGACCTCGAAACAAGATCCAACGTGAAATGATCTTTCGCACTCGATGCAAAATCCAAGACACAATTTGCAATGTGATCATCGATAGTAGAAGTTGTACAAATGTGGCATCCTCTACACTCATCGAGAAGTTGAATCTTCCAGTTGTTGCTCATCCTCAACCATGTTCCCTTAAATGACTCAATGATTCCATTGAAGTGAAGGTAAACCAACAATCTCTTATTTCATTTTCAATTGCCCTTACAGAGATGTGTTATGCGACATTATTCCTATGGATGCATGTTATGAGTTGCTTCATCATCCATGGCAATTTGATCGAGGAGTAATGCATGACGGTATCAAGAACACATACTTACTGCTCATGGGCAAGGAACTGATTGTACTCAACCCCTTACCTCCTAACAAACTTAACAAAACTATAGTCGAGGCGAGGCGAGAATTGAGAAGAAAAATCATCTTATGAGTGAAACACGGGAAGACCGAGCCTTGAGAAAGGGAAACAAGTCCTAACATTACTCTTTCTCGAAAGTAATCAATGTGAAGAAGTGAAACCCTTAGCTCTACATGTGAAACTTCTCCTCTCCCAATCCATGATGTCTTTCCCGAGGATCTCCTTATGGCCTTCCACTAATTTGGGGTATTGAGCATCAAATTAACTTGGTTCCTTGGTCCATTCTTCCCAACAAGCTAGCAAACTTATCATTGCAACCCCAAAGAAACCAAAGAACTCTAACACCAAGTTGAAGAACTCATCGCCCAAGGTTATGTTCGTGAGAACATGAGCCCAAGCTCTGTAGCGGCCCTTCAAGTGCACGTCGAAGAAAGATAGGACGTATCAGATATGTGTCGACAGTCGTGCTATCAATAACATAACGGTTAAGTATTGATACTAGATACCTCGTCTTGATGATTTATTGCAAGAGTTATATGGTGCCACTGTATTCTCCAAGATTGATCTACGGAGTGGCTACCATAAAATTCGCATGAAGCAAAGGGTGGTCTCTATGAATGACTAGTGATGCCTTTTAGACTTCCAACGCACCTAGCACATTCATGAGGTTGATGAACGAAGTCCTTAGACCATGTCTTGGTAAGTTCGTGGTGGTGTATTTCGATGACATCTTACTCTACTCTCGGAATGAAGAAGTTCACATGCAACACCTGAAGGAAGTCTTTAAGATTCTTCGAGCACAAAAGCTCTTTGGCAAACTTGAGAAGTGCGAATTCCTTCCCCGTAAGGTGACTTTGTTAGGTTATGTGGTGTTATGAGAAAAAATCTCCATGGATGAATCTAAAGTAGAAGCAATCCAGTCTTGGCCTACACCTTCCACCATTATCGAGATTCGAAGCTTCCATGACCTTGCCTCATTTTATAGGTACTTTATTCAGAACAACCTTGATGGAACCTAGAACTGAGTGTTTGAAGAAACGGTCTTCAGTAGGACCCCAAAGGCTAAAGTGGCCTTTAAGTCCATCAAAGAGAAGCTATCTGGCACTCTGGTTTTGGCGCTTTCAAATTTTGATCATTTGTTCGAGGTAGAGTGTGATACAAGTGGTGTGGGAATTGGTACAATTTTGATCCAAGACAAGAGGCTCATAGCTTATTTTAGTGAAAAATTCAGTGGGTCCCGCCTCAACTACAGTATATATGACAAGGAGTTCTATGTCATGGTGAGAACCCTTAATCATTGGCCACAATATCTTCGACCTAAGGAGTTTGTGTTGCACTTAGATCATGAAACATTCAAATACCTCAACGGTCAACATAAATTGAATGCCCGACGGGCCAAATAGGTAGAATTCATGCAATCTTTCAACTTTATAGCCAAGCACAAGAAGGGGAGCTCCAACATTGTGGCCGATGCTATCTAGAAGGTATTCTTTATTTCATTGTTGAAGCTAAATTGTTTGGGTTTTCTTGCATGAAAGATTCTTATAGGAATGATCCCGACTTTGGTTCTTACTTTGTTGATGAACATGTTGACTTTAAGTCTTTTTTTGTGAAGCATGATGGCTTCTTATTTAGGGTAACAAACTATGTGTTCCTTATTGTCCCCTTAGAAAGTTGATTGTGAAGGAAGTACATGGAGGTGGGTTGGATAGACATTTTGGGTTGAACAAAACGGTTGAAATGCTTAGGAAGTACTTCTTTTGGCCCAAGATGGTTGGTGATGTTCAAG
Source organism: Portulaca oleracea (assembly GCA_029582165.1). Lineage (NCBI taxonomy): Eukaryota > Viridiplantae > Streptophyta > Magnoliopsida > Caryophyllales > Portulacaceae > Portulaca > Portulaca oleracea. The sequence continues at coordinate 39,129,409 of CM055873.1, forward strand.
ATGTGGTGTGCAAGTGTGTTATGTGTCATAAGGCTAAGAGTCACTTCCACCAAGGGTTGTATACTCCTTTGTCTATCTTTCAATACCCTTGGGAGGATGTTAGCATGAATTTTATAGTGCCCTTACGTCGGACGGTTTGGGGTGTTGATGTTATTCTATTGGTTGTGGACCGATTTTCAAAAGTGGCTCATTTTTTGCTTGTGCAAATACCGACGATTACATTGCTCATTTATACTTCCAGGAAATTGTCATGCTACATGGAATTCCCAAGATGTGTTTGATCAAGATACTAAGTTGATAGGTCATTTTTGGAGGACATTGTGGAGGTGGACGCTAAGCTCTTATTTAACACTGCCTATCGCCTTCAAATGGATAGACAAACTGAGATTGTGAATGGGGTGATTGGAAATCTCTTGAGGAGCTTGATCAAGAGTAATGTGCGAGAATAGGATTTAAGGTTGCCACTTGCTGAGTTTGCCTTTAACAAGGCTCCTTCCTATGCTACGAGGATCTATCCCTTTGAAGCCTTGTATGAAGCGAATCCTCTTTCACCCATTGATCTCATTCCATTGTCGGTTGATGGATAGGGAAATGTTGAGGCCTATACTAGGGTTAAGGACATTAAGCAAGTTCATCAACAAATAAGATCTCATATCGAAAAGGTGAATGAGAAGTATAAAGCTAGGGTAAACAAGCATCAGAAGGGTTACTTATTCTAGCCAAGTGACAAAGTTTGGCATCAGTTGTACAAGGAGTGATTTCCATCTTTAAGGAAAAACAAACCACTACCAAGGGGAGATGGACCATTCATGGTGCTTGAAAAGGTCGGCGATGGTGTGTACAAGTTTGAGTTTCCTGGTGAAATGGCCAATGTGTCATCTACATTCAACATTGGGGATTTCATGTTGTATCTTGAGGAGGAAAAGGAGCATGAGAATTTGAGGGAAAATGCTTCTCAATAAGGGAGGGTGATACGTGCCTCACCCCTTCTCTATCAGAGGCCGAAATCATCACTAGAAGAAGAAGTCGTCCTCAAGACCACCTCCCAAGATCTTCGGGCTTTTACCACCTTCATTTCGAGGTTTGGGTCAAGTGGTTTTGAGGTTATGACTCCAGTAAGCGCTACTTGAAGTATCCCCAAGGCCCCTCTAGGTTTAAAGGAGAGCTTTATCCTCGGTAAGACAATAAGGTAAGTTGGAAATATGAGAGACGAAGATTTAAAGAAGTGAGGGGAAAAGGATATAACAAGAACATGTTGAGTAGTTGCACGAGTGTGCCATGTTGGAGTCAAGAGGATGAAGGAGAATCATGTTTGACACGATCGGGCCATTGAGGGACAGGATCGTGCCACCGCTTCTCGGGCATGGGGCACGATCGTGCCATATCTTGGAACGATGGTGCCAAACTCGACTCATAAGCAAGTTTTAGAGGAAAATCAAATGGTACGATCCTATCGTCCAGTGGCACGATCATGCTATCTACGCAGGCCTGAGAAATCAAACCCATCATCTCCTTCTCTTTTTAGCTTTAGGTTTTCTTATTTTTTTCGTATAATTTTAATTTCCTTAGTTATCCTTCCCATTCAGATACATTTGTAAGGTTTAATCTAGACCCTTGGTTTGTAATGATGGGCTCATCTTGGCCCTTGCTTTTGTGTGATCCTAGATATTTACCCTAATTCATTACTTATAGTCTTGGCTTGGAAAGGGAGTGACTCGGACTTTGATGAAATGAAATTTGGTACTTTTGAGACTAACTCAAAAACCTCTCAATCTTTATCCTTCTTGGTGGTGATTGAACATTTTCTTTAGTGATTGCTTGGTGCTTCTTTAGAGTAATCATGATGGGGAGTCATTGAATGGTTGATGCTTATTGGTGGTGTCATCCTTTATACAAGTATTGATTTTTCACAGACAGGTGGTGAGTTTACTCTTTAGAATGATCATATATATCTTCCTCTTTTATTGTTACTGTTGAGTAATCTTGAAGTTTAATAGTAGTGCTATTTAGGGTTGTTTCAAGTTTGCTGAAATTGCATATTTAGGGCTTTGTGGTTTTTGATACCAAATTTGACTTGGGGATCTAAATATATATTAAATTTGACACATTTCATGAGGAACATGCATCATTAGAGCTTGACTTTTACAGAGCTTAACTAGAAAAGAAAATTGACACATTTATGCTCTCATATTAAATTTTATCATCTAAATTAATATGTAGTATAATATATCCATGGAACAAAAACTATGATACCCAGCAAGTGCACGAGTGTAAATATAACATGTATCAAGGTCGTTCCCACAGAGACTTTGCTTAGCTACATATCCAACTAGCCTTCTACCTAATCACTAAATTAATCAAATTTTGAATTGGTTTCTTTTCTAAACTATGCAAACGTAACAAGCAATAAAAATTCTAGGGATTAACAAATGAATAAAAGCCATTCAGGGGATTAAGCATAAGTGTTCTATTGTGGAGTTTTTGGGTTTAGTAAGGTTGTCAGGGATGGTGTTTAAGTAAACGAGGCATCGGTTTGTTAGAGTTTTCAAAATATAAAGCAGTAAATTAAGCAATACCACTAATTTAACCTAAGTACGAATTGAAAACAGAATATAACAAGGAAAACTGCAAGTATTAAATTTCACTAAAACTAATAGGATTTTTGGATGATAATATACCGACCTTTTGGGTATTGGATTGTAATATACTGACCTTTACTATTGGACATCAATATCACTGACCTTTATTACTAGATGACATTATTGTATCAACAGTAACTAAGGGGGTGATGAACCGGTCTTTATACTAACGTGGCTTATGGACGGTAAAAAATCTTGCCCAACCCAATAATCCCGTTAACCCTTCCGCTTTTCTCACTAGCCTACATTACAAAACATTGGTTGTTTGTGTTTCACATCAGTATGGAGACTGATTTACCACCCCCTTAGTCACTGTGTTGGGTCCGATTTTTTTTAAACTTGGGTTAGTGAGTAAAACGGAGGGGCTAACGTGGTTACTGGGCAATGACCGATTATTTTCCCCCGTCTTCTAGGTCAGCACAGACTAATTCACCATTCATCACCCGCTTAGTTGCTGTTGGTATAATAATCTCACCTAAGTATAAAAGTCAGTGATATTGTTGTCCAATAATAAAGGTCGGTATATTACAATCCAGTACCCCTAAAAGTCAGTAGATTATCGTCCAATATTCCTAAATTTATTAGACATTATAATTACTGTAATGGATATATATTTTCAACTTTGGACTACAGTTATGAAAAAAACATTTTTATTTGTGTAACTACAACTAATGATAATTATGAAAATGCATTTTTATTTGTGTTAATCATAATATCAACAAAACAAGTTGATGACAAAGTTTTTCTTATATATGTGTTTGTTAGGGTTTTACCAAAGTTGCTAATACAATAGGGTTGGCTAGAGTTTGAGTGGAGTTGATGTTATGGTGCGATAGACATATATTAATAGTTAGCTTATAAATTGGTGACGGTGATAAAAAAGATCGATTTGATAAGCAATATACTTGGATTTTTAAAATAAAACTTGTTTTATAGTTAATTTTGATAAACAAAATTCAAAGGAATTAGAATTATCTTTTTTAATTCATTGCAGAACACAAAATTGTTATACTTTCACCATTTGGTGGGACCCATAAAATTTTCTATTACAATTATAAGATTATTATTATTATTATTATTTCTATAGTATTATTATTATTGTTATAATAATATTTTTACAAGGGAAATTAATTCTTAAATAAACCTAAATTGAGGAAAGAGTTAGAATTTTCATTTTTCTTATTGGTTGTGTAATCTAAAATTACTCTCCTTTCATCCTTTAGAGGGACACGCAAACTTTGCTATTATAATTATATAGATTTTTTTTTTTGCCAGAAAGTCAATTTTGAAAATTTGTTTATTGAAAATTTTCAACAAAATAATTAAATTAGATATCTATCTTATTTCTCATTTACTTAAGTTCCTACAATTACTGTCATTTCTCATTTTGTGGGGCCGACAAACTTTCCTATTAATAATATATATATTATTACTATTATTGTTATAATAGTATGTTTAAAAGGGAAATTGATTCTTGAAAATCTAAATTGCGGAAAAAGTTAGAATTATATTTTTTCTGAGTGGTCGTGGAATTTAAAATTACTCTCCTTTTACCATGTAATGGGACACACAAACTTTGTGTTATAATTATATAGATTATTATTATTTATTTTGTGTGCCAAAAAGTCAATTTTGATAATTTGTTTATTGAAAATCTTTATTTATCTTATTTCTCATTGGCTTAGACTCCTACAATTACTCTCTTTTCTTCATTTTTTGGGCCCAAACTTTTCTATTAATAATATATAGATAATGTTAGGGTTTTCTAGTGTTTCTTTTCTAGTGGGTATGTAAGGATTTGGTGAAGTTGATTTGATTCCCCTTAAAAATCGCAGGATATGTTAATATAGTGTGGGTTGTATGGACTGTCAACTGATTCAATTATTGGATATGGTGGGATTAGCACGGATATTCTGTTACAACTTACAATATGAAATTAAAGTTTAATTATTTATTACTATTTATTATTGACAACTAAATTATGAGAATTTGTGCAAATAAATTATTTGTTAAAAAAGAAATTATCTTTAAGTTGATTTGTTAATATCCTTAAAATTACTCTCGTGACTCCATTTAATGGAGTCCACATACTTCCCCATTAGTATTATATACATTATTATTGTTGTTGTTGTTATTATTATTATGAAAAAGAGGGATAGCCAATTTCCCCGATATCTGAGAGGTTTCTAATTCATCCATTTGAGAGGGATAACAATTCCTATGGAATTGCAATTCCATTACACTCAAACAACAAGAATAAAGAATTAAAACAAATTCCCCACTTCAATTCTTTTATAATCACCAAATGTGACCTGAGTGGGAGTCAACCAAAAGGCAATAAAGCAATTCCAAAACCAAATCGCGAAAAAACAAGACCCTTACCCCAAGTAGACTAGAACCCATATTTTATTTTATTTTTTTTGAAACCAAACATAACGATTTTATTAATAGCAAGTCATACGACATTTACAATGAAAATCGTGATTGAACAATTGTAGATCTAAAACATAGATATGAAATTCAACTTCCAAATAACTAATACTAATCTTATTGACGTTCGGCTCCGATTTCTTCGACGATTCTGCATCTTTCTTCGGTGACTCTACATCTTTACCGTTGATGGAGAACATCACAACCCATGCTATAGCGATTTGAAAGTCGATCTTCATCTAACGTATTAAATCACACCAACTGAACAAAAATTGTAGAAAGAGACTAAAAACCCTAAATAAGGGTACAGAAAACTCTTACAAAAGAAGAGACTAACTTTCTTTCGTAAACGTAAAACAAAACTAATAATTGGGGTAGAAATCAAATAAATTAGGGCTTACCATCGACAAAAGAATCGATGACAGCCCCTCCAAAGAGATGAAAGCTAGGGTTTTCCAGAGAGAAAAAGAAAAGATGAGGCTAGGGTTTCATGGTATGACTAGCCCCATATAGTACATTGCCATGGGTCTATGAAATCAACGGGATTTAGTGATTTCAGAAAAGAAACACAACAAACCTACATGACAAAAAAAAAAAAAAGAAAAAAAGAACAAGGGGGCCAATCCTCTTAGACCAACTAAAAATACCGCTTTGATTGTATTCCCTCCCTTTCATATTAATTATCCCTTAATTTACTTGTTAGTGAAATTTTAGAATTTTTTACCTGTTCAACCTATACATTGTTTCACTACATGAAGATTTCATTATTCAATTCATAATGTCGTAATTTTAATAAAATATATGCTATAAAAAAAGTCTCAGAGAAAAATGTTGGAGACTACCTATCATTTATACAATGCCATTATATGGAAAGGAAGGAGTAATATGCAAATTTTCTCCCATTATAATACACCATTAGTTCTTTTTTATCTTTTATTTACACTTATTAAACAGGATTCTTGATATGGGGGTAGTGCATAGATAAGGGCATCTCAAATAATAAACTCGCCGTCATTAAAATCAGCTTTGATGACTTTTCTCAAGTGATTATTTGTGCACATTAGTAATACCTCAATTCCTTTTTATTTGTCACATTAAGTTTTTAGCAAAACCAACATATAGGTGATGGTATGAAAACTTTATAAATTTGTCCAAAATACCCTTGTAAAGTGGTAAAATATTTGTTTATTAGGCCCCCTAGTATACTAAACATTATAGTTATTCCAATTATAAAAGTTAGATAATTTGACCAATGAAATGAATCTAAGTAAGAAGTTTGATAATATGACAAACAAAAAGAACAGAGGTAATGCACGTATATGAGCAATCTGCAACTCTATTTCCAATGAATAAACAAAGGGAAGAAACTTAAATTTCATAATTTTCAACTGAGAGAAGGAGTAACCCCCTTCAATTTCCATTCAGATTTCAGTATCAACAAACCTGTTTCAATAAGGCCTATGGGATTTCCAAAGACCTCGATGATAATGGATTCCGAACTTTGTTCCCTGGAACAATCAAGTACATAAACTGCAGTCTGTACAAAAGACCTTATTGGAATGGGCCAAGTTCATCTTTTCATTATCGACAGTCAAAAGAATGGTGAAAGTTCATGTACAGGAAGCAACCTAAAAGCCACCAGCAACTGTATATCTAACATACCCCAATCACACCCAAAAATGGAAAAAAGAAAATGAAAAAGGGGACAGGAACTATAGAATTTCCTGCTGTGCTTGCACCAAGCATGATCAGAATATTTCACCCTAGCCATTTCTAAGCATAAGCCTAAGTCATTCTAGGAACCTGTTTGGTTAGTATACCAAATTTCTAAACCTTTCTTATCTTTTAGCGCATTGACAAAAAACTATACAGAGCAAACCCTAAATTTCTGTCATGATCTCGGGGTGAAATCAGCTCCTCCAGCCAGAAACTTCACAAACCAAACCAAGTCTATATCACACATGGAGAAACTCATACCTTTGACCCAACCTTTCCTACGAACAAGTCTAATTGCCCAGTACAAATACTTTCAAACTACTTTAGACGGAACTCAACTCTGAATACAGTCAAGTTCTGGGTGAACTTGTCCCTGTTCTTCGAATCCAAATTTCGAGATACATCTGTCATGAGCTTGTCGAAACATTGTGCCAGACGTTGACGTTGTTCCGCTGACTGCAAGGTGCAAGACAAGCAACATTTTAGGCATAGACTAAAGCTATTCTGTTTTCTCACATTTTCTCTTGTTGGATTTTTTTTGGGGGTGGGGGGAGGTGGGGTATGAGATAAAACAATTGCAGGAAAGAATGGACAAAAACCATTTACCTGTGAAGCCAATATTCGGGTCTTCAGATCTGCAAAGATCTGCAGAGATGACATCGTATCACAGTCAAATAGAATTTCAAACAAGATAGAAAATGATACATTCCCAATCATGGTACACAGTACAGGAAAAAGTTTTGAAACATATCCACAGATCTCCACACAATGATAGGAAATCACTCGCACATCTTCTGCAAGGCAGTTCATGTTATCCTGAGCCAAGCCTAAGTAGATTCTTTTGAGTTCAGCCACCTCCACCAACCCAATTTTGAAGGCCTAATTGTCATCAGCATTGCAATCCAAATGATGCCCCACCTTTGAAATCACTATGACTTCGACTTTCTAAGCACGAAATACCTTTTGTCCAAATTATCATAATATCATCTATATGAATTCTTCTAAAGTTGTGAACTATTTCTGGCCCAGTGCTTCCTCGGAATCTGATCACGGCAAATATATTCCAACCAGCTGACTCTACACGTAAAGTTAATAGATGGAATATTCTCCGATAAACAATTTGGGAATGTGTTCCAGGATAAAAAGGAAGTTCAGATACCAAAGAACATGAACTTATGAATTTATTCAGTATTTGTATTTTTGGCTTTCTTGACATCCTTGTGTCAGAAGCACTTTTGGATGCACAAACCAGCTTATTTTTAGGGGAGAAGCCAGATTTGGATAACTTGAAAAAGTAATTGAGAATTTATTTTGCTGTTTATCCAGCTCATGTGAGTAAGCGACTATATGAGCCTTTGTCCATGGTTTTGAGAGTGTCCAAAAGCTAAAGTGGTTCCCTACACCCACTGTTTATAGAGTCTTGGGGAAAATTTTATGCATTGGTAAAATTAATGCACAATTTTTAAAGATATAGAAAATATCTGTGCATTTCTGCCCTCTTAGAGACCCTATTCACATTTTCCAGAAGATTTCACACCTTCAAGTTAATAGCAGTCCTTTTCTATTTCATTTAGACAAAACTGCTTTTAGCATGCTTTTTCCCCAATATTTCAACACTGTAGTACTGTACCCAACATCATTCTACTAACCTCTGATTTCCACCATAAAAGGTATTACTACAAATGCATTACAGACTACAATATAATTTGCTAAGACAGTAGCATCACAGATCTAAAACTAGGACTAAAATATAACTTAGATGCACATTTACCCACATTTCACTCAAGTAAACGTTAATTGACATGGGAGGAAGAGGAACTGCAGAGAGGGATGGAATGGGTGGGGAAAGCGGAGAGGGTGGTTCCATTTATCACTTTCTGATTCGCTAAAATGCGATTTTTTGACAACTTTCACCCAACAGCCAACAAATCTCCAACATTACCCGAGGAAACTAGACACCATTAGTGGTGAATTATGCACCTTGCAATTGTTTTGTGTGTGCATGCACGCACGTGCTCATCCAGTTACTGGACAACAAAGAATGTTCCCTTCGGGCAATTTTTTAGCTGCTTTATGGTATAGACAAAACAAAATACTTCTTTAAATTATCTTTTTCTTCTTTTTTATGCACTATTAGGCAGTCAATTATTCATGAGTCAAGGGTTAAACACTAAAGGAACCAATTTTGTCCAGATAGATTGTAATGGACCAAAGTAAAATGCCTCACTATACCTCCTAGGGTCCTATGCTTATTTTTCCATGGAATAGTAGGTAGCGAACGATTTCTAAATCTTGGGTCAATTGGAAACAATTTTCTAAGTTACAAAATTTAGGGGTAAGACTACTACATCTGAACTATTGGTTTTGGTTTAGGTTAGGACTAAAGGAACCAATCCCTCTGTAATTCAATGGTAGGATCACTATATCTTACCCCCTCCCAAAAATTAAACAGCCTCCTCGCATGGCACTTCTTGAATTATGAATTTGGACATGGATACATGAACATGTGAGTGTGCATGTGTGTTGGTTTATAAAAAGGAAGGGGAGGGGGGGGGGGGGAGGGGAGGGCATCTACTTGCATATGTATAAATTTAAGTCCTGAGAGTGTCTAAAGGAACCAGTCTACTCTTAATTCAAGGGTAGGAGTGCTATATCTTAAATACATTTACCTGGGACGGGATTCGATATGGTACATGTAAGAGAAACTGGGACGGGGAATGCAACCTAGAGTAAATCAACATAATGTAGGGTAGGTGGGACAATTATGGGACGATGAGACTTTATAACAATAAATAAATAAATAAAATAATGGAACAAACACTTAAATTCATACTTTGGTATTAAGAAAAAGTAATCATTATACCTTTTTGACATGAGTAAAATTTAAATTCTACGTTCTAGAATTTTCTTTGATCCACTAGAATCAGCCTCACCATGAACTTCAGTTCATGGGGAAAGGGCTACCTACATATGGATCCCTCAGACTGCGCTCAAACATGTTTATCCTGGGAGGTTATCATTGTATTCTAGATTTTTTTTTCAGCTACAAAAGAATTAAAAACAAACCCCAAAAAACCCAGCCAGCCATTTCATTTCCGCACAGCCCACCTACCCCATTTGTTTCATTTTACATTTCAATTGCAAAACCTACCTTATCTTAAATTCCTATCCTCAAAAATAATAATAGGAAACAAAACCCTACCCATCCCATTAACCCTACCAATCTGTTGATGTGAAGAACTCAATAGTCATCAGTTCCTCTGCCATTCAGATAGTTGCCGGTGAAGACTGAAGATTCATCAATTCGATCTGGTTGGATTTATCCACATAGCCTTATTTGCTTGAAACTTGATGGCTTTACTCCGTGGTCCCCCCCCCCCCCCAAACAAAAGCAAAGAAATCTACCTTCGCAGGCACCGCCAAAGCTCTCTCTCTCTCTCTCTCTCTCTCTCTCTCATGATTCGACTGCTTGCCTTAAAATCGAGATGGCAATGACTGTCGGATTAGGACGCATCCCAGCCTGATTCAGATCATTTCTGTCCCTGAATTGGGACGAGGAACCGTGCACCGTCCCTCGTCAAGGGTAACCATGATCTTAACCCCTCCAACATATCAAACAATTTCCTAGCATGGTACTTCACAGAGTATTGGCTTTGCAGCTGGATACATGAACGTGTGTGTTTAGAATAAGGAGGGAGGGGGCATCTACTTGCATATGTATAAATGTATGGTATGAAAGTGCCCAAAATTAGCACAATTTCTTGTCTACACAATTTGTTTCCTAATTATATTAGAAACGTGTTTCTTAATTATATTTGATATCCTCAATCTAATTGGGGTGGTGGTCAATGTAGATTCAGAGAGAGCTCCTCTGTATGAATAGAGGTATTCTTTCACCTTGTTTGGAGTGACCAAGTTTAGGGACACCTCCCATGAGGGGGGTGTATACTTCAAAAAATTTAACTGATCTCTTTTAGTTGGTTAGAAGGTATCCGCATTGAGAGTTCCACTGAAACGTACACCTAGTTATACTTGATTTCACGGTCAAAGCTATCCAACAGGAAGGTGCTCTATAGAAGCATCTTGATATCAACAGATAATACCCTGCATGGATGGATCTAATTTATGATCTGCCTTTTTATACTCTCTTCAAGTAGCACAGGAAAAACAACATCGTGGACTGCTTTGTCTTCTTGACATACCGAATGTCTTATCAACTCAACTTGTAGCCATTCCACAAAGTAATGGCTACATCAAAAAGGTTTGAAGTTGGGCAAACCATGCTTTCATCATTCAACAACTGTGGTATGAACACAAATGCCACTTTAGAGCAATCTCGCCATACCATGACTGAAGCCACACTCAAATCTTCACCCAAAACAGTATGGATAAAGCACATCCAAATCTACTTTAGCTAGGTACTATGAAACAGGAAGGTAAAACAAAGGGAAAACATAGAAAGCCAAACCTGCTCGCTTATCAGTATCAAGCTTAGCATAGGCTTACTAAGACTCCATTGATTGCTACAGTCCTCGAACAATACAATTTCAAATAAAGTCTTCAGAATCTACAAGCAAGTGAAAACAATATTAGCGTACTGAAGGCTGAAGATCGGCCAAGAGGTTTGTTTTGAAACTTTTTTTTTTAAAAAAAAAAAGATGAAAAGTAGAATTATAAAGAAACTCAATAGTAAAGACTAAAAATTAGTCTATAATCCATATAGCACTTGATTAACCGAATCTTTGCTGGCAAGCTGCAATCACTTGAACTGAGCCCAGCTATGCCATCTCGAAACTAACACTAGATTTCAACAGAAAGGGTCAAGGGCGGCAACTGAGTACAACATAAGACCCTTCAGAACATCAGCTCAACAATGTTTCTTGGATCATATGAGTGTAAATATGGAAAAGGAAAGTACACGTGAAGTTAAAAAATAGCAGCCTACTTATCCAAATTCTTGTTTTCATCTCCTTTGTTGCAGCTATAAACTAATGATCATTATAGCTACCAATAAACAAGTGTAAGAAAGTTTGTCCTACAATGAGTGCAGGTCAGGCCACCACTAGCATGAGTTGAATAAAAGCAATGCTGAGGTGCTGCTGGAAACCCTCTAACACCCCCCCCCCCCCCCAAATCCTCTCAGATTCAGGCTTTGAATCATCCATTGAGGCAGTTATTCCCACTAAATTAGAGAGCCCAAGTTAATTGACGCCCACAAATGTGTACAAGAGGATTGTTTGGCTAACACCATCAGTCATCACTTCCACTGATGCACACTTCCTCCATCTACAAAGGAAACTCTCTTATTTAATAAACAAAATTGCATAAGCAGATAACTATAGTTATCCTAAGGTATAATATGCTCATTTAATTAATGAAATTGAGTAGCTAAAAGTAATCTGTAATTTTTATAAGAAACACACACACAAATACATATATGTGTGTGAGTTTTGCGTGTGTGTGTGTGTGTGTTCGTGCCCAAAATAAAGCAGCTTCATGATATTATCCTTAAAGCACTGAAGGACAATTCCACACCCTTGAAGACTCTCCTATTAATTTCACTCCGATTACTCACAATAGCGTGAAGAATCAAACCCTCATTCTTCTTTTTAGCTTTGCTCGCAAAACACCCTTCCAAGGCAACATATATTTCCGAATTAAAATTATGGAGCAAAGATTTATGAAATCTATGCAGTTATTAGGGATCCGGAGTGCAGGATATATGAGTTGGAACTACAGAAATAGAAATCAGGACGTTCTAATTTGGCATTTAATATTGACTTGTAACTTTACTCTTGACAATATAGCCCGCAAAGAAGAAAAAGTTAAAAGTGCTAAACCTGCAACTAACTTGAGCTACCCAACAGTAACATAACCATCATCATCACTGAGCGAGGCAGAACTTATTTGGTAGTAAATACATAAATATGTTCAACAAAGAGAAAAGTATCATGCATGGCAAAAAACATAAAGTGCTTTCCAATCTTATTTCTGCTTTGTGAATTGCACTACTTAATGAAGTAAACTTACTTCTGGGAACAATGTGGGGCACTCCGATATATGTCGTGCAAGACTGATAGCAGCTGGTGAAGAAGGTGCATCCCCCATGGTGATGTTATTAAAATAGAAAGCAGCCAAGTTATCAATCGCTGATGCACACTGAAAATGAAATAGCGTTTTAGAGAAATTAGAGACGAGAGAAAGTGATCAGACATGAGAACAAGAATGGCATTCGCCCAGTACACCCATGTTTAAAGATGAGTGATGTGATGCATTTTGGGGAAAAGATCTTTTAGAGAGCGTTTGGTTGAGAAACTTTCCCGGGGAAATTAGTCAACTTTTCCAAGTTGACAAACTATTCCGTGCTTGGTTGTTCCTAACAGATGAGAAAGTTTTAATGTGGGGCTCATTATTCACTCACAAAGTCAGTACACACTTTCCACGTGGTGTGTGTGTGTCGGGGGGGAGGAGGTCTTCCCAGAAAAGTTTTCCTGGGAAAAGCTTTTCCAGCAAACTACCAAATGCAACATGATTTTTTCCCTTAATAGAAATGGGCCATAGAAATAGATGTGGTTTTCAGAGAATTTTAAAAAATACTATATACAGCAGCCAACTCTACAGACATGGGACCACCATAAAATTTGAAGACCAAGTAATAGTTAAGCAGAAATCCCGCTTCAATCAATAAATGAAGACTCCTTGATAAGTAATCAAAGAAGATAATAATAAGACACCAAGGGGTGTCAACGGAGGGATCGCTTCCATGTAAGGATCACTGAGCATTACAAGGTATATTTCAGAAGGGAAGGCACCCAACCCTCCTGAGGGCATTCCCAACTGGTAGCTCTTTCATTAGTCATCATACTAAAAAATAAAGCACAGAAAAGGATCATTTAAGCTGGTTTCAAACTTTCAATAGAAGTGTCACTCTCAACACTGCCCACCCGCGAAAGAGAAGCCAAAAAAAATAAAAAAAATGGAAAAACACTAAAGGAAAAGAATGCTCAATTACTCAGAGTGTCGGACAACATAAAGAAAGCAATATCCAATCATAGACAAAATAAACAATAAACTGCAGCTGACCCACCTGAGCTGAAATGTTTGAATCCAGGCCTTTGAGACCAGATTCAAGCGATCCAACTATACGCATAAAAGTGCTTGTATCCAGATTCAGCACAAAAGAAATATGACTGTTGAATAAAACTTCCAGAAAGGCAAAATATGCCTTAGTTAGCTGCAGAGGTAAGGATTAACCATATTAGATTCATTCATGATGCCATTATGAGAGAACACAACTCACCAAAAGGATGAAATTTTCCTGCTACAGTACTACAATGAGAAACTGAAATACATTCCACAAAAACAAGACCACTTTTTAATATGAAAGCCAGAGAATCTTCAAAAAGTTAGATATTTGGGATCCGGCTATCGAAAGGTTTGAGAAAAAATTCTCGGGGTGGAAATCTAGGTATCTCTCGAAAGGGGGAGATTAATTCTCGTGAAAGGTGTTCTCTCAAGCATTGCGACTGACTTTCTATCTCTTTTCCCTTGCCTTTTGCGGTGGCTGCTAAGTTGGAAGGAATTCAAAGGAAATTCCTTTGGGACTCTATTGGGGAGTAATTTGAAGTATCACTTGGTGAGATGGAACATTGTCAAGCAGCCTCTTTCATTTGGAGGTCTCAGTGTGAGGGACTTAAGATTGTGCAATATGGTGATGTAGGTTTGGGTGGGCTCCCTCAGTACCAAAGTGGCTCTTATCGGTGGTCTTTGGAGATTCATTGCTAAGAATTGGGATCTTTTGTCCCCACATTTTTGTTGTTGTGGGTGATGATTCCATCGTTTCTTTTTGGCATGATGGTTGGTGCAATGAGGCCTCTTTGAAAGATCTCTTCCCTACTATTTATGTTCATGCACTGGATAAATGCTTCCATTGCCGGTTATACGGAGCAACGTTCAGGCTCTAATGTTTGGTCTCCTACTTTTATTTGAGATGGTTTTGCAGATGGAGTATCTTTGGTTACTTTCTTCAACATCCTTAACGAGGCCCATTTAGAAGTCTCTTCCGAAGACATGGTGAGATGGGATTTGAGTAAGAAAGCGACCTTTGTCGTTAGCTCCTATTATCTCGATATTCTAATTTGCCTTTTTCCTCTTTATATCCTTCCGACACAGGCGCTTTCCCTTCCACCGTTATTTGGAAGACTTTGGCCCCTTTGAAGGTTGCGTTCTTTGTTTAGGAAGCAATGCAAGGAACATTCTCACTCGTGATAATTTACAGACAAGGGGAAGAATTTTGGTTAGTAGGTGTTTTATGTGCAAGGGGGATCTTGAATCGCCAGATCATTTATTGCTACGTTGCGTTTTATGATAGAAGTCATCTTCTGCTTGGAAGGGTGTCATTGGTAGCAAACCAAGAAGAAGAGAACCATGGTTATTCCTCATGTTATTTTTTGAACTATATGGAGAGAGGAACCAAAAGGTTTTAGAGGGAGTTGAAACTCCTGTTCAACGCTTGAAAGATAATTTATTGAAGTCTCTCTACTTTTGGGTTACTGGGAAGTTTAGCTCTTCGAATTTAGATGTAGTGGATTTTGTTGATAGCCTACATTTTGTTTATACATAACTTTGTAGGATGCTTCTTAAGCATCTGATCTTTACACCCTTCATTAATATATCGTTTTTACCATAAAATAAGTATCAAAACCAGGGAACTGGTCACGAATCTTATTGAAACATTTAACCAGCTCAATCATGACAACCAAAATATAAAGAGGGACGATGAAAAGTTGGGATTGTCAAAATAACTCATTTTTGACCTTATTTTGTAGTCATTTAACCTTAGATAGCCTGAGGTCATTAGCCAGCTTCACCATGACAAATTACAAATATATCATTTGATGATCATCATTTGCATCAAGATTCCATGGGATGACATTGGATACATTATTAACACCTAAGCCCACTGGCCCCAGGATAAAAACTCACATCCCTTTACGAGCAAAGTCAGGCAAATAAGGTGATATATACCTTTCGAAATGCTAAGATGTCTGCCAACGGGATAGATAAGGTCATCTTCAGAGCCATGTCAAGTGCATCAGCAAGCGCTCTATCACCATATAGTTCGAATACACCAAAATTGACATAGTTCCCACCTAGTGCTGGACATCAAAGTACATATATGTTAGAAGAATCATGCTAGCATGCCATAAACACATGTATAACAAAAACTGCCATAATCAGTAATTTAGCAGTACAAGTTGGTTGGCCATCTCATCAGCTAAGAGCCTGATATAAAGGCAACTTACATTAGTTAGTTATTAGCATTGCGCTCAGTGTTAATGAAATTCTTGACAGTGACAACAACTTATCATCACTTAACATCAATTAATTCAAAAAGATCCTGAAAGTTAACAAATACTAGTATTCTGGCACGTCTTCTCCATGCATTCTCATTTGTTTAGCATGATACAAAAGGGCCAATTTACTAACTTGTGATCTGTCAAATGATTTTACTAACTTTGATATGATCATCTTAGCATTTATATGATCATCTTCGACTATTCATCTTCGACTATACAAAAGGGCCAATTTTGCTTGGTGCTTTTATATGATCATCTTCGACTATTCATCAAAATTTATAACATCAAGTTAGATCACAATTTAGTGCATGGAGGTTTTATATGACCACCTTTATCTTATCCAAACTAACTGCAAAACGAAAAAGCATCAATGGAATGGACTCCATGGAACCAGCCCGAAGCTAATCTAAATGCAGAAGCACAAAGCAGAGAAATACAAGGTAATTAAAAGTGGGTAAGGGTACACAGCACCAAGAAAAATTGAACACTAAATCATGCTAACACATTCAGAGAAGAAAACTATTTTCACCGCCAATTTAAGTGCTATGCTTGGAAGTTGGAATAAATCACAGTGGTAACTGCACTATATACAAGGCTAACTACTCAGACTGCCTGGCAAAACCTGCTAGCCAGGGTCGAACCACTAAACTTGCTTTTTCAAATAAGGTTATTTGGGTAGAGCTATGCTTGCAGGGACGCTTTGTTCACTGGGCTGCCCCCCTTTATCAGACTGCCTGGCCCAACCAAATAGCCAGGATTGAACCAATAAACTTGATTTTTCAAATTAAATGTAATCTAAACTAGTGTCCCCATAAATTTCTTGATCATCCTTAACTAGACCCAACTAGTATTACATTTTGCAATGAAGAAAATAGACCCCTTACCGCTCCCCAGTTACTTCCACATAGCATTTAGCTACAAAGGCAAGTAGTGTGAATGATGTGTTGGTGGCTTGGAAGAGAAGGCTGAGGAAAGGTTGGGTTCTTGGTGTGTGGAATTTAGTTCCTTTAGCCATTTGGTAGGCCACATAGAAGGACAGAACTGGACAGATTCTCCAGCACAAAACATTAACCCTTAATGATGACAAGTTCTACTTTCTGAGGATGTTGTGTAGTGTGGCCTTAAGGGCGATATAAACCTCAATCTTTTGGATTTTGTTGATAATATTATTGATGAGAGCTTAAAGGCTCTAGTGTTTTTATACTTTCCCCTTTTGTAAATTGACCACATGACATCCCTTTGGTGTCTTTGCAATATATCTTTTAATCACTCACAAAAAAATAGCTACTAAGAGTAACTAAAAGTAGAGAAAGAAATAATTAACTAAAGATTTGGGATTAAATCACAAAGAAATACGAGAAAGTTAGTAATACAAAATTATGCTAATAGAATCACACATTTGACGGATCACAAGTAAAATCATTTACGTACCATACGAGTTTCTGTCACTTTTGACACCAAACTTTTTCGAGTAAGGTAAATATGCCATTTAAGTTTGGAAAGTTGTCAAAAATACCACAATGACAAATTATGACCTGCTGCAGAAGGCAGAATTTTAATTTTTCTAATTTTCCTTTTTTACCAATTAAACTTTGAAATAAAAAACACAAAAAACAAATGAAAATTGGATTCTAATCATCCCTTCTTTTGGCAATTGGACGATAATAATCCCTACTTTATTTTTGTATGCCAACAGTCCCAAAAAAATTAAAATTTTATTCTTGTGGACCACCAATGAGTGTACACTATAAGTATCGTGGATTTTGACTTCCGTTTGCTCCAAAACTTAGCACAACATTTCCCTACAATTTTTAGTGAATTTATACCTTTGTCCCGAATTATTTTCGATTTTTTTTCTAATTTTTATGATTTTGCCCCTTTTACTCCTCAAAAAACCATAATAATTGTTCAAACTCTCAAATAAAAAAAAATCTAAAAAATCTTTTAATAACTACACTTCATAACCTTTGTCCAGACAAGAATGAAAAGATTAGATTTGACACCAAAAAAATACAATTTTAAATTTTTTGGAACCACTATTGTACAAGAACAAAGTAGGGATTATTATCGTCCAACTGCCAAAAATTAGAATTATTACTCTCCTAGGATGTGTATGAGATTGTTTGAGGATTAGAAAAAGGCTAATGGTGGATGTGTACCACTCCCCTAGTGATGACAACGGAGGTGGGTACCTCCACCTCCGATCCTATTAATAATCAGAGGCAAGGTCCACCTCCACCTCCACCTCCGATTAATTGGAGGAAAGCATGGACCTCCACCTCCGAATTTGCTCTGATTATAATCGGAGGTGGCCACCTCCGATTATAGTCGAAGATCCATTTAGGTTTTTCACTTTTTTATTTTTCTGTATTTTGATAAATCTAACTTGTAAAAATAAATTACCAATAAAAATCTGTTATAAGTGTTCCTTCTTCATCAGTCTACATATGTGCTGGAAATTCCAAACCCTAAATATTGTAGGACTAACAAATTTACAATAGATTACCTCAATTATTATAACATTGTTCAACAAAATGACAAGCAAAGGTTGTTCATCACGACGGCGTTACTAGGATTGCGGTGTCAAAAGCAGTAAGGAAGAGAGACGGAGGAGAAACAGAGAGAGCGAAGCAGCCAACAAGAGAGAGATGGAGGCAAAATAGATGAGGAGAAATGGAGGAGATGCAGTGATGAAGAGACAAGATAGAGAGAAGGGTTGTTGGGAATGCTGACTTGCTAGGGTGGTGGGGGTGCGGTGTGAGAGAAAGGCGAGGAGTAGAATTAGGTTAGGAGTTTAATTTTGGTATATCAGGGTAAGTTGTAGGGTAAATTCATGGGTAGTCAGAGATTCATAGTTAATCAGATCGGAGGTGGCCACCCCCATATCCACTCCAATTATAATTGAAATCAGATTTTTTTCATCGGAACCAGATCAGATTTTTTTTTTTTTTTGGTTGGAATAGGATCGGATTTTTAGCTTCGTATCGGAGCAGATTTGCTTTAGATTCGGATCAGACTGTCATCCCTACCTCTCCACATAACGCACACCATCCATGAACTGAAGGGTGGGGAGTTTCAACCACAGAAGTTGGCGAAATTCTAAGAGATGTTGGTATTCTTTACTTTAAACCCATCCATGTTAAGGGCTCCTGCATTAGCCAGGGATGTGATGCCTCGGAACAATCCTTGATAATAAAACCCGGCGACTCCGTCAGGCCTTTTAAGGCTCCAACCAATCCTTTTCTCTGAAAGTCTCACCTTATTTCTTAGATTCACTTCGCAACTTCTTTAAGAGCAGTCCTAAATTTCCCTAAAAGCTCAATTGTCAAACCTAAGGCTAAGGACAACTGGCCCCCAGTTTTGATCTCAGCCACCCTTGCCCACAATAAACCAGTTTAGTATTTGAAAACATGTTCATTTTTCCAATCCCATAAGGTGCAATTTATTACATGCTCCTGGAGCATGTGCTCCAAATATAATCATTGTTCACTCTCAATAGCATAATTGTTCACTCATACCTACCTGTCGTTCACTTTCAATAGCATAATTGTTCACTCATACCTACCCGTGTTCACTCCCAATAACATAATTGTTCACTCATACCTACCCGTTGTTCACTCTCAATAGCATAATTGTTCACTCATACCTAGGTGTTGTTCACTCCCAATAACATTCACTCATACCTACCTGGAACACAAGCTCTAGGTGTATGTAATATGTATTGCCCATAAGGATATCGGTCAAACTATCGCACTCATCACTCTCAAGCCTCCTAAGAAACAGTGTTCCAAACCCCAATCATTTTAGAATGGAGAATCTCACTAGAAACTTAAACATTGAGTAGAATTTAACAAAGCCTCTTGACTTACTCGAAGACATCTTCCATAAATTAGGCTGGAACAAGGAGAAATGAAGCTACTATTTGGAGGTACAATAGTGGAGATGGATGGGGAGTTGTTCCACAAAATGAGTAGAATAGAAGGGGAACAAGAACTCGTAAATAGAAAGGGGTTGGTTCCTGATTTTTGTTAAGAAATTAGGGTTTGCTTTATATATTTTTAATTTCAGAGTCTAAGCAGTGAAGAAAAGGAAAATTAAAAACTAAAAAGTTAATACTTATGATCTTTGTTGTCACATTTTTGACAACTTTCCAAACTTAAGAGGCATATTTTCCTCAGAAGTTTGGTGGAAAAAGTGTCAGAAATTACTTTTTTTAGAATTTCAGGGAAAAAAATTCAAAAAAAGTATTAAAATTTACCCTAATATACCAAATTAAAATCTTTGTGTTTGTGTTAGTTTTGGTAAATATAGGTAAAAAAAAAATAACCCACCTCCCCCCCCCCCCCCAGCCCCATTTTCCCATGAATTTGACACACCCTTATATGGCATAAAATCATAACTTGAGACTCCACAGATAGCTTAGCTAGAGATTTCTCAATTAAATGCTTCAAAACACTTTAAAAACTGCAGAATCAGTACATGTAGCTGCACCACTGAGTTGAACCCAAGAAATTCCACCTTTAAGATTTTGTTTTTGATAAATAATCAAAAGATGTATTGATAGGACACCAAAGGATGTTGCCCATATAATTCAACCTTAACGCGCCCCCCCCCCCCCCTCTTCCATTATTTATTTTTTTAAAAGGAAAATTGGATATGTACTATATTTTTGAGTTTTGGATTGTGTTGCACCATACTTTAGAATTGTATTTTGGTATACTAAAATCAAAAAGTGTTGTATTATGGTGTACCACCACCGAGTTTCCGGCGTGCCACATAGACTTTCCACCGAGTTTCCGGCATGCCAAGTATACGTTCCTCCAGACCAACTCAGGGGTGATACACCAGAATACAACACTTTTTCATTTTGGTATATACCAGAATACAATTCTAAAGTACAGTGCACAACAATCTAAACCCCTGAAAATACATTGCCTTACGATCCAATTTCCCTTTTTTAAACAAAAAGTTAAAAAACCAAAAGATTAATCAGCCAAAGAGCCTTACAATTCAACTACGTCTAAGGAAGTTTTCCCCGATAAAGAAAATGACTAGCGCAAGCCACAAATACGCCACAGCGCAATCAGATCAGATCGCACAATCTTCCCAGTTAAACCAGTTGAACCACCTAATTCTTGTAATTCATAGGCATGATCACATGGACTCATTCTAATAACAGCAGATACACTTTGATCAAAAAAATAAAATAAAATAACAGCAGATACACAGAAGAGTGTATGGCACTTTCAACCTGATACATATTAGGAATTCAAAATGTGGATTCAGTCACAATTCTGGTTTCCATCATATAAGGAAAAACCATTCAATGCGGCAACCACGTTTCATAATATGGTCGTTGCATAGCAAAAATGTGGATCGCCCGACTCCAAAACCTTTCCAATGCAGCCATTTCAGCACAAAACGACCACATTTTGAATCCATGCATATTACTTGACAGAACTGGGCAACTCCCCAGCAGACTCTATTTGGATTATGGGTGGTGCATCCACATTGTAGAAGTCTGCTAACATGACTACCCCAAAATAAAAAATTAAAAAAAAACAAAATAAAATAAAATAAAAAACATGGGTACCCCAAGTCACAATCACTAATTCAACCTTTTTAGGTTGTCCTGATATTTTAAGACAGATATTCAGCAGTGACCTCTTCCATGGTAGACAAGCATAGTCCAGTAAGCAGGTTTAACCGCAAGCTAGTAAGTTTCTCAAAGAAGCTGTAAGGATTACATTCTAGTGAACGCAGGAAACATCACAGAAGAGCTTGCACACGCTCCCAAATATTACAGGCATACACTTACAAAACTGTACAAGAGGATGGTCCAAATTTATGGTATCATGTCAAGCGCAAAAGAGAATGCAGGCAATAATAAGTATCTAACTCTGAACACTTGTACTGCTGTACTTAAAAAGGGCGCAACAGAACTTGAATTCTAATGAGCATTCAGTACTCTTACCTCTTGTCAGAATAGTTAAACAAACCCATATACCCTTGTACTTGAATGAATAGATTTCAGGTGGATTAGGAAGCACTAAAATCCTCGAGCCATAAGCCACTATTAATTTACTGACTTCCCGGAAAAGCAGTATTCCATTGGCAGAGGAGGAGTCAAATGTCAACCGTTGAACTTTATTCAGGACAAATTCAGCCATGAACTTTAACAACGGGGTAGTAACCTGAGAAAATGTAATCATTAGTATTCAACATGACTGAGTTCATAATCATGCAAAAATTACCATAAGAGCTCAGCATCGAACACAGATAGTAAAAAACTTGAAACAAATGATGTAGGTATTTGTCGTGATTTTCTAACAATAATAGAATATAAGCTCCTTTAAAATACTTTCACATGAACACTCCAGAGCCCAGGGAGATATATAGGAGTCCTGTCCCCTTTTTCTTGCCCATGATCAGGCATAGGATCATAATGGAGCAAATATAGGAGAGGTACTTGACTACCTCATATCAGAGCATCGTTTCCCTATTCCCTTCCCCACTTTTTATTGACAATCTTCTTAGAGAATTTACAGCAGTAGGTAAACAACAAAACCTTTTGCCCGTGTTATTTTTTATTTTATTTTACATTTTTTTGTAAATCTTTTATTAGCACATTCAATATCAACAAACTTTTAGGGTCTGTCCTTTCCAGGAGTATGGGAAGGTTGGATAAAGTAAGGATTAATAAGTTCAACTAAATGTTCAAAAGTTGTGTTGGAAATATGGGTAGAATGAGTAAATTTTGGTTGGGTTAGCTAAGGGGGCATTAACACCCTTAACAAACAGACCCTTAATAACCTATTGCCTGTTCTTCACAACTTATAAGGCGATAAAGATCCCATATACTCTTGTTTCCCCCACTTGTTTTGTTTGGAAGCCAAAGGTCCCATCTAAAAACAAGTTTATAAGCTCCTTCCCGCCCCACTAGACTTTGTGATGAAGACAGGGACAAGGTCACCGTTAGGCCACCGTGATGGCTCCTCCCAATCCATGATGTGCGTACAAAGCAAACCAACAACACTTATCACAACAACACAACAACCCCCAGTGTGGGTCCTACTCAAGGCACACAATATTTATCATATTAAGGCCTCGTTCTTTTGTGCGTTGCGTTTGTGTTGCGGTGCGTTAAGTTGCGTTGGAAATAGTTAAAAAGTAATGGTAATTTGCGTTATGTTGCGGTAGAGTTGCGTTGCGTTTGGGCGCGTTAACGCATAAAAGAACGATGCCTAAATAATTAACAGTTTGTGATGCGACAGTGATATGCTGCAATCATATTCAGATAATTAATATTTTATCATATTCACCAGTGTTGGCTGTTCTTTTAATTACAACGGTCTAACTTTTTAGAATTTGTTTAGTCTTATATTTGGTGAAAGAGACATTAGTATTAGATTACTCAAAAGTCAAAATTCCAGTTAGATGTGGGTTTTTTACGGAAAATATTAGCAAAGCTCAATAATATTAGATGTTATTTCTGGATAGAAAGCTCCACCAATACTTCAGCTATGTTAGTTTAACATAAATTCCAACAGAAAATTATTATCCAGAACTATCTTTAGGATTCTCTAACCCAAAATAAATTGAATATTATAGAAAAGTTCTTCTCAATTAGATCTGCATATAACTAATTATGCATTTAATTGTCTAAATTAAGCTTTTTGATGAATCTGTAAAGTTATTTCACACTCATGTGTATAATATAACGTTGCCATCCATGCTATATCGACCCCCCCCCCCTCCTTCATGTTTCATCCCAACTTTGTCCCTGGATGGAGAAGAAAGGTTTTCCTACAAGCTGGCAGGGTAGAACTGGTGGGCTCTGCCATCTCTGTTTTTGTTAATAACACCTAGGGTTTTCATTCACGATCAGCTTTCCTAGGGCTCAGCTTCATTTTCTATAACAGCGATTTGCATTCTCCAAAAGGAATTTGGTACGGACGCAACTTCTCCCTTCCTTTTCATCATGACGTTGATGCCTGATGCTCTAGACAGGTTTAATTATAGACACGTTACACAATGCTGAAATGCAGTTCATAGATTCTCATGTAAACTTTGCTAGTTATATCATCTCTTTCCATTTGTTTCCATGGAGATCACCAAACTACTTTCAAGGACACTCTCACCAATCTCCGAATGCAACCAAGAAAATGCACAAGGAACAAAGACATCATCATACTCCGGAATAGCACCCAACAAGGAATGCCTTTCAACAGAAGAGACATAATATAACCCACTAAAATATTAAATATATTGACAACGGAAGAAATTGTTTAAGAGAATTGGGAACAGAAAAAATTGCACCTTCAAATTATATAAAGCAGAATGTAAAGAAATACCTCTGGAGTATCAGCCCAATGCGAAATGCCTCTCAACAGAAGAGGCATGTGAGCAGGATACAACCAATCAAACAACAGCCCATAAGTTCTGCGACTGAAAATTATCCGCAGAAGTTAGCATAAGCTAAAGCTCATGGTCACATCACTAGAAACCAGAAGATCAAGAAAAAAAAAAAGGTAACAAGTCATAAGCAACAGTTACCTGTTTGTCGCCATAGCAATCCCCCGTAGATCTCTCATTAATCCAATTAAAGAATATTTGATACTGTCAGTTCTGAAAATTGCATCTGGGGTTGACTCCAAAGCAATGAAAACCTAAGGATTATAAATAATATTACAGAATAAAAATCACACCTAAGAGGGAAAGGGTGAGAATTGCATCCAAAGGAAAGCCAGAAACTTTTTTAAATGAAGCCAGGAAAAACATCATGCAACTGATATCCCACATTTGTTGTTTCTTGCTAACAAGACAGGTCCCTAGGGGATTTCCAGGCAATCAATCAAAGATGAAAAAACTTTTCAGCAAAACCAGTGAAAGATATATCACCCAAAATTGCCAGTTTCCTACCAACTGCCATGAAGGACAAATAACTTGATAGGGGTAATTCAAGGGAAAACTTGATCAATATATGTCTACTTCTATTAATACTACCTCTGTCCCATTATATTTATCCATTTACCTAACTTGAGAAGACCAATGAATATTCGGAATTGAGGTAAAAAGTTTGTAATTTACCCAAACTACCCCTATTTTAATTGAAAATAATAGTTGTTGGAATTGTAAAAAGTGATAAGTGAATTTATTAATTAGGGGTAGAAAAGGAATTAGTTACAGTTGTTGGGATTGTAAATGAGACAAATATTTTGGGACAAAGAAGTTAGGTAAAAGGACATATAATTTGGGACGGAGGTAGTATATCTGAAACTTCTTTTTCTGTATGAATTTTCTCAACTTGAAGCTGGCTGGTACTCCATTTCTATGTTCAATGTTTGCACATGAATTTACTCACACAATAAATGCAGACTTAGAGTTTTGCTTCTTTTGTTTTGGGATTCACATAGATTGTACAAGGATTGTATGGAGTACAACAGCAAATAACTACTCCAGTGTGGATCTCACTTCTGCAAGGTCTTAGAGAGATCTAAATATAGGCCACCTTCCCTCAGCAAGTATCTGCATGCGGAGGAACTGATTCCAATACACCCACCCAAAATACTCCAGTAATTCTTTTTGAAAACGTTACGAAATTGAAAAACATTTGACAAACAAGGAGTAATCATACAAAAATGTAGACAGCCTTAGATTGCATAGGACTATGCAAGAAAATGCCTCACAGAGTTGTCTTCCTCTACTGTTTTTCACTTAATAGGTATTCAAAAGAATTTTAATGTCAGATCCAACAAAATCATTTTGTAATTTAGGGCAAAGGCAATACTCCTAAGCCAAGGAGCCCTAGGTATGGACTAGGAATAGCTTGTATCCTTTTACTGCGAAGAAAGAAGTGACAATTTTCACGCCAAAGAGAGGCTTAACTACAGTGGACGTCAATCTTATAATTAAGATATCACTCCACATGTGAAATTAGAGATGAGAGCATACCTTCTGAAGAGGCTCCATTGATGTCTTGAATTTGAGATGGCTGTCCTCCATGAAGATTAACCAACCAATAGTGTAATAGAATGTAGTCCTGCTACGAGAGCACCTATGTTCTTCAAGAAACGGAAAGTGCTCCCTCTAATATTGAGGTTCAAGAAACGAGGCAAACATCTTAAGAACAAAAGAATTGTCACAACGAAAACAGAGGTATCATAAGAGATTGAACATATTCAAAGTAGCTTACGGTGTGGTTTGAAATTATGAAGTTCACAGTATCCAACTTCAAAAGAAGCTTTCCAGTCATGTAGCTGAAAATAAAAGGAAATAAAAAAGCAGCCTTTAGCATAAGACCAAATACGAAATAAATTATAAACTGCCAGTACGGCAATCATTGGATATTCAAATAACAAACATCATCTAAAACTTGTGAAATAACTCACCCAGACGCCAACTCCAAGAACAGACTTAACGTGTGCTCAATCACCTCTTCACTCTGCACACATAGATATAAAAAATGTAAACTAATAACTACAGCCTAGTTACTGAGACTCAGGTATGGAGTGTCGGGTATGGCTGTACATCACAGTTCCCACATCTGACACAGCCAATACAAAAAAACTAAGAATATGGATAGGGGGACTCAGGTACTTCATGGATACAGGTCCCAGGACATGGGTTCACGGACACAGGCACAATAGAACTAACCTAAACTATTGCAAATCTTTAATACTGAAATAACTAATTTTATTTAATAGTGAGATCAACCTCTTAATTCTCAACTCCCTCATTTTTTAGAATGGCTCATCACAAAGAGGCAACTACCCAAGACGCTGTTTCTTGGAATGGTGACCAGCACCATTGGAACAAGATTTTGTCAAGAAACCCAATTATTGGGAAGAGGAAAAGTGTGCTGAATTTGTTGGCTTTGATTGCTAATTTCAAGGTTGCTTTTGATGGCAAGGATGAGATAGTTTGGCCTCTACAAAAAAGTGGGTAGTTCACTGTTAAGAGTTACTGTAAATAGATGTTTAGGGAGCTCTCCTCAATTGATGTTCTATACTGTGATGTATGGATATCAAAAGCTCCACCAAAGCATGCTTTTTGCTTGGGCAACTAATAACTGAAAGATTTCCACTGAAGACAAAAGGGAGAAATTTGAGTTGGCTAGCACATGTTCTACGTGTTTGGGGGGGGGGGGGGGAAGTCCATTAACCAGTCATTTTCCTTGATGGGAGTTAGTTGAGTGCAACCTCAAGGGTTAAGAGATGTTCTAGTGGCTTGGAAAAGAGGATTGAAGAAGAGTTGGATTCTAAGTGTCTGGAAGTTGAAACCTTTCACAACTTGGTGAAAAACATGGAAGGAGAGGAATTCATTAGATTTTTTAGGGAAAGGCTAGAACCATTGATGAACTCAATCTTTATGTTTTGAGAACCTGGTATAGTTGATGTTAAGTTCTCAATCAAATTACAAGGATCACCTTATTGAATTTTGTTGATAACAGTCTAGAGAGCTTAAGGGCTTGAGGATTTGTGCTTGCCTTCTCTTGTAAATGAATGACATCTCCTTGGTGTCTCTTAATACAACTTTTGATTCCCAATCCAAAAAAAAAAAATTATTTATAATCACCATTTTTGATAGGAAATATATATCAACAGAGGAAGAGCTAAATTTCCTGCTAATACAAAAGTAGAGACTTGAGGAAATTGTCTTTCAAGCACTGAAGAGGTGTTTCACCTCCCTCAAAGACCCTTTGGTTTGTTTCTCTCCAAGTACCTAAAAAAAAAAAATCACTTGTGGTACAACCGTGGCCTTCTTCTTTTTTATGATTATTACTTTAGTAGAAGAATCCAGAAACAAACAGAAATATGTTTTACACCCTAGTGAAAACCTTTTTTTCTTTTATAGGAAATGCGCACACACAAACACACACACAAAGAGAACAATAACAATAGGATGAAAGATGAGATGCTTAGCTAGCATCCTACAAAATTACTTACAACCAAAATACAGCCTTAGTGAAACTGTTTTTTCTTTTTCTTTTCAATAAGTTCATGGGCTTTCAATAAAGCCCAAATTGAAGCAGGGGCAAATAAGGCAGGCAAACTAATAAATAAATAACGCTACAATCCTTCAGCTGGAAATCAAAAGCCCTAGAGCTGCAGTAAAAATGAAAAGCAAATGTTGAGGGCCAGGGAACCACACACACACACACAGAGAGAGAGAGAGAGAGAGAGGGAGAGAGAGAGAGAGAGATGGGGCGAAGAAGACAAAATGATCCCAGACTGCTTGAGGTTCAAAACCTGCAATTCCACTCCACCCCTTTTTCCCCCTTCCTCTCTGCTTACATCTAAAGATCAACATGGGTCACACGAACGTGTTGTGTCAACACGGGTGGTTAGACGGGGTGGTGCAGCAGGACAAGTGCCTAATCCAAGCATCATTATTACAATAACAATGACGAGGGGAAAAAACAAACCAACCAAGAATTACCTCAGTGTAACACTTTAAATTTGTAGCTATCTTGCTCACAATGAAGTTCAGGAGAACTAGATGATCACTAATCCCAAGAAGCTCTGATAATCGACCATATAACTGCTGCAGCCAGAGAAAACATATATCAAGTATACTTCAGAAACTAATACTGGAGAACAATATGGATTAATCACGCTTCCGTACCTTGGAGGTATGCATGGCCTGGTCACCAACGTAAGACTTCCTGAAATTCTGAAAGAAGGTGAGTATTGCACGATCCAGTCTCTGCTTGCTCAATTCGCCATATCTCTACAAGATGAATATCAATCATAAATCAACATGAACTAGTAAATTCTTTTACCGGGAAAATATATTTCTAAGGGGGGGAAAAGTTGGACAAAGGAATCAAAAAGAGAAACAGATGTTCCAACTTCCAATGAGAAGGTCAGGGAGAATTGTAATTAGTAGTTATTACTACTAGTGCAAAAGGGGCAAAAAGAGGCCCTGAGCAAGTAAATGAGCATGAGGACAACGAAAGAAGAAATGGGAAAGTTATCAGACACATGGGCACTTATGGACGACATAATTCTGTGAACGAGCATGTAAATGTTAAGGACCAGCTAGTGAAACCTTCTGTTTATTTATGTTAGTTGCTTTTGGTTGGTGTGCTTATTGCTTCCCTTTAAACAAGCGTTTTCCTGGCTGTTTTTTATTTTTAATTCGCAATCAAAATATTGCACTAGAGAACACCAAGGGGGTAACACCTACGTAAACAAAAAGGGTAAACTTCAAAAATTATTATTCTGTCAAGCTCTCATCCATGATATTATCCACAAAAATCCATAAAAGTCAGATTACTTCCACCATGCAGAACTATGCTCCAAATATACACAACTATCAAAAAGTAGAGCTTGAAATTTTGGAAGGACGACAAATTATTACCAATGGTCCAACCGTCCAACGATTGCTTTCCTCTCGAACGCACCACCAAATCGTCAAAGGAATTATATTCCAAACACCTTTAATCCTGGCAATCTTGATTCTCCTTCTCCAATCTACCACTACATCTTTGACTAAAGGTTGAACCTAACTAATGTTTTTCAGGGAAAGAGACGAATGCCAAAGAGTCAAAGCCAACCGCTACAAATAAAAAGATGGTGTGCCAACTCTTCCTCCTTAAGGCACATATAAGACCTGCTAGCCACTCCCTCTCTCTCTCTCTCTCTCTCTCTCTCTCTCTCTCTCTCTCTCCCCCCCCCCCCCTCTCCGTAATTCTACTCTATAAGGACAAACGTATAAAACGGTCAAAAAAGATTTGTCTGTGCACTGAAGAAAGCTGACTTATCTTCCAAACATCATACTTGTTCCACAATGCTACATATCAACTGACAGCTGGGGGGAGTTCCCTGGTCGTTGCTCCTAGGTTGTCTTACTTTCATTCTTGTTCGACACTCAAGAAGCTACTTAGTCCAGATGTTTAGGCTACATTTTCGATGGCTTTCTCATCATTTCTGTTTCTCTATGTTTAACGTGTTCCAGTCTTTCCTCTACAGATAATGTGACGACACAAACTTTTGTAGGAGTGTCAAAACAAACTGTTTCCACTCTTAAGACAGTTACTATTGGCAACTAAAAATGCCAACAATTAATAGGACAATGCAACGACATGATACTATAGCCAATCACAAAGACGAGCATTCATGGTAAGGCAATGTGTGAAGATGAAGAACGACTGAAAATCTTTTAATCTCTTCCGAGTACAAAAGAACTACAGCCAGAAAACCATGAAGATACCTGGCTGTGCAATCCACTGTCAGTAACCTTTATTAACTGTAGTACACGAGCTGAAAGTTCAGCATCCATGACCTCCTGTGACTCTGTACTGCAATAAATAAGTAATATCCTGACTACTTCGTTCCAAATAAGAGAGAGAGAGAGAGAGAGAGAGAGAGAGAGAGAGAGAGAGAGAGAGAGCTGAAGTTACAGTTTCTACCTACAGCCAGTACACTGTTTGATCTTAAGAATAGCAGCGATGATATGAACAATCCATGCAAGCTTAGCTTCTATTATTGCAAGCTCATTGTTATCAGTGGCTTGTAACTGAGCTCTTTCCTGCAATACCCTCACCAAATTGTTGGTAGTCAATTTTTTTGTATCATAAACTAAAACATTTGTAACTAGAAGCTCATCCACAATTTAACTCTATACCGAATAGCTTTGCAGAATGGGCTCCGCAATTTTCAAAATATAAAGGCTGCTATTTTCATACTGCAAAAATAGAGAACACAAAGTGAAGAACAGTATTAAGGGAATTGGATTGGCATAGTATCCTGAATCTTGTCAGATTAATGCATGCAACTTAGCTGATGAATCTTTTGCAAACTAAGTCAAAAGTTAATGAAATGAATCAAAGCCATGGAAGAGCCTCAACCTGGAACCTGCAAAGATATGGGAAACAGTCCAACTGATCCTGAAGAAGCTCAACATTGTCAAGAGGGTTTTCAGAAAGTCCATCAGACAGAACAGCCTATCAAGCAAGTAGAAACACAAGGATGAGCATCAGTAATCAAGTCAGATTCAAAGCAGAAACAATACAAGTTACAATCAGCATTTTGTGATGCCATACCTGCACAGAGTCTAGTCTTGAAGTAATAAAACCCTCTGTGATCTTAGGCACAAACTCATCAAGCAGACTGGGTGAATCAGCTTTCAAATATGGTACTGATGTGACCAACCTTGACCACAATCCTAAAAGGTAGTATACACTGCTGCTGGCCCACTTCACAAGACAAATAAGGAATATGACAAAGTCAAAGCCGGTTTTAGCAAGCCAAAACATCTTAAACCCCAAAAAATAAGCTAACCAAGGCAAGGAAAGATAATTTTTTTCTTATTCCAGATGGAGATACAGATTCATTTATTCTTATTCATATTTTTCGTTTTAAGAAAAAAACATATTTTTAATATTTGGCAAGGTTAGTTACTTTGATATTTTGTCAATTATAATAAGTTTTACAAAACCAAGAACAACTACTGTAATATTTTCAATTTGTAAAAGAACAACAAATATAAGTGTAAGCGTATTCTCAATCAATACGATAATTTATAAGTGTATTCTAATAATCATATATACAAATATTAAAAGGTTACTTCATTTGAGGGATATTAAAATTGAGTTATTTATTTTCAATACAGCCTAAACATGTTTACAACAGAATGTGTTGTTTATTTGTTTCCTGTGCAACTCACGGGTCTACGAACTATTACGACTAGTTCCAAGCTCCTACACATTGTTGTTCATACAAAAAGAACTTGTAAAAAAGTATTTCAGCTGCAGTACAATCCATCAAGCCTTTAAGCCATATAACCCCACAAAAACAATCGCAGAAAAAGATTCCCAAATTAATTGAGATTTGAGGGTTGAAATGCATGGTCAAAATGCAAAGTGTAAAGTACGTGATATAATGGTAAATGACAATGTTGTCATTCAACATGCATACTTTTTAGAAACCCATGCAAACGAGTATTGAAGGTACACATGTCCAAATTTATCATATGTGACAATTTCATAATCGTGCACAATTACATATGATTTAATTTTTTGAAGTTCAAATACTTTGGGAACAAGGGGCCTCATAGTGGTTTTCACTTTTTCTACAACAATTTTCAGATACCTTAGACCTCAGCAGTGAATAGGCTCACTTGAAGCACCCACCCCCCCCCCCCCCCCCCCCGCGGCGAAGCCACCAAAAAAAGAAACGTTAGCAAAATTTGTAAATTTTGGTCTCTAATATAGACCTTTGGGGGCATTGGTTTATAATATGGCAACCTTTAACATTTGACACTAGGATGCCAACCTTTTGGACCTATTTATCATTAATGTACTAATATCTGATGATGATGAGCAAAACCAGATGCGAACATACTAAGGTCTAATTTTATTCATCATCACCAAAAGTTAGTACACTAACAATAAATTGGTCCAAAATGTCGGTACACTAGTGTGCAACATTAAAAGTTGGTATATTAGACTAATACCCCCAAAGGTTGGTATATTAGAGAGCAAAACAATACTCAACCTGCCATGATTGCAGAGATTTTAACGTAAACTCTGCTACAAGATGTATCCAATCACTGTAACCTTCCACATTCACCAGTTCTGACAACTGCAATAAAAAATTTCATTCGTCAGAATGCCAATTTAGCAAAACCAAATAGAGTTGCATAAAGACAGGATGAGGCAACAGAATATTCATCAGTCACAATCAAACAAAAGCAGTCATGCCAATATTTCTTACAATTGTTTTCAGATCTTTATGGAAAGTGAATCCAATAAATCTAATGGAATCATCCAACAGTGAAGAAATCGATGGTTTTCAGCATCAAAGAAAACTGTTTTCCTATTTTCTTTTTTTAATAAAAAAAAGAAAAAGATATGGAAGTATATTAAAAGGCTGTCCTCTTCAAGGATTCATGCGTAGACATGCCAAATTAGATACAACAGTTGAGCCAAAAGGTTTCAAAGAGTGCAGTCTTCAGGTACAAATTACAGTTATCAAAACCAGACCATGCTGAATGTTTGGCCATGTATCAGCAGTAGAATATTCCTTATTTATTCCATCTCAGCAGTAGAAAGTATCTCTTTCCGCTACCCCTAAAGAAGCCTTAAAATAGGGATGATACAAAAGTACAAGAGGGTCAGAGACAACAAATGCAAGTAACATCCAATGACAAATAGGCCCTTATACAAACTTAACCTAATTAACAGATGATGGCAACTTTGACTCCTGATAGTCAAACCCCAAAGGAACCTATAATAAGAGGGAGGTTACGGACCACACAGCACAAGATGGCAACAAAGCAATTCTTCACAGCAGCTTCTAGCATTACCAAGGCAATCTATCCATTTCGGTTTGTGATACACAACAAAGCAAAACTGTCTCACGGAAATATAAAATAAACCTGCAACAAATATCCCACTTGCTAACACATAGAAGAAAGACAAGAATACTTCCTTTTTGATTGCCAATTAGAGACATCATAATAGTCTTTAAATGGCAGAATAACTCACACAAATCGAGAAACACATTTTAATGAACAAGAGCAAACGGGAAAGGAGCATCTTTAAAACCACAATAGCAGAAAAGTTCTCTCAGATTTGGAGGCAAAGAAATGAATTCGATTTCAGTTTTTTTGGATGTGGAGTTGATCATATCCCTACTTACTATCTTGGACTTCCCTTTGGAGCATCTCATAAGAGCATAGCTCTGTGGGATCCCATAGTTGAGAGCTTCACAAAAGATTGCCACGATGGAAATCTTAGCCTATATCAAGAGGAGGGTCATTTCAACTGATTGAAGGGCACTTTGTGGAGCCTGCCTATTTATTTCACGTCTCTTCTAACTATTCTTGCCACCATTGGGAATCGTTTATAAAAGACCACGACAGACTTCCTCAAGTACAATGACTTGAATGGTGGTCTTCATTGGGTCAATTTGGATGATTGTCACCCTAAGATAGAGGGAGGTCTCGGCATTAGAACACTTCGTGAGATGATGAAGTGTTAAAATTCAAGTGGTTGTGGAGGTTTGCTAAGGAGAACGATGCTTTATAGAAGAATGCGATCATGGCTGAATACGGAGTTGAGGATCTAGGAAGGTGGAGTAAGAAGTGTTCTCGTCCGAATGGAGTTGCCCACTGGAACTCCATCGCTGCAAGTTTAGAGTGCTTCAAATTCTTAGTGCATCATAAGGTCCAAAGTGAATTTAGGGTTGCCTTTTTGGCATGATGTTGAGTGCAGCAAGTCTGAGAATAATTCATGGCTCTTTGATGTCCAAGGTGAACGAGGCAACGACTCACCAAATTGCAATGCGTAATAACATTTATCAAGTCTCTTAACGACTGGGAAGAGGAAAACATTTGTGGTTTGTTGGTTTTATTGGTTGGGAGGGTGGTTTTGCATAAGGGTAAAGATGACACTGTGTGGCCACATGGTTCCAAAAGGTCTTTCACTGTTGCAAGCTTTTGTAGTATTCCTGTTGGTCACCAGAATGGAATGGAGTATTTTTGCTAAGTCCATTCAGAATTCTACGGCTCCCCTCAAAGCTTGCTTCTTTTCCTGGGCAACCATCAAAGGGAAAATACCAACAGAGGACATGCTCAAATGCAAAAGTTTTAGTGGCCACAGAAGGTGTTTCATGTATTGTGAGGAGGAAGAGTTTCTGGATCATTTACTGATCCGTTGTTTATGGGCTTCAATGCTTTGGAGCTTGGCCTATTCATTGATGGAAATTTATTGGATCCAAGCGAGAATGGTCAAGCAAGCCTTGTTGGCTTGGAAGTTGGACTTGGGCTCTTGGTCTGTGGAATTTAGTTGCTTTAGCCATCCGGTGGATCAGATGGAAGGAAAGAAATTGACAGATTTTCCAGGATTTATCTTTATTTCTTAATGGTTTCAAGCGTTACTTGAGAATTTTGTATAGTTGAGGTGTGGTGATAAGGATGATAGAAACTTGAAGTACTTAGATTTTGTTGATAATATTATTATCAATGAAAATGTGCGGGCTAGAGCTTTTTTTTTCGTTTATTATTGTACTTCTCTATTGTGTAAATGGGCGACATACCCTTCATGCCTTTGCAATATATCTCTTGATTACTTAAAAAAGATTATTAACAAAAAAAAAATCTTGAGCATTAAGATTACAAATCTTACCTGATAATTCACTCTGAAACGACCAAGGAGACGGCAAAACTCATGGTAGTTATCATGTTGTGCAAGACCTGTTTACAGAAAGGAGAAAGAAAATAATGATATTCATATGGATTAAAAGCACGTTAAAAATAAAAAAAAAAATAAAAAAGAGACTATTTCAGGAAAGAATAAGTAGAATGAATGAAATAACAAAGCAAGCTTGATATGGATCCCATTGAAGCAAAAGCCCAAGAATGTCTTCAACTATGTAGGCCCTGTTTGGCACAAGAGCTTGTCGCCTTGTTGGGGTAAAAAGAGCTTTTTGGGAGTAATTAGCTGTTTTGACCAAGTCAAAACAGCTAATGGAGTGTTTGGTAAATAGCTTTTTCAATTAGCTATTTGGCCTCAAAAAGCTCTTTTTCAAAAAGCTAATTGGATAGGCTTTTTGGATTAGCTTTAGCTGTTACACTAAAATTACATTATTGCCCTTGTATTTTCACCAAAACCACAACATATTTATATATTAATAATTCTAACAATATTTTGCTAATACTTTTAATAATTTTTTACAAAATTTATATCAAATGAAATTAACATTTTTTACTTATTTGGATAAGAGTCATGTTTTTATGGTTGCTATATTTTCGTAAAGTTAACAAATTATTCATCATATTAACTCTAGTCATATAATGAATAGATTTATATGTAACAAATATTAAAAAAATAAGTTGGTATTGAATAATAATAACATAATTACTATGAAATAATAAATATCTCAAATTTGTACTAAAGTAAATATATTTCTTAGTTATAAATTTGTAATTCATTTTAAAACGCTTGTGAAAATGTACTGAAAATAACTATATTACTAAAGGCATAAATGGAAATTCACATGCTCATATTTTCACCAATAGCTAACTTTACCAAACACATTTCCTCAAAACAACTAATTCCAACAGTTAAGTCAAACAACCGACACATACAGCTAACAACTAATTCAAACAGCTAACAGCTAACAGCGGATTGCCAAACAAGGCCGTAGTCTTGCCCTTCACCTGCAGACAAGCATAGTGATATCACCAGCCCTTACTTTCACAAGCTCATAAAAGGGTCAGCAACAGGTGGAAGCCAACATAGGACCGTTAACCGACCACAAACCTCAGCGTTTAATAATAGAATGGACCCAATGCACCACAGATCAACCAATTCAGACTAGATCAAATCAGAATAGCTCCTTGGGAGTGCAATGCATCCCACCTTTTAAGGAAAAACGTCAACAATTCCAAACCACAAAGATAACATATGGCATTATTCATTAGTTGCATGTTTGAACAGATGATATTGCAATATTTCGGTATTCCAAGATATTTCAGCACGGTACATTATATTACTTGTTACTTATTCGTTATTATTATAATTATTTTAATTAATTTTGCTTTGTTCTCTTTTTCTTTTTATCCAAATGATTTCAACTTTCAAATGATTTCTAAAATATGTTTTTAGGCCTAGATGAATTAGTTTCTCAGCAAGTAGAGATGTTTGCCTAGGAAAGGCTGCCTACATCTAGATCTCCCCAACCCTTGCAAAAGCAAAATCGAAACAAGAGGTTATTGTCGTCGTAGTTGTCATTTCAACATCCAATGAATGAGTTCTCTTTTTCTTTTCCTTTCTATTTTTCTTTTTTTTTTCTTGTGGTGGTGGTGGTAGTGGTTTTTTTTTTTGGAAGTGCGGCTTTACTGTCTATGGCATTTCATTAGCTAGCTCTAGTGTAATCAGACCTTGTATCATCAGGATAATTGATCACAATAGCTTCAACAAGATATTCTAGGCTACAATAGTACAAAATGGGTAAGACATAATGGTTTTTTGGAAGCAAAACAGTATTGCGGTGTCTCATGGGATCCCATACAGTTGTCAACATTTCAAACATCGGCAAGCAGCCAGCACAGGAGTGCATGCACACATGATAATGGAATGGAACGGAGAAGAGAGAGAAAATGAAAAGGCAAGATAGTGGAATTTGTAAGGAGAGAATAATTTTGAGGCATTTTTTAAAGTAGCAGAGAGCATGGTCTTTCCTTCAGTTTGCAATTAATTCTCAGAACTATTTCTTCAAATCAACCTTTGCTTAAAAATCCTTGGCATTCCTTGACTTAATTCAACAATTAACCTTACATGAAAGCAAGGAACTGCAATTTAGTAAGTGCTAATGGAAGTAAGTTTCCTGGCAGAAACATTGGTCACAAATCACCAAACTAAACCTTGAGTCAAAGGTTACCCAGCACACTGCTCTATTAAGACTTAGGACAGCAATAACAAAGCCGAAGATACAGCCCCTGACCACTCAGCTTGCCTGATTTTGCCAGAAAATTCGTCACCTCTGAGCAAGGCTTCATGTCTTCTTCTGGACAATCAGATTTCCTTAGCATGGATTATACAGCACCTGAAAACCTTATTCTGCAATACCTTTTAACCTCTCACATGCAATACTTAGCCTCTACTTTGCTTTCTCAGTATCCAGTAATGGCTGTCGATAATCAGGATGAATTTCATAGGTATTAGAAATTGCGTTATCCATTGACAAGTCACATCCGATTATTATAATAAGGCATTGTTGGGCCATGCACAATGGCAAACCTGGGAACGAAATGAAGCTTTCTATTGCTGAATCTAGAAAATAAACATTGGTCTCAAAACTCACCATTTAAGATTCTAAAAGCTGGACAATGTAGGAGACACAAAGCTAACAAGGTTCGCAAGGCTTAAGAGGTCACTTAAATTTTGAGTTCAAGGATATCACCGCAGGCAATTACCTAGATTCAATCTCCATCCCGCCCTTGTCATCAAACAGTAAGGCCATTGTTTACACTTTAAAAAATAAATAAATAAATAAATAAATAAGGCCCATGTTTGCACCCTACATATTATGACGCCTCCTCGTTCTCCAACACCATCATGCCACAAAATCATTTATTGTTCTTTCTTCAAGGCTCGTTGAGTTTTCTTAAGAGGGAGAAAAGGATGTGACGACATGATAGGGAAACTGAAAACTCATGGCATGTGCCATGGATCTATCAATTTATGGAAATAATTGATTTCTGGATTTAATGCTTGGTCCATAGAAGTTATTTTTAGGCTTTCACAGTACTAGATATTTTCTTTGACACGTATTCAAAAGATATATTGCGAGGACACCAAGGGGATATCGCCCATTTACAGAAGGGACAACAACAAAAACAACCATGCCCTCAAGCTCTCATCAATAATATTATCAACAAATCCAAAATACTCAAGCTTCTATCACACCTAGGCACCAGATTCCAACTACAAAACATCCTCAAATAGTAAACATTGAGACCATTAAGAGACAGCTTTGTCCTTGAAAATTTGTTCAGTTCTTTCTTTCCAAGTGGCCCAACCAAAGGCTAAAGGAACCAAATTCAACACACCATGAACCCAACATTTCTTCATCCTTCTCCTCCAAGCCACCAACACATCCTTCACACTACTTGCTTGAACCCAAGAAACACCTCATCAACAAAAAAACAAAAAAAAAAAAAAAGGCGAGTTTCCAAAGTGAAGAAGCCCACAAAAAGTGATAGGAAATGAACCACAATTACTTACTCCTTATAAAACATAGAACACCTACTAGGGCGGCCTAAACATTTGCATTTGAGCATATCCTCTGTAGGTATCTTATCTTTGGTGGCTGCTCAAGTAAAGAAATAAGCTTTAGGGGGCATCTTAGAATTCCAAATGAACTTCGTAAGGAACTCAACTCCATTTTAATCCCCAATAAAGCAGTACTACAAAAGTTCCTAAAACGGAAGACCCTTTAGAGTCATGAGGCCAAACAACCTCATCATTACCCTCATGCACAACCAACCTATCATCCAATAAATCCAACAAACTACAAAAATTATCCTCTTCTCAATCATTAAAAGATCTCACAAAAGTCAAATCCCAATGAAAATTAGGATGGTACCTCCAATGTCAACAAGAAGAAGCACTTTACGTATAGTAATATACAGATTATTTCTATCCTGTTTATTTCGGGATATATAATGCTATACCATTTTAGTTGTAGAGATTTCCATGAGCTTTGAAGCACGAAATCTTCTAATCCAACAATACTTGTGAATCAAAGCCAATGAAAGACACAAAACCAAGAACTAAATCAATAACACCATCCAAAAGAGCAAAAGTCTAACAAAGCTTCATTGCCTTTCTAGCTTTCAATCAATAAAAAGGTAAACTTGTAACACCACTATTACGAAGTCTCACTCTTTGCACCACCTACCCAACAAAAGGAAGTAAGAATAATAAGAATAGAAGGAGGAGAAAAATAGCACCTTGTCCACTTTGTAGTATTTCTTTTGTTCCTGTCATTAAATGGGCCAAATATTTTGAACGTGCGCTGTCATTTGTGAACAGAGAGCGCCTAACAGAAGCCAGGCGAACCAAACATTCCAAAGCCTGACAACAAGATCAAAGGATCAGACAAGATATACAAAAAACTATAGTGAACAACTTTAAAAATAACAAATAAGAATACATAAGGATACCTACTTTTCACATACTAAAGGAAGGCAGAAACAAAAAATGCCACATCCTCAAACTACAATGAGCAATTTTATCAATAAAGTCTAAATATATGAAGTGTTGATCAAATTATCTTTAAGCCATTCAAGAGGTAGCTCCACACCGTTGCAGCCTCCAACTATTATCTCATGCAAAATGCTCCAAAAGATTGGATAAGGAATTTCCATGCCATTCTTCTTCTTAGTTTGCTACAAAAGAAACCCTTCCAAGCCTTGAAAACTAAAATAAAATGTCTGCTACAGATTTTGCTGCGTTATCCAGAAGCAGAAAACAGGCATTGAATAGATGTAGTAGATCTTCAAAAGGCCATTCATGGAATTCTGCAAAGAGGGTGTTTGTTGACAGCTAAGGCAGAAGACAGGAGCAAAGGAATTGAGGAGGTAGAGGGCGGGTGGCCATCAGTGAAGGTCAACTATGGTCAAATAAGTAGGTTGATGCTGACAAACATAGAGTACGCGCAGGAAAAGGAAAACACCAGAGTTTGTTGACAGCTGAGGCAGGAGATGAGGGCAAAAGCAATTGAGGAGACAGAGCGTCAGCAGCCATTGGTGAAGGTCAATAATAATGGTCAGATAAGGAGCTTTGACAGCAACAAGGGTGGATAGCAAGAGGGAAGTGTTTGGAAGGGAGGGAATTGGAGGATTTTCAAAGGAAAAGGCATATATCTTAGCAACAGTCTAGAACTTTTAGATTTGCATATAATACTAGTGCGATAAGGAGCCGTGATGATTCCTCTACGTGCATTATTTTTGGACATGGCTGCTATCCCCCTTGCCACCTTTCTTGTAGTATAATTTTTTTTTTTTTCTGACTACTCAGACAAATAGAAAAGAAAAGGGGAAAAACTAGGGAGGAAGAAGCACAGGGATTAGAGGAGAAATAATTTGGATTCATAGTTATTCCAGATAAGGGATTTTCTATGTAGAAACCAACGAACTTGCTCAAGGCCATAAACCCCCGCTGGTCGGTCTGGGGACATAAGCCTGTGAGAATCTAATCAATGGTGACGAGTTGATGGAGGGGTGCTGGACATAAAGTTGGATGGAGATGGGTTAAAAGTATGCAGGCTAATATAGACGTAGGAGATTCCTTCAAGAAAAGGTCTGAAAGGCTCCTCTTCACGATAAAGATTAGCACAGAACCAGACAACAGCATCCTTTGCCAACAACGCATCAGAGAATTGGACAACGTCCATGGTAATGTCTTGCATGGTATTAAACTTTCTTCTACTATTAGCCACTTGGTGGAAACAATTGGTACTGCGATTACCATCAGTAGTCCATTGTTGTTTTGCTCTGTGATGCCAGAAAAAATCAATTTGATTTTGCAACAAAGACATCTCTTTCGTAACTTCTAATCTTTCACTTTGCTCAGCAAATGTAAGGGGCAAATTTGCTCCTTCTCTTCTAGGCACTCCACCTTATCCACCAACAAAGCCATTTTAGAATCAAGATGACCAAATACCTCCTTGTTTCAAACTGAGTTACCCTTTAGAAAATTCAAATGTCAGGTGGCCACTAAAATGCAACTCTTCCCACCAAGCTTTGAGAAGATCACAAAAACAATGTGCTTGAAGCCACATATTTTCAAACCTGAAAGGAAGCCTACAAAAAATCAATTCAGCTACAAGTAGAAGAATTGCAAATTAATCTGAAGTGGTTTTTCGGAGGGTCACTTGGCAAACTCTCTGGTATTGATTTTCCCATTCAACAGAGTACAGAAATATATCAATGCGAGATAAATTGGAATCTCTTCATGGCTGAACCAAGTAAAGCGGGCACCTTCCAGTGGTGGATCAATCAAATTAGCAGCATCAAATAAAGCAGGAGAAAGTTGTCATTGCAGACGACGACCTGCCACTAGAAGATCTCTCTGAATACCTAATAACAGTTAAATGCCCTCCTAAACACTACGGAATATCCCAAAGAGACAGAAAAGAAACTAGCTCATCCAATAAGAAATCCTGTAGCCCTTCATGGCTTCATCTTTAGCTACATTAACCCCAATTACAGCCCAAAATGCTCTCCACAGACTTAGTTTTACAACACACAAAAACATCCCAAAACGAAAGACTACAAGCTCCAAAGTCTTAAGGTCCCAATGACATAATAACTCTCGAGCGCCTGAGAGATGGCAGGAACAACCACTCAATAAACGCTGACCCACCAGGGTAATAGCAACATCTCTAGATACAGCCTCCATCTTAGATTCTTGTAGGATAGCAACATCACAAGCAAAACTGCATAAGATCCACTTTACATAACCTTCCCCTACATAACCATCCCCATTCCCCTCCCCTCACGGCCACATTAAGATGTGCATTGTTTCTTCTAGATTCAAACAATGCCATAAAAGAAAGTAATTTCTTCTCTCCACCCTCCATGCTTAGGCCCATCTTCTTATAAAACGCAATCAGTCTGTTCAAAACCCAAGCAGATGCATTTAGAAGGAATTGGTTTAAACAATTTGATTTAGAGAAGTCTGCCCCTTGGTCAAGGGCCAGTCTATGAGCATGATCTACTGGAAGGAACTAAAAGCATGTAGCTAGTTAGTTTTGAAACATAAGTACGATTGTACTAGCATTAATTTGAAGTCCAAAGTGTAATAACTCAAGAATCCACACTCAATAAGAAATAGAAAGCAAGACAAAGAAAGATTTGTCCACCTCCTTAGATATTGGGGGCTGAGTGATAGCATAATAGTCAAAAAATATTTGCAGTGTTGAAGGGTCTTCAAGAATGGACTTCCAGCCAGAAGGAACCTGCAAATAACAGGAAAAGTATTACATCAATACACAATACCGATATTAAATAGATATGGTAATGTTGTTGCATAAAGATGAGACAAAAATGAAAACATTCTGCATCAATAGGGTAACTTTACCTGGACAGTGCCAAACTCTTCTGAGCTCTCATCTATTGTTGTACCAATAAAGTCAAAGGATAAACATTTAAGGGCAAGTGAAAGTGCCAGCTCTTGCAACTTGCTAGTCACTGCATGTTGTCATGAAGTTGCCATAATAAGATCTAAGAAAACTAGAACACAAATGCACAACAAACATTTCATATAGAAAGTCAACTTTCATAGCATGCTAGTCGCTGCACACCACCTGTCGTACGAATAGAAACGAGAAAGTAATTATAACATGAAGTAAAGAACTTTCTTTTGGTTAGATAGAAAGGACCAAATTAAACAGACGGTGATTTCACCTTCCTTCTCCTCTGAGGTCTTTCAATTTCATAAACTTCAACCAAACCTAAAGAAAATTCCTTCGTCCTCTCACTTTAGTTTTGATTGAGATCCAACAATCAGGAATCTCAGCTTTTATGAAAACATCATCACCTTTTACAGCAACCATTTTCCAGTGTACATTACGCGAACATGAACATACAGAACATGAGATGGATTTTTAGTTTCATTTTTGTATACCATGTTCAAGGATCTGCAACGAGAATTTTATCCCCTAG
Source organism: Portulaca oleracea (assembly GCA_029582165.1). NCBI lineage: Eukaryota > Viridiplantae > Streptophyta > Magnoliopsida > Caryophyllales > Portulacaceae > Portulaca > Portulaca oleracea. The sequence continues at coordinate 39,172,736 of CM055873.1, forward strand.
CAGTTATCATTCAGAATCGACGTTATTATAATATCACAGTGGACCATAGGTGCAATAGATTATTGGAGTGAAACAAAAATGTTATACTGATATCACTTTCATTTAGGAGTTATCATTGCTGTTGATTCCTGTTCCACATGGCATTGCATGATAATTTTCCATGTCCCTTAAAATACAAATAAAACAGCAATGACAAAAAGACTACCAGACTGAAATGGAGAAACCATATGAAGAATAAATCATTTAAAAAGAACCGTAGCTACAACGGGAAAAGGGAAATTGGAGAGCAAGCAAGAGAATTTGACATATTACCATCATTTCTGAGCTGTTGTAAGGATGTAAGAGATATTTGAAGTATTTGGAACAATGACTGATCCCTAAAAGAACATGCAACCCTTCGATGATGTGTTGAAGGCAATCCTGAATTAGGCTGACGATAAAAGGAACATAATCAAAAATGCTGGCAGAAAGATGAAAGAAAACAGCATTTAATTTAAACTAAAAAGGGAGATCTATCACAAAATAAAAGGTAACAAATCCGCAATGAAAGCTGAAGCTCCCTTTTACGACTAGATATGCTATAAGAAACGAAATCACATGAAATTGTCCATGTGTAAACAAGGTGATATTGAATTCATGCAAGCAGGCTGAATAGATTGCCCGGGCATAACTTTTACAAAGATCAAGTGATCAACAATCTAATGCGCTTCATTTCATGAGTGAGCAAAGACGAATCCTTTATGCTGAATATTAAATATCAAACTTTCATATCATCATCAGTTACTCGACTCACGTAAAAGGTAACAATGTGGTAGTACTGGCATCCTAGTACTATTAATTTTACTATGTCGCTATAGTTTCCTTATTTTTGTTGATTAATTAAATGTTGCTTGACTTGCTTTAAATTTTCATTCAATCCTTCTATTTTGTTAGTGTGCTTTAAAAGATTTTTAACCCAAAAAAATGTTTTCTAAGGATTTTATTTGCAGACATCTAGGAATCGATCTCTTGGCATGCAGAAATGCTTACAAGGGTAAGATCGCCTACACCCATGTCTCGATCCCACATAAGCATATGGAAACTGTAGTTCTTGTTGACTTTTTGTTATTCTATTTACCTATTACCATACCATTCATGAAAAATAAATAATAATTCAAATAGAATCTCATGAACCATGATCATCAATTCAATTGTATTACGCATTACATAAAATACAACTATCACGAAAGGCAGGAACATGTAGAGCGCAAGAAGACACATATGACTCTGAACTAAAATAGCTCATCCACATTTCTTGTTCTCACCAATTTCAAGGTTAGCATAAAATTAAATACGTCTATTGCTGCCAAATATTCCAGAATCCAGAAAGCATCCAGAATTTCAGATCCATGTGGAGGTCAGAACAAAATAGACCTTTAGCTTAGTCTATTCCAAGTCCTGAAGTTCACCAAATTGCAAAGAAAGAACCTCTTCTCCCCCCCCCCCCCCTCCCTCTCCTTTCTCTCCATGTTCATCATAATTACAAGTATCATTTTGAGCAAACTCTAGGACATATATAAGAGGTAAATATAAAAGACAAACCTGATTCATCTCAGAGACCAGCTGGTTTAAAATCTTCAAGCCAATGGCATAGTGATGCGGTGTTGACTGATACAATCACAAAAAGTACAGAAGGATTTATTTACAGCACAAATCTGCTTGCTAGAAGGGGCAAACTATCACAGATATTTGATCATAAAACATTTTAAAAAATGATGCATGGATTAATATTAGTGAACATTTTCTATGAACTCTCCTTTTGTATGTGAGTGACATCCCCTTGGTGTCATTTAATATATTTTTAGTTACCTGTCAAAAAGAATATTAGTTTGGTTCCAAAAATTATACAGTCCAACAACCAAAGCAGTGGTAATAGCCAACTTGAAGTAAGCACTGCTGATAGAAGGAATAACATGATGTTGCAATCAGTAGGAAGCAATAACCCAGTAAACTAGTGATTACAAACAAAAGAAAACCATGACAAACAGGCCCTTAATTGAGTTCCCCCACCCCTCTTTAGTCACTTCTCCCTCAGCATCAAATCAACATAAAATAAGGTATTTTCATGAAGATCGTTCTAGCCTGACATGCAAACAAATAAAAAAAGGTGTGTAATCTTTTCCTCAGAACTTCCAGATGAAGTAATCAAAGACTCATCAAATTAAGCACATATTCTTACAATAAACTTCATGTAACACCGGTCGGTAAAGCCGTATTGGTCTTTCAGGAAACCCATTGTCAAAAGCTAGCACAACGATTAGACAGGAATAAGATGGCAGAATAACGAACCCCACTGTATTCCAATTAAATGGATAAATAAAAATAAGAGTTGGTTGAACAAGATACCCGGGGACCACATGCGTAAAAGGAAAACCTTTCTGATCGCTACTAGGTGCTCTTTGTGAGGAGAGGAGGAAGAGAACATTAAGCACCTCCTTATTCATTGTCGTTGGTCTCCACACTTTGGCATTTGGTGTTTGCTTTGATGGGGATTAGTTTGGTGTTACCTCCAGGTTCAAGAGATTTACTAGTGGCTCACAGATGAAGATTGAAGAAGAGTTGGGTTTTTTAGTGTGTGGAATTTGATTCCTTTGAATATTTAGTGTTGCAGTTGAAAGGAAAGGAATTTAATGATTTCTAAGGATAAATTTAGAACGCTCAATGATTTAAAACTTTATTTTTGAAAACTGTGTGTTGTTGCTGTCAAGGTCTTCATCATGGCGAAGAGATGACTATTTTGGATTTTGTGAATAAAATTATTGTAGGTTGCTTATGGGGTTGAGGCCTTTTGTTTTTGTTTAAGCCTCCTTTTGTTATATGGGTAACATCCCCTTGGTGTCCTTTAATAAATATTTTGATTACTCATTAAAAAATAAATTAAAATAAGCAGGTTGAACAAGATATGGTAACTAAAAGCACCAGAAACTATATAGTACATATAATGGACCCATATCGTGATACTTTTATAGGTCATACGGTTCTACTTATTAATGAAACAAAAAATATTAAAGTTGAAAGCATATCCAACAAAAAATATTAAAGTTGAAACAAAAATAAATTAAAATAAGCAGGTTGAACAAGATATGGTAACTAAAAGCACCACAAACTATATAGTACATATAATGGACCCATATCGTGATACTTTTATAGGTCATACGGTTCTACTTATTAATGAAACAAAAAATATTAAAGTTGAAAGCATATCCAACAATCACCTGGCTGAGAAAGCTCATTGACTCTTTGACCACATCTCTGAATTTATCATCATCAAACCAACCAAACTTTGTGAGTCGGCACAAAAGCTGAATCAGAGATTGAATCACAAAATGTTGCAAGTCTGGCCCTCTTGTTGCCAAGTAGTTTATAAGGTAGTTTCCTGACATGCAAACACAAGTGTAAAAGAAATAAGCAATGAGTGAAAATCAAAAGTGTAGAAGGAAACCAGATCTGCCGTACCCAATGGTCACTCTACATGCTAAATGGTACATCATGTTATATGGTAAGTACATTAAGTTACATAAAATACTTGAGTAGAACTTTCTGTCATTAATGCAAACCCATGCACTGCCTTGGATATGTAATACCGTTCCCTATGACTAAGTAAACTACTTACAAGCACGTCATGTACCAGGCGAACACAGTAGCAGCACTTGTCAGCCAGTTGTGAACTTTCATGAGCCCGAAACCAATGACAAAGCACTCACCTCTTGAATATACGCTTAAATTGATTCGTGACAATTGAATCTGAACAGGAAAGATGATCCGCAACAAAAAGGGAGCACAAGCTGTCTTTGACATGAACTAATAGCACAACCCCTTTACTCAATGCACCTCAGAAGGAAAGATTATAGCAAAGGGGTAGTTAACAAAACTAAATTCCTTAGCACCACACCAGCAATTTACAATGTCTGTCACAAGACAGAACCCAATGTCAACAGTACAGAAGTCATGTGCTGACAGCCTTTGCAAAAGATGTAATAAAACCATGGCCATGAGACGCTTGATTTGAAAAGCAAGAAATGTATCTGACATATTTAACACATTGATGAAGGTTAATAGGTTAGATGACAAGTTTACACCACCCGAAGCTGTCTTTTGTCTGATTGCAATTTATTCAGCACTTAAGAGCCAACAAAGTTGAACAAAAGAAAAAAACAGACGAGAGAGATCCTAAGAGAATTCAGCGTCTTCACAGGGGATCCTTCCATTCTTTCCTAAACCACTTAAACGCGCAACATTTTCCAAAAAAGATACTATCTCATCATCATCAAATGCAAGGATCAAGCTCAACTCGTACAAAAGTGGATTGAAAACACCCCACAAGTGCCAACATTGCATCAGGAAGCTACATCTTCAGCAGACAAAATCATTAAATACCAAACTCAAGTTCACATTCTGCTTTACGGCTTTCCCCCGGCCAATCATTAAATCAGTTACCACCAACCCCACCCTTCCAAATTCAAATTCCTGGCTTTCATCAGATGCAATGCAAACGAAAACAGATACAGTATATGCAACTCATCAAATGCTTTCCGATTTTCATACTTGCATCTAACATTAAACACTAAACACAACCACCAAAACTAACTCCAATTACAGAAACAGAAGAGGGTTAAGTACTAACTGATATCAAGTCGAAGCTGCAACGACAAAGAATGATCGGTAACTTGCTTCAACAGACTAGAACTAGCCAGCATAAGCGCATAAGGCGTCAATGCATTGTCCAAGATGTACTGACACTGAGGGATATACTCGGTGTTCATGGAGAAGCATCTCAACGTGCTTTCAGCATGCGCTCTCTCGGCTGAATCCTGCGAATTGTAAAGCCTCTCACACAATGCCTCCAACTGCTGCAAACTCTCCATGGTTGTTTAAACTGACACAATCAAAACTCAACCATTTGAGCTCCTCTTTGCATCAATCAATTGGAAATCAACGATAGGGTTTGCATTCATTCCACCGCTAAACTTTGCAAGAAGCTTAATCAATCTAGAAAAGTAAGTTTCGCAGATGAGGAAGATCGATCGGTCGATTGCTTACCTGAGTTTGAGCAGATTGGACGGTGATGGGAGGATGCGATCAACAACGCTAATGAATCGGAGTTGGCAGATTTTCTCTCTCCTCCTTGGCTTGGCTGGCTGGCTGGCGTGAAGTAATGAGCAGAGTTGAGGAATTGTTGGCGTTGTTTAATAAAAGAATGAAATCAAGGAGAAAGCAAGAAAGGAGATTATATTAGGAGTGCAGAACTGCAGAATCCATTTTTCTACATCACTCCTTACATGATACGGATGGGAGAAAAGGGAAAAAAAGAGAAATGCTCTGCTGGCTGCTGCTACTACAAGTTTTTGCTTTCGCTTTCCTTTTTTTTTTTTTTTGATCTTTTTCAATTGTTATATATGGGACTTTTTGCCTTTAGGAGGACCTGCCAATGTTTTTAATGAGTTAAACTTTTAAAAAAAGACCATCAATATTTATTACAATATTTAATTATTCATTATAAATTTATGGATCTCATTGTAAATATTTTTATTGGATACATAAATTTATCATTTGCTATGAAAATTCAGGTGTTGACAACTTTTGCGAAATCATGATGGCCTTCTAGCCCGAATCTTCAAAGCATAATACAAGGTTCATTCACCCATGTGCTCGAGTGCTAACTTAACCACGCCAGGATCATAGGGATGGAGAGGCCTTTGCAAAGCAGTGACCAAGGTGCAACGAGATTTCAAGTTCAGAATAGGCAATGGACGAGTAGCTCACATTCTTGAGGACCGTTGGACCACCTCCAATACTCTTAAACTCAGGCCGACAACGGTCACACAGGATTGGGAGGGGAAAACAGTGGATTCATTGATGACAGATGGCCAAGAACGGTGGAATGTCCCCCTAATTCGATAGGTTTTGACCACACCTCTACCAACCATATCTTAGCCACACTGATCCACCCAACAGAGGAACCTGACAATCATATATGGAATCACACTCGGGACGCGCGGCTACACGGTCAAGGCCAGATACTATGCACTGGCGACATCGAACCCCGCAGTCTTATGTGACGAACCAACTGACGCCAGTACCATCCAATTTCTGGAAGGTGTTATGGGGCCTCCAAATCCTGTCAAAATGGAAACTTCTAGGATGCTTTGCCGACATCCATAAAAAGGAAAGTTTGGGACCCAGATGTAGATACTTGATGCCCCTTCTGCCACGGACTCCAAGACATGGCCCCCCACCTATGTTCTGTGATTGCATTATCTTTTACGAACGCTGTGTGGTTCAGATCACCCTTGACTATACTCAATCAGTCTCATTTAAGCCTTCCGTTGGGGCAGTGGATCACTAACTGGATCGGCTTCCTACTAAATCAGAGAACTCAAGCTCATCTTTATGTGACATCTTCCTTGCTATTTTAGGGCACATCTGGATATCCGGAAATCAACGAATCTTCCAAAAGAAACCACCAGACACAGGGCTGCTTCTCGGTTGGGTATTTGCTGACATCAAAATGCTTCAGAGTGGTGGGCTATCCACAGTGAGAGTAGGCCCCTGCACCAGCATTCCGTCCAACAACGGCTAGAGTTGTTTGTCTAACAATCCGAACGCAATGGGGGGGGGGGGCACACCCTGGTTGCTCTACTGTGATGGCGCTTGGTGCCCCAACTCTCGGTGAGGTGGGCTAGGTTGGACGCTTTTTGATGGATATACGGTTCTCTATCGAGGGAGTGTCCCATGCCCAGAGCTATCTAGTATTCACATGGAACTGCAAGCTATGGAGTATGGATTAAAACAGGTAGTGGAATGGCACATCACCCGATTACAAGTTGACACGGATTCTTCCCTCCTGGTCCTGTTATTGCTAGGGCGAAGGACACCGCCTTATTTTATTCTCAAAGCTTGTAGATCTCTATTTTTAAAGTTCAGCCTCATTTCAGTTCAAAAGGTCCCGCGGTCGACAATTAGGTGTAACACCCCCAGATTCATGATCAACAAATTATCAGTAATTACTTCATAACCAATGATTAGTGCAGCGAAAATATAATCCGCAAGGTATTGCCGCCATCCACAAATATGGACAAGGCTTAACAATCACAACTAAACACCAACCATATATGTACGACTCTAAACAATACCAACAATCACAGAAAGGAGTTTTGAACAACATACAGAACCTTAAACTTCCATACAAAACTTTTAATCACTTATAATTTACACAAGCAAATAAAGGAATCACCTCCACCTCAAACCCTCATAGATAAATATGTCAACCATATCCCCTTTTATTCCTTGTTTCTCTTGGGTGTTATTCTCACTCTCCAAATGAAGGTGAACCTAACCTTTTTAATTCAAATCTGAATTTCTTTGTTTAATTTATAAATTTAATTGTTTTTCTTATCAAAGTTAAGTATTTAGAGTGAGTACACTTTGAATAACCAATTGATTCTGGGTTGGTTTGTGTTTATGAGTTGTGCATGCTAAGTGTTTGATCTTATGTCTCAATGAAGAACTTTACTTGGTGTATAAATGTATAATATCAAGTTAGGTTCCTCTTGGATGATAAAAGTAGGTTGTTTTGATGGCAAATCCTCTTGAATATGAAAGGATTATAGTTAGATATGGTCGCATGTGATTAAAATGGTGTTTAATTGACACAATATGATGAGAATTGGTATAAACATGAGGAATTAAGTAGGAATTATGGTTGGATGGTTTTGATTATGATTATTTGGAGTGTGCATGTCCTTTTAGTATCCAAAATGGGGATTAATTAGTGATGTGGCTGCTGAAGTGATAATATGATGGCCATGAAAGTTATATATGAAAGGAATAGAGGGATTAATGGCACAAAAACACCAAGAAAAAGGTCTTAATTAGCCACTTGGAGTCAAGTGAGTAATCTGAATTTTTTTCCAAGACAATTAGAGCTCCCCTTGTTCAAAATTCTATTGGGAATGATAGCCTTAAGTAATAGTTTTAACCCAGTTTTTGAATTTCGGGATTTTGATGTGTATAACTCAATTTTTGACGATTTTAATTGGGTGCCCTATTTTCATACGTTTTCTGGGACAGTAGATTCATGACCATTTAAGGTATTAAGGAGGTCTTAATAGCCTAAGTATCCAACATGAAAGTTGTAGTACGCTTTGCAAGCTGTCTGGAATGGGGTCTTGTGCGCTCATTGGATGTCGGAGTAAAAAGTTATGAACCATGGAAATCAGCCGATTAAGTATGTGCTACCCAGAATTTTTAAGTTATTGTGTCATATTCAAGCCACTTTTTGAGGTTTTTCCAAGGATTTTATGGGGTTGTGGTAAACACAAGAATTGTAGTATATGATTCAAGCTTTCCATAGACTACTCGCCCACAAGGATTTGATATCTAAATCTTAAGTTATGAATTCTCAAAGTTCCCTTCCCGAACTGGAATTACTGCAGGCCAGTCGTCATGATTGCTCATTTTCTAGCTTTTACACTCCTTTTTGGCCTTAACTCTTAACTGGAGAGTTGTAGAACTTATTTTTACCTTTCCGAAAAGTCCTTTTATGAAATTTTAAGAGGTCTATAGAGCAAGTTATGCCTTCCGCAAAGTTACTGCAAAGTCTCAAAATTTCCCCAATCGTTAATTAAAAGTTTCCTTTTATTAAGTTAGTTAGGAGACTCCCTCTTTACCAAGAATCCAACTTAATTCATTTTATTGTCCTATCTCAAGTTTGGTTCAAGAGGTCGTCGTTGCTCCTTGCTCGAGTCCAGTCAAGTTTCAAGTCGCTTTAACTGCGGTTCAGGTTCAAGGTACGCATATCGCATGTACCCTCCTCAAACTCTTTTATTTGAGTTTAATAAGCAAGTGTAATGATTATAATGTGAATGAATAAGGTTTATTGGTTTTATCAATTAATTATGGCCCCGACCCATTGTTATTAGTGTCAATGAACACTCCCACAGTAAATACTTGACCTAGTGTCAACCCATCCGGATCTTCCGATCGGTCCGGGTATGCGCATACGGAGGCTTAGACCGATGATCGCAAAGCAAGGGACCATTAAAGATAATAATACGACAAACATGTTTATTGTTGTTCATTGTTTTTTTTATTGTTTTATGGTTTTACTGTTTTAATGTTTGCAAAATGAATTGAAATGCGTGAAATAAAATGAATTGCCTAAATTTATTTACTGTATAAGGGTATGCGTATTGAGTTTCGACTCATTTGCGAATTGTTTTATGTTTTGTTTTAGGTGGTGCCTCTAAGATTAAGGCGAATAAGGCAAGCTCCGATAAGGAAGTCAGTTAAGCAATAAAAGGGGATATAGTTGACATATTTATTTATGAGGGTTTGAGGTGGAGGTGATTCCTCTATTTGCTTGTGTAAATTATAAGTGATTTAAGGTTTTGTATGGAAGTTTAAGGTTATGTATGTTGTTCAAAACTCCTTTCTGGGATTGTTGGTATTGTTTAGAGTCGTACATATATGGTTGGTGTTTAGTTGTGATTGTTAAGCCTTGTCCATATTTGTGGACGGCGGTAATACCTTCGGATTATATTTTCGCTGCACTAATCATAGGGTTATGAAGTAATTACTGATAATCTGTTGATCATGAATCTGGGGGTGTTACATTAGGGAAGCACACTACCTGGCTACTAGGGCCAAGAAGCGAGTCCTTCCCAATTGACCGTTTTAATTATACCTTTCTTATTGCAATGAAATGTCCACTTTACAAAAAAAAAAAAAAAAAAAAAAAAAAAAAAAAAAAAAACTTGTCCTATTGGATTGTATATAAAGGATTTAGATAGATCCTTTCGAATCTATGGACGGGGTCTTTCCTTATTATCTGTCAAACAAAATTTGATTTTGAGAAATTATTATTTTACTTTCGAAATTCAAGTTTTCTTTTTTTATCATTTTATTTTTTACTAATAAATACTCGCGAGTTACACGACATTAAGTAAAACTATCCAAGCATTGTTTTGGCATTAGGCATATTGCTAAGATCATTGTTGTATGATTTTCACAATCTTTTTCTCTTTTTTTTTTTTTTTTGAAAAGTTAGGGGCAGGAACCCATTATTCAATAATCAGAAAAGGTGTCATTGGGCACTGGCCCATTACAAGCCAATTCCAAGCCAATGAGGCTCTAACACTAGGCTTTTGAAATTACAACCCACCAAAATAATTCTCATGCATTACAACCATCATGATCGAATGAAAAGAACCCTAAGTTCTCTTCTTCCCATCAACACACAGTTAGTTCATTCATCCCAACCTCCTTCCATAGCCACATCAAGCTTCCTTCCTCTGCCTTAGTTGAAAATACTGGGAATTTGGTTGAAATTTCTCGTCAATTGTTCATCAGAATATGGTGTATGTTCCTTCCAAACTGTTGTCCACATTGTTACTTTTCTCTTAATGGAATCGATCACCATTGTCAGATTTGGATTTTTTTTTTTTTTTTTTTTGTCAAAGATAACTTCGTTTCTATGCTTCCACAATGTCCAAGTAGCAGGAAAGCTACTGACAATTCAAATCTTCTTTCTTACTTTATTTGGGATTCTTGTTTCAATCCATTATTTGAACTAGAGTTTGAATGAACCACCTTGCATTGTACCATGTCCCATACTTTGTGCCCATTCTTGTCAAGCTCGACTAGAAAATCCACACTGGATGAAAAGATAATCAATATCTTCCCCCTAATTTCGACAAAATAGGTGAAAATCATCCTCCTCCCCTAGCTATCCTTTCCTTCGTAGGAAGGCCTTGTATTAAGCTTCTCAATCTGAGTTGTCCACACCATACATAACCTCCAGTTTAGGTGGAGCCAGCTTCATCCATGCTTTTACTACTAATGAATCAACCTGCACATCACCTTTTGCCAACATCTTATCTTTCTTGACAGCTTCTCTAACACTATATTCTTCTGAAGGATCCCAAACAAGTCTATCAGACTCAAGCCTTACTGGATTAATATCCTTCATCTTGTTCATCAGCTCAATCTCCCTTTCTTTCTCCAATGCATCAAGTTCTCTGACCCAAGTGAGGCACCATACCCAACAGTTGCCTTCAAACCACCCCATGTCTGCTACAACGTACTTCTTCTGTGATTATAACTTATAAAGATCTACGAATTGATCTCTAAGTGCATCCTCATTCATCCATTTGTCATCCCAAAATGCACTTTTTCCCATCACCCAACTCGATCTTCAAGTTTTGCTTGACAGCAACTTGACGGTAGCCCTCCTCCCTTATCGCTTTCTTTATTTTCTCCACACTCCTGGTTGCGTAGCTTGTACGGATTAGGCATGACATTCATCCTCGTTGTGAATTGAGTTTACTCTTCTCCATAGGAAACCTTCTTCAGACCCGTACCTCCACCACAATTTAAAGAGGTAGGCTAGGTTTTTCATTGTTACATCTCCCACACCAAGACCCTCATCAGCCTTGGGTCTTTGGATTACACTCCGCTTAATGGTTGCATTCACCCTTCCTTTGTCCTTCCCAACCCAGAAAATCATCGCTACATCTCAATTATTTCTCGTGTAACTGACTTTAACATTTTAAATAGAGAGATAATAATTGGGCATGTTGTTGAGCAACGTTTTGATCAACATGAGTCTGTCGGCTTTAGAGAGGCAACTGGCTTTCCAACTCTTAAGCTTCGTTTGAATTTTTTTTTGTAAAACGGGCTTCCATACTTCTTTACTTCTCATGTTCTCCCCAATGGGAAAACCCAGATACATCATTGGTAATTCTCCAACGCCACATCTAAGTATCATAGCCATACGTTGTGTCCATCTACTGTCCCGGCCAAACACATAAATGCTTGATTTAGAATAGTTAATTGTCAAGTCAGTGAAGCTTTCAAACATACCCAAAATCGACTTGGTTGTTGTTAGCTGTTTCTCATCATCTTTCGCGAATATCAGCGTATCATCCGCAAATTGAAGATCCCATCAATATGACCTTTCTCAGCAGCCCGTGCTAGCATCACAATCAGCAGCTCACCCACCAAAGCAAAGAGAAAGGGAGATAGTGGACCCCCTTGTCTCAAACCCCTTTTCATCTCAAATGGTTTTGATGGAGCACCATTGATTATCAAGGAGTTGCTTGTTGTTCTCACACAATTTCATATCCACATGATCCATCTATACCCAAATCCCATCTTGCTCCATTATCTGCTCCAGGGCATCCCACTCAACAGAGTCATAAGCCTTCTGAAAATCAAACTTTAGTAGCACCCCACCTTTTTTATTTCTTTTCAGCCACGAGATAATTTCATATGCAATCAAAGCCCCATCCAAAATTTGTCGGCCAGTGATGTACGCAGCTTGGGACTCTCCAATAATTCTTGGCATGACCATTCTCAATCTATCACTCAGCACCTTAGAAATTATTTTGTATATACAACCCACCATGCTAATTGGTCGAAAATATCTTATGTCTTTGACCTAAACTAACCTAAAATTGAAAGAATCAAGTCGGTATTAACACAAATTATACCAAAATAGTGAAAAAGAAAATAAACATTAGCATGTACCTTATCCACTACAATCCTTATAATTAAAATTCTAAAAGTGAAATAAAAATATGTAAAGAACAATGTTAACCTAAACTTGTCCAAAGTAAGGCCAGTACTCGATGAAGCATGGTTCTCTAACATGAATCGAATCTTAGCTTCTAAGTCAAAGACCTATTTGTTCTAATATTTGCCTCCTAAATTAACTCATCATATTTTCTAATTTTACATCTTGTTTAAACTAATTTTATGTTTGTACATGTCCTTCACAAGGGAAAAGAATGTTATAAAATAAGGTTCCTATGTGGCAATAGCCTCCTCGGCAACTACATGTCCATTAAGTCCCAATTGAATCGTCATTGTTTGTATACGTCAGCAAATCACCGCTTAAAACCAGCCAGCGTATTATTTTCATCTCTTCTCCTCCTCTCCCCCCCCCTTTCAAACTCAATATATAACATTTGCATCCCAAAAAACGTTGGTACTACTTTTGGCTAATAGTTTTTAACTTCATTTTATTCCCGTCCAAAAAATTTATCAAAGATATAAATGTTTGCATTTTAATAGGTGATCCGTGAAACCCGGGGTCCTTCAAATGAATAAGTATGAGAGGCCAAAGATCTACTGACTATTTAGGGTTTGAGAAAACTCCAATTTAGAACTCATACAACAACCACCAATTTTTAGAGTTTTTGGGAGATTAATGACGACAATCAAACAACAATAATAATAATAAAGAGATATGACTAATTAAAGAGTAAAACTCACCAATTAGCCTAAGGATCTCAAGAAGGTTGCAAGGATTCACCACTAGCACCCACACTTGAAACTCCAAGAATTGGAAAAAAACACGCCAACTCAGATTAATAAAAGGAAATTGACAAATTAATCCACCAAAGGTTAATCTTAATTACAAGGGTTTTAAATACCCTAAAACTCATTAAGTGTTCTTCAAGTGGTTAAACCTAAAATTCAATTGTTGAAAAACTCGATCTAAAATGGAGGGGAGTAAAAATAAATAGGAACGGGGAAGGGAAATCACGGCTACAGAAAAAAAAAGCCGAGGCGCTGCGCCTCAACCAAAAAGTTGGGGCGGAAAAATCAGTCTGGGCGCGGGCAGCGCTTGCCGGCTTCTGCCGACTTTTGCCGACTTACAACTCGCATAATTTCTTTGTTTTAACTTCTATTTAGGCTTATAATATATAGACGGAAAGCCCTCGGTGTGTACTATAAGCTCATTAAATTTGGTGGTCATCAGAGTTGTGTTGAAGGAGTTATGATTAAAAGAGTGAAGACATATATTTTTCTTGTGTCCAATTTTGCCCACTTTATTCCCCATTCCTTTTTCTTTCTTCGGTCTTTCTTAGTCCCGTTTGAACCCCTTCGGTCCCGGTTTCTCCCGTGATCCTCCTTGATGTTCCATAGGTCCAAGTTTGACCCTTGTGAAATTACCAAAATGCCCCTTTGTTTCCAAAAATAGGCGATTTGAGGCTTCAAAAGTGACGCAAACTTGACTTGAAGGAAAATAGCTTGGACCACTTTCGTTATTTTTTTCGATGCTAAGGATCCTAAGGAAATATTGTTCATTAGGTGTTCTCTAGTACTTGTGCTCTAAGAAGTAACTTAATGTTATGTAGAAATAACTTATTGTCATGATGTTAGCATCTTTTAGATGTTTATTGTTGTTTATTATTGTGGTTTCTTGGTATATATCTTTAAGTAGCTTTTTTTTTTTTTTTTGCTGTTCTACGGTTCTTTGTAGCATTTTTTATGCGAATCGTAGCCTATTTTGGCTTCTAATTATTAAAAAAAAAAAATAACTTATTGTCACATATCTTTATGTATATATAAAGAACCTTGGTCATATAAGTTACAGTAAAACACCAAAACTATTATACACAAAACTGTTGGGGGTACCTGTTAGGATTCTCAGGGCGTTGTTAGCAGACAAACAATAATAAGGGCAAAAAATAAATAAAAATTCAACACAAGGAATTAACGTGGAAAAACCCAAATTGGGAAAAAACCACGAAAGATGCACTATCAGAGGATTACAATAGTGTTTCAGAGATTTCCAGACCCCCACAATCTCTCACAACCTCCCTAGAGTTATAACCTTAGAACTTAACACTCACAGATGAGCATCACACAACTCCCTTAAGGACACAGAGATTACAGGTCAATCTCTTGTGGTATGAGATGAAACACTCTCAATTGCGATACTAATAAACCTAGCACCTAGGCTCTATTTATAGTACAAGGCTGTCACAATTTTAGGATTAATAGAGTCCCTACAGCAAAAGAATTACAAAAAAGAAGTGGAACAAATCAACAACTTCATTCCCACTCAAACTCTTCTACCTTGCTCCCCAAGAGACAAAGACCAACCCAAAATTAGTCTTCACATTTAACCCAACAGTACCACACATTTTTGGAAACTGACTGGTTGGGCACCACTTTCTTTTTAATGCACTCCCAGGTAACATTATAGTTAACTAAATGACTTCTAGGTGATATTCAGGCGTAACCTTGCCTTAAAATTTAAAAAGTCCATTTTGCCCTTGAAATATTAAGTGAACTTCCATTGTTTGCTGAATTTTCTCGCTCAAAACATTGGGTATACTTCTCTCTCCTCTTTATTCCCATCCACTCAGCTATTCATTTCTCTAATCCTAAATCCTTCATTCGAAAACCTCAAAACATGACAGTGTTGGACAAATTTGGTGCGGAAGAAGGCAGTCGGTTGGTGTTGCGACAACAGTGGACGTCATCGAAGCCTTGAATTGCGTGTGGAATGGCTAATGCATTAGCTGCTCGTTGTGAAACAGAGTCCTGAAAATAGTAAGTTGAAGTTGAGTTGGGTATGTGTAATTTAGGGTTTGTGGTGTTCAATTATTGTCGTATGTAGATGACATTTAAATTTTTCAAAAAAATTGTAAAAGATGTGTTTTTTGTAGATGTAATTTGAGTTTCATCATGCATGTGAAAGATGTGTGCATTGCGTGTATATGTTATCCATGGTTACTCTGTAAGTAAGTGATGGTGGAATTTTGATTGTGTTTCAGGATATTGTAAATGGGTTCATTGTAGACTATAAAGGTAGGCAATGGTATATCCCTGATAAGGACTTAGATAGATATAACCATAAGGAGTTGTACTGTGACATTAGGCAAGCTTTTATCCAGGACTTCTCGAAGTTTCCCAAGTATGCAGGATTGAATTTGTATTTTCCTGGGAAGGAAAACAAAAAGTTTACAGTGGAGAAATGGATGAAAATGAAGAAAGCAAAGAACTTTCCAATGGAGCTGGTTGAACTAGCTGGGCACGGAAGCTTCAGCAAACAGTTGAGGGCCTTGATAAAGCACAACCAGATGAAATACTTGTTGAAGCTCATGAGCTCACACTCAGTCAAGCCACCAGATGGGCTGATGAGATGATATTGACTCCAAGTGATGATGTTTTGGGATCTAGCAGTCAACTTGTTAGGGATAACACTATTGCAGTAACCTCAAGCAAGAACCCCACCCAAGCATCCAAAAATGGTAGCAAGGCCCAACAATTTGGTAATAGGCCCTAAGGGTGGGCATAACCGGTTAACCGCATATGCTGTTTTTGGATTTTGAAAACCTAAACCTAAACCTAAACTGCATAACCGGTTAAGCGCTTTGAAATCTGGAAAGTTAAACCAAATTGTAATTGCATATTATATGTGGTTAGCCGTGGTTTATGGTTAACTATAGCAAAAGATATTCACTTACCCAATTTCCTGCTTCAAGTAACATACTTCACCCTCCAAGAGAAAATGAAGAACAGTACCACAAGGTACACACAAAGGTGTGCAAATAAGAAGTGTACCTTTAGGGTCCATGTTACCCAAATGCAAGATTGTGTCACTTGGAGGGTGAAGTATGTTAAATGGGCCCCTGTTTGTTATGAGAAGATAAAAAAAAACGCGTAGTTGGTACTGGGTGGGTTGCTAAACAGTTGATGAAAGACTATCGAGCTAATCCCAACATGGATGCAAAGGGGGTTCATGTCATCCTCTTTGATAGGTTTGGGTTGTCATCCCATCCTACACCTGCTACTGAGCAATTAGAATAATTAAGAATGAGCTCTTTAAAACCATGATGAAGGTTATAGGAAGTTGCACCAATATTGTGATCAATTCACTCAAGCAAATCCGGGGTCAAATTGCTACATCAAATTCACTGACAGAGGTCCAACCTTAAACCCCACGTTCAAAAGGATTAAGATTTGCATTATTCCATGCAACAATCAAATCATTCAAGGAGAATTGTAAGGCATTCATAGGAATTTATGGATGCTTCTTGAAAGGACCTTACAAAAGGGTTCTAATGATTACCATTGGATTGGATGGAAATAATGAACATTTCCCCTTGACTTATGGTGTGTTTCCTATTGAAGATGATCTTGAATGATCGTATTTTGTCAATGGTCCGTTTGTGACATTAAACTCAAAGGAAGATTCTCATAAATACACTTTCATGGTTGATAGACATACGGTAATCGCAAACAAAACATGCTTTCTTATACAATTTGTTGTTTGTGTCTACAAAACAACATATATGCTGATTGGTTATTTTTATTCATCAATTTACAATGTATATCCAATCAATTAAGAAAGTTGTTGCAAAATTTTTCCCACAATCAAGGAGGAGAGTTTGTTTCTTGCACTTATACAAGAATTTTGCATCAAAGTTTCCAGGTATTAGAGGGTGTTATGTTCTTCTTCACTTCAAGACTGAAACTGTGCATTATATTCTTATGTGAAACCTTGAATATTTGTAGGTGCTTGGTTCCGTTTTCACGTTTGTATTGCAACTAATGCTTATTAAGAGCATGTTTTCAAAGAGCAATGGAGCAGATCAAGGAGAAAAGCCTAGCAGCCTACAATTAGTTGAGGGATGCAAAGCTTGTGGAGAATTGGGCTATGTTTAACTTTGATAAGAATTTGAAGAGTGATGACAACACCAAAACATTGTGTGGAGTCCTTTAACAATTTCATAATCAAACATCGATCAAGGCCAATAGTCACTATGTTAAAAGAAATCAGGAAGATTATTGGGATTAATTTCACACAAGGTTCAAACAAACATCTGCTAGGCACAATAAGGTAACACCCTATGTGGACAAGAAGATTAGGAAGATCACATTGGAATCAAGGGAATGTGGACCTGTCATTAGGGCAGGGAATGGGTTGTATGATATATGTGAGGGTAGTGTCAACCATGTGGTCAACCTGACTAAGAAGACTTGTACATGTGGTAAATGGCAAATCAATGGAATACCATGTAAGTATGTCAAAAGGTGCATCCATTTTGATAACATCGAGGTGGAAGACTTTATTGTGTCATGCTTCTATGTTGACAATTACAAGAAATTGTATGACGCCTTCATTCATCCTATACCTGATCATACCATGTGGCCAGAATCATACCATAAGCTTCTAGATCCTCCATTTGAATTAAAGGGAAGGCCTAAAAAGAACAAGAGGAGGGAGTCTAGATATGTCCTAACAGTTGCCATTAAGTCAACAAAAGGACATAGGGTAAAGAAATTTACAACTTGCAAGGATTTAGGTCACACCTTCAAACACATGTGGTCAACCTACGGATGAAGATGGTAGACTTATAAAGATAAAGAGGAGGACCAAGCAAGCAAGAACAACAAGCACCAAGAAGGGAACATCTGCATCAAAGGGTAAGAGGAAGAACCAACCGAGTCAGCAAGGAATGCTACCAGAAAGTTAAGCAGTAACACCCTACATCAACAGCAACAACTACCTCAGAAGCACCAACAAACTCACTAGCAGCATCATCAACTCCTTTGGCATCTACTTCAACAGCAACAACATCCTCATCAACACCATGACATCTTAGTATATTATTTTGTATGTTGTGTTTGCATTTAGTTTGTGTAGGTGGATGTATAATATTTTGTTAGCCTCAATGACAATTGAGAGACCTTTGGTGGTTTGGTATAGCTTCTATGCTTTTTTGTTTTCAACTATGACAATCTAGACAATCTCCTTGGACCAAATGGATTAACCTTGTTGTTGGTTATGTTGACAGTTATGATGGTATTTATAAGTAACTTGTGTTGATAGTTATGATGTTATTTGTTCACAATTATGCTGCTATTTTGTTGTCAACTATGACATTTTATTGTTGGTATGGATTAACCTTGGTTACATTTAGTTTCTGTAATACGTATGATGATGATTTTTGATCAATTTTGAGTCTTTGACAGTTCTTTGATCAATTTGACTATTCAAATAACTTGTTTTTGCATTTGGTTTGTTTAGTAGGTTATGACAGTTATGATGGTACAAAGAGAAATTATAAGACAAGCATTATACATTTTGTACAATTGGTTGGTACTCAAACACACATAATGATCATTTATTCATGAAAGACAACTGCCCATTGAAGGTTGCAGCTTGTACTTACACAAAATACTTTGGCAGAGATCCAAAAGATGGATATGATCATCCGCCAGCCATACCACTGCCACTACCTTGTTCAAATCAGACATGCCAAACTAAAGAAGATGCATACTAAAGCACCATAACTACTACATACTTAAGCTAGATATTTAAATTGTTCATTACATAAGAGAGGTTGAAATATCACTTGAAGATAGTAACCAACAACATGAATAACACAAGGACAACCATAGTCCATATGCCCATCCCACACAGCATCATCAATCTCAGCAGTTTGTCCTAAATTACCTTCAGCTCATTAGCCTTCTCCACCAAGTCAACAATCTTCTCCATCGCATCAGACAGATCCCTTCTCATCTCCCCAACCTCCAGCACACTAGCAACAACCTGCATCTTCATGACAACCACCTCCTCTATTGCAGTGTTGTTGGCCATCACCAGCTCCCAACATTGTTCTTACACATAGACTGGCAACATTGCCTCTAAAACCTTGCCCTTAAGCTTTAACAGCTCAGCGATGCTATTAGAGGGCAATGTAGGCTCCACATTGGATGGAGTCTTCTTACTTGGTTTCTCTTCACACTCATCCAGTCACCCAAGCAATTTGCCACAGTACATGCATGGGCATTTACAATAGACATAGTTTGGATTCTCACTGCTCCTCGATACTTTAAGAACACCATCAAGCCCACACTTCTTGCACACAAATTTTCCGTGAGCTCAGTTGGCCCTTTTGTTGAACTCTTCCATTCCCTTGGTGTCCACGTCTACACATCACAAACACAATCCTTTTACCAATATGGACCAAGTTCAAGCATAACACAACACAAAATTTTAATCAACCCAATTGAGAAATTAACCCTCAATCAAAACAGGAATGCATCAAAATCAAACTTGCAAACCATACCCATGTCTGAAAATACCAATTTTTTCACAACAAAATCACCAACACAACAACACAAACCACACATACTCTAATTTGCAAGGAAGCTTGATTTTTTTAACACTTACATGCATTGCAAGCGGGAAAAGATTTTCAATCTCAAACAACCACACTCATAACCTAAATTCACCGAACAAATCGACTACAAACCTAATTTAAACACCCCCAAGAAATCTCCTAAATTCCCCAAACAAAATCATCACCATTCATCGCATACAACATTAAGAGGAGGGAGGAATGATTTTCAATACTTGCCATTGTCTTCATAGGTGCAACTCCTCTTCCTTCTCAAGCTCGTCTCTCCCTTTCTCACACTCTCTTCACAGTGATGCTAGGGAACTGAATGAACTAGATGAAGTGAAAGGGAGTAGGGTAGTTGAGGGGTTTAAGTAGGGAAAAAAGAAAAAGGAAGGCAAACAGTTACATTTGGCACAACTTTTCAAAATTTCAATACCTCTGCTAACTGTTATCTAATTCCGACCAAGTTAGCCTGAATATTACCTAGCAGCCAATTTCTAAAAATGTACTGCGCCCCTAACAATTTTTTGAACAATTATATATATCTTTTCGAGACAAATGCTCTAAAGAGCACCTAATGGATAATTGAGTAACATGTCCCCAGGTAAGAACTTAAACAATACGAAGAACCGATTGGTTAACATAACACTAATAAGTAATAACCTAGCACCAATCATGTGCTCCACGACCTTTTTTTTGGCTGAAGCCATCCAGGAAGGATTGGTTATTGGTTAATATAACACAAATAATTCAGCAATGGACATTTCAATCCATGCACTCGAGGAATACTGACCATCGTGGTCCGTGGACAACTTAAATAAACTGACTAACCCATTTTCTATAAAGAAAAGACCATATAAAGATGAGTTAAGCGCAAAACCAGATTACCAGAATCTATAAACCAAACCTCTGCTTAATACTTCAATGTCAACAATTGGCTGGCTGACTGACTACATTCACATCTTCATATGTATGTTTTTATTTTTTAATTTTTTGATAATTGAATCATTAAAGGCTAAAAATCACGGCAAAGATGCTATACAGATCCACAAAACAACAAAGCACCTAAAAATAGTAACACAAAACCACAACTAAAGAAACTACAAAAATGAACAATAAACAACTGAAAGATGCAAACATCAAATCTCAAATAACTCCAAAGAAAGAATCAAACAAATGTCTTCAATTCTTCCTAACTAATATAACCTTCAAAGTTCAAACCACAAATCTCCATATGCATGTTTCCCATGCATAGTACATACTGACAACCAAACAAGAAAAACAAAAAGGGGGACCTCATTCACTAGATTTTCAAACCTCTACTAGCTACAAGAACAAGAATAACAAATCCTATCAAAAAAAATGTGTATAAGTAAATTATAATTAATTTTGAAATATGGACAAAATCTGAATGAGCCACACTGTCAGAGTTTCTGCTTGGGACAAACATATCCTGGCATCGTCATGATAAACCTCTAGAAAGGTAAGAGACTAGAAAAGGTCATTCTTTTCTCCAATGCAACATTCAAGCTTCTACTGGGGTCCAATATACCCTTTAGGCGTAAGCCGCTCTCCGCAAGATCCCATATGAAACACAGGCAATCATTTTAGGCTGCTTGAAAGCTCTTTTGAGAGAGACGCTCGTAGTACTGTATTTGCTGTTCACATAGAAGCAGAAGAAGCCAGCACAGTAAGAAGTTGCAGCCAAGACACATGTTATTCACACTTCGGGCATTTCACAAACTACTAACATCTCACAAGCATGAAAGGGATTTAGACATATACCATTGCAGAGACAGATGGGGAGACTTTCCTCAAGGCCTGCTCAAAATGTACTGACTTGATGGTGACATCCTCAAATTCTGGCTCTTTTTCCGAAGAAGCCAGCTTCTCATCCAATGCAGCCATTGCAGCTTCATTCATCTGTCAAAGAGATGGCAAACAACATAACTGTTTAGCCAACACCCTATGGAAAATTAAAGACAGCTCTTTTGTGTGCGCGGGTCTTTTTTTTTTTTTTGTGTGTGTGTGTGTTTGGGGGGGTTAAGATTGATGGCTGATACTGCAAACTGGCAGGAGTGCAAGAAAAAAGAACAAACCAGAGCTGCAAGGTCAGCACCACTGAAATTTTCACAACTTGCACTCTTCCCTAGAGCAAGCAAATCCACTGCTGCGTCTACAGGCTTTTTCCTGGCTAAAGCTTTTAGGATCGAACCCCGCTCTTCAGGACTCGGTAAAGGAACATACAACATTTTCCCGAACCTTCCAGGCCTCTTAACTGCATCATCCATCATCTCCGGCCTATGCATAAAGGATAAACTCAATTTTCATTCCAATGAACAAGACAAGCAGTGACATAAGTGTAAAATTGACTCATAGAATGATACCGATTTGTAGCACCAATCACAAAGACACCAGGCCTTTTTTCTGCACCATCTAACTCAATCATAAGCTGCAGAGATTACACACATTTTCAGCAAATTCCCAATGAAAATTGCACCACCATAGTCAGATCTGGCTATTAAGCAATTTATCACCTGATCCAAAAGTCGCTCAACAATATGACCACCTTCTTTCCCACGCTTTGTTGTAAGAGCATCCACCTGGCATGGAAACAAAATTTCAAGAAAAGCAAAAATGCAGAGCACCACCCTGAGCTTGATGGATTATGGGAGCTATCATGGATGGTATGCAGCCTCCAGATTCCTCTAGCTACAGTACACGAGTATTTACCCTCCTCCATTGGCAGTTTAATGTCTAAGAACACCCAATTGATGACTTCCATTTGCCAGAATAATACCTTCTTCGAAAGAAGGTGCCAACTGGAAAATTGTGCTTCATGGTCAAAGCAAATTGACTTGTTTGGGTTTAGTAGATAATAACATGCATGAGAGCTTAAAGCTACTATGATTTTGAACTTGTCCCTTTTGTACATTGGTGGCATATCCATGGTGTCTCTATAAATGCAATATTTTGATCACTCGTAAAGATTCTTTTTTTTAACAAAAAAGGTTACTGGTGGAAAGAATTGTCTTTGTTCAATGGCCCTGATCCTGACCCTGACTGAAATGGATCTACTGCAGGTTGACGTAAGATAATTATCGCCAACAAGGAAACATTTCTTTCTTAATCTATACCTTTCGTAGATACCCTGACACCTCTTTAACCACCCCCCCCCCCCCAACAAAAAAAAACAGTTTTTTCTTTTGCAGTGTGTAATCAAAAGATATGTTGCCCCAAGGGAATGCTGCATATTTACAAAAGGGTGAATATAGAAATCATAGGCCCTCACACTCTGTTGAATCAAGAAAATCCAAAGAGGTCAAATATTGATCCTCCTAAGAGAAAATTCTAATAAAAGAAAAATCCCAGCAGGAGCAAAAATATTGACACTGCCACTGTACTCTGAGTGTTTGGGAAGGCAATGATCCCAGCACCAAAGATGGTAAATGGTCACTAACTCAAATAGCACAAGAAAGAAGAAACTCGCTCAGAAAGTCAACAGCCCATAAGAGACTGTTTTCCCTCTGCCCTTGTTTCTCCTTTTACTTTATTTATTTAATAGGCGAGAAAAGGATGGACAAGGAAGATATTAACCAGGAAGAAGATTAATAATAAAACTACAAGCTTCTCTAGTATAACCATGACATGCTTCCCACATATATGAAATATAGTGTCTGACATTAGAGTAACCTCTAGATAATTATTATTTATGGGCAAGTATCTTGAAGCAGGGGAGAAAACAAAACATATCAGAGTCATAGACCATACATTAGGGATGAAGGATGCCAGAAACATGCAGTCACAATTGCAGTTTCTGAATAGATCAGTAACCACTTGGCAAAATGGATGAATATTTTGAAGCAGGGCGAAAACAAAGCATATCAGTTGTAAACCATAGCCTACAAATGAAGGATTCAGAAATATTTGATCACAATTGCAGCCATGGCTGAGGGATCGTGGAATCAATAGCAGCAATTGCCCAGCATATTCCAATCTTCATGGAGCGAAAACTTGGTTAGCTTAAATGTAGAGGCTTCCAATGAGGCTGTTTAATCTAAAATGATCTTACTTTGAATATATGTTGAATATATGCCAAAGCAGGCCTCCTAATAATAATCTGTATAGAAGGTTAGCTCCCACTCATGAAAGTGACATATGGGACCTAGTTAAGCCATGGAGGAGTTTTCTACAGCACAGAGAGGTTTCTTTACATAATGCAAGTTATAGATTGGTGAAAAAAGAATCAAAATATAAATACCTCATCAAAGAAAAGGATGCACGGAGCACATGTTCTTGCACGTGTGAATATTGTCCGAACATGCAATTCACTTTCACCAACATACTTGTTAAGAAGCTCGGGACCCTTCAATTAAACAACAAAACACAACAATGACATCAAAACTCAGATAAAGCAGGGATAACTTGGAGAAAGTATACATAAGAAAAAGCCACTCAACACCAACACACACACAAACAAGGACAGGAGACAAACCTTGATGTGTATGAAATTAGCACCAGCCTCAGTGGCAACGGCCTTAGCAATCAGAGTCTTACCACAACCTGGGGGGCCATAAAGTAAAAATCCTGAGCTCGTGTCCACTCCCATTCTCTGTGTGACAAATTTAGATTGAGTTAGTAACTAACATTGCAAAATCCATTCATTATCACCAACAACATTAGGTGCAGGAGAGGAATTGAATACAACACAAAGGCACCCAGTACACTGCCTACAGCAGTGATATAAGAGAGGTTACAACACTTCATTCTGTAGTTAAGTGCTCAACTTATCTCTGGCATTCCATATGAACCGATTCCTACAGAATTCGCTCGACTTTTTTTTTTTGATACGAAAAAGATAATAACTATATAAATAGAAGAAAGGATGGTGCATAAGCATCCTACAAAAGCTAATCACAACCCAATTCTAGGAGTATGCATGAAATCAAAGACACCAAAAAGGAGGAACAAAAAAACCCCTTGTTCCAAAAAAAGGCCTTGAGCCACTTATTAATTATTCATGGAATAGGATTTTCACCCCATCAAAAACACTTCCACTTCCACAACCAGAAAATAACATGAGGAATGGTTTGAAAAGCCCTACACTATACTCCTCCCAAAGAACTTTTTTATGACCAATCAAAATATGTATTAAGGACACCAAGCAGATGTCCCTCATTTACTAAAGGAGGTTGGGAAAAAACAAAAACAAAACAAAGCTCTTGGGCTTTGTCCAATAATCTTATCCATAAAATCCAAAAAGTTTTGGTTGTACACAACTTTGTACGGTGCTAGTTGAGCATCAGTTCTTTATTTCCATTATTTATTTTTTGTTCATAAAAAAAATCCAAAACGTTGACCAATGTTCCACCATAAAAGCTTGACGGCAGCTACACAAGGTTCTCAAATAATAAGGTTCTCTATGAGTTCCTATCAAAAAAGGTTCTCTGTGAGTTAACATTCTAGCCTTGCCCTCAAAAAACTGAAAAATTCTTTAATTCCACCACCAAATAGTCAATGTTAGCAAATTCTACACAATTATAAGCCAACTCTTCAAGATTCTTTGCCACGTCACTAGGAAATTTCCTAACCCTTGAGGTTGCACCCAACTAACTCCACCTAGGCAAACAAAAATTGCCATGGGACAGAGGCCTCACAGAAATAAACAGCAAGGTGGTAAATGGACTCTTCCATCTCAAAACAGAATGAGTGCCTAATACCCAACACAAAGGACCACTCCACCCATCCTTGATACAGCACAGTTCATTCCAAAATTTAAGTTTGTCCTCTCTGGAATGAGGTGCATGAAGGCTCATGAAACACCACTCTCAACTAAGAGAAAGAAACATGTGAGAGAAAACTCATCAGATGAAGAAGATATCAACTGAAGAACATTCTTATTCCACATAATAAGGATACCACAGCTGAGGAAACAATTTGAGTAGCCAGTTTACATGCACAGTCCCTGGTACATATACACCTAAACACCGCTTGTTCAACCAACCTTAAGGCTTTCAATTTCAACTGCCCCCCCCCCCCCCAAACACACACACACACACACACCAACAAAAAAAAAAAAGGAAGCCCCAATGCCTCAAAAGCTACATGAAGCACTGCTTGTTCTCTCTGCCTCTCTTTTTTTCTATTTCTCCCCTCCAAAAACCCTGCCTTTTTTTCATTTATACTATTTTCCCTTCACACAAACATAACAATCTCATTCAACCCTTCTTACACAATACTGTTGCTCATAAATCAACACTTAAAAGGCTAAGAAAGGGAAAAAATAAAAAAGGAAGGCAATAGAATTTTCCAGTGGTAAGAAAACAGTCACATCAAAGTTCTTTGTGCACATCTTAACTTTTGAAAAGTAAAACTATTATGATCGACACCACTTACCTTACACCATTTAGGATGTTTTATCTGCCTCACAATCGAATGTTCAAACACCTTTCGCACCCTATCAAGGCCTCCAACATCCTCCCACTTCACATTTGGAATGGCCGAGAACCCTTCTCTTCTTAAAGATGGTTGAACCAATTTCACAGCCTCCTGCAGGAGTCACATAGAGCACACACATTACAATTCACAATTTTCCACTAGTTTTTAAAACCTAACCTTTGAGCAAGGCGACCTCATCTGGGAAAGTAGGAACATGTGGTGAAGGATAATGAATAACAGCATGAGAAGATGGAGTACAGAGACTAGAGACAACAAAACCAAGCCCACGTAAGCCAACCAGCCCAAAATTTAAAAAACATTGTCTGACAAGGCTTACGAATTCTAGTTCACAATGAATGAGCTTATAAATCTCTTCTAAGTTCTAACATTAAAAGGGTAAAACATGAGCCTCCAAAATCTGGGACATGCCAATATGCAGGGTGATCCAGATGCCAATGCATATTTGGATGGATGACCTTGTCTTATACAATCAAATTACCTCAAAATCAGACATAGTGATGCTTAGCTTTTCCAATTCTTCAGGTGGCCATGGTTCCCTCCACCACTCCTCATCGCATTCGCCATCCTCAATAGACAGCTCCTGCCTCCTTTGATGAATGCTCCTCTCCATAGCAAGGTTACCAGCCTTATTAGCCAAAGCAGACAAATCAGCACCCACAAATCCCGGGGTGGAGCTAGCTATTTTTGCCATATCAAAATCGCCAGAAAGCCTTAGATCTTGGGTCAGTACAGACAGTATCTCAAGCCTAGCATTTTCATCGGGAACTCCTAAAGCAATCTCCCGATCAAATCGTCCACCCCTCCTGAAAGCAGGGTCTAGAGCATCAGGTCTGTTGGTAGCCCCAATAACAAGAACATATCCTGGTCTCTTACCCTCAGGATCCAAATTTGAGTCCTTATCACCTGACCGCACACACCTGTGGGATTCATCCATGCAGGTTAACAACTGAGTCACAATTCGTCGCTCCATCTCTCTCTGCAGATTTTCTCTTTTTGCAGCAATTGCATCAATTTCATCAATGAACACAATTGAAGGGGCAGTTCTGTAAGCTTTTGAGAAAAGGTCGCGTACATTCTCCTCTGACGCACCTGAAAGTTTAGATGACGAAAAAGAGTGACACAACACATCAAAATCAACATTGACACCAAAATGAGAGTGACAGAAGGACACAGCCCAATTAACCTTGCTTGTAAGAAGACTTTCAACAATTATGGGGCGACCAATTATAAAAGTTATTACTAAATTCTCTAGCCACCAAGGTCAATTATTTGTCACTAGTCACTATAAAGGCTGTAAGTTCTAAAAGCCTCCAGTAGAGGCCATCTGACCTCTGGAAATGTATTCTGCACAAGGCAATTTCACTTGAGAACTTGCACATGAACACAGCGTAAAGGAGAGCAAATGCAGGATTCATACTCATACACACCGTGCATCAAACACAGAACTCAAAACTAACAACCAGTGAAAGATAGTAGTAGATACCAGAAACTCCAGAAACAACTTCAGTGGCAGAAATCTGATAGAAAGGAACACCAGCTTCATTGGCAATGGCATGAGCCAACTTGGTCTTACCGCAACCAGGTGGTCCATGGAGCAAAATCCCAGACACAGGCTTCACTCCTAACCATTGAGAAAGCTCCGGACGATAAAGAGGCACAATCACCTCGATCAACAATCTATCTAACACACTCTTAATACCTCCGAAATCCTTAAACCTCGGCCCGTCTTTACCTTTCACTTCATCAACTGAACCCTTTGGTGGAGATTCTCTCTCCTGCACTAACTCACTCGAACTCTTTCCCCCTCCTCCATCGCCTCTTGTCATCAAAGATGAGACTGCCTTCTCCTTCCTCACATCCTCCACCTCCAAATTCTCCTCCTCCTTTCCCTTCGAATTCGACATAGATTTCGACTCTGAACCACCGTATCCTTGCCTGAGCATATTCTTCATCAAATCTACCTCCGGCTTCACATCCTCCCCGTATATGGCATCCTCCGAAGTGGACACGGATGCTTCTGATTCCGATGAACTCGAGGAAAGTCCATCAAAACCACCACCCTCTCTCCTCCTGCGAACGTAATCATTCTCTCTCTTCAACAACTTTGCCTCTCTCTCATCAATCTGCTTCAGCTTCTTCCGACGGTGCTCCGGGGACTTCTCCTCCTCCTCCGCCGCCGCCCCTTCCTCGTCATCTGATTTTTGAGGATTCAGACGGCGGCGAGAATGCTGGAGGATTTGCTCTACTTTAGTACGGAAAGGTATGAGCTTGAAGTGTTTGTAGTCAGGGTAAGCTGAGTAGAGGTGCTCTGCAATGTCGTAGGAAGAGAGGTGATTGATTTTACAGGCGTCGATTCGGCGGTGGATTATCGCCGGAGAAAGCGTCGACGGCCGTCTTTGTGACGCGCTGCCCCCTCCGCCGCCCCCTTTTCTCCCCATTTGCACACTGCGAGCTATTTCTCTGGACCAACAACCCGATGAATATTTTGGGTCGATAATATATACGATGGCATTCACTTCCTGTTATGGGTTGGGCTGTCTAGGCAAATATAACAGCCCATAATCTCTTTCTAAAATGTTATACGGGGTACTCCATTTGCTTCATATTGATTGTCATTTTTTAAAATTATCCAATCAAATATTAAAAATTTGATCATAAATTTTTTTAATATATTCAATGACTTATTCTATAAGATTTCACTATTAGATTCATAATGAAAAATATTATCACAAAAGTATTAATATTGCAATTATTATTACTCCCTCCATTCTTTTTTATATGTCAGTTACGGTTTTCAATGCCAATTTTTAATCAATTATTTCTAATATAAATATTTTGCAAAAAAATATAATATTATACTTTTTTAATAGTATTTTTTATTACGAATCTAATGACATTAATTTTGTATGATAAATCATTGTATAAATTAAAATATTAACGGTCAAAGTTTTGACACAATTTCCAAGGACGACTAATAAAGCCAAACAGAGGGAGTATGATATTATGCAATAAATTATCAATTGTAGTGTGACATTAAATATTGTAACAATCAAATATTATGACAATTAATATGAAATAAAGGGAGTATATTTTTATTTATTGAGTTGGTTTTTCATAAAATTTGCTTTCCAGTAATTTAATTTTGAGTAGGGTTTACAATGGACGCTCACATATTATTTTGAATGCTGTTTATATATTAGTGTTTCGTGTAAAAATGTTTGGGTTATTGACCAGAAAAACTATATGTTTGACTTCACTTAGTAAGAGTGTGGGTTGAGTTTTCCTTCACTCAGTAAGAGTATGGGTTGGTGTACGGTGTCGGTTTTGCAAGTCGTATTAAATGCTTCTAGTTCAGGTGTGACTGAGTTGGACCTTGGATGAAAGGTGCTTTGAGAGAACGGATCAGACCAAAGATGATGGATGATTTTAGATGAGCGAAGTGGGCTCCCCCTTGACGGCCCGACAGATGGTCATGACACTTGGGCGGTTTGGTGGAAGTTCATGGAACTTGGGCTGCCACGACATCTAGGTAGCTCCATTGGCGTCCATCGCCTTATAACTTGATGCACCCCTCTTCCTATAAAAAAAAAAAGGTTCCCTTTATGAATCAATGGGAGCCCCTTTGACGTTTAAGTTAATAAAGATGTGGCGCCCCAAAAGTTCAAATGGTGAGTTAGACTCAAAGAAAAGAAAAGTTTAGTAGGACAGTAGAGAGTTAGAATTGCTTCTAAAATGTCTTATGAAATAGTAGTAACAGGCATTTATAAGGAGTTGTTTATTGGACTTTGGTGTATTAACTCATTAAGGCAAGGTATGATGCTCTTTTCATCCATAGAGGAAAAAGCTTGAGCCTTGGAGGACTCGAGCTAGCTCCTTGATGGATTTGGCACGCTTTGACATGGGCTTGACTTGAGTTAGGAGTTGTTTGGAGTGAGTTGTTTTTGTAGGAAATTGAACCGCTAAGTATTGAACTGTTATGAAATATTCAGGTGTTGTTTTTATCCAAAACAATCAAGATGATATAATATAAGAAAAAGATTTGACTTCCATATAAAATTTTTATTGTGCAAAATTATTGTTGTATAACTAATATAAATACGTCTTGTGGACTACGAATATAATCATCATACACGCATCTCTTAATTGTTCTTCTCTCAATTCTTCTCATATTCATAGATTTACAAGACCTTATCAACACTTGTCTCCACTTTTTATCATTATGATTTACTATAATATATATTTATCTATTTTATTTTCTTTTAAGGTTTTATTATTTCTCTCAACTTTATATATGGAAGCACAAGTATGACAAAATAAGATCGGTGCAAGAATCGATACTCTTTATAGAGGTATTTGTGATTGATTGTGTCAGACTTAGATTAAGATTTGATTTAAAATGGTTATGATGGTTCTCGGTGATGGTTGAGTGTTGTAGTGGTGGTGGTCGGGTGGTGGACGAATGAAGAAGAAGATGAGTTTGTTTATGGTTTTGATGAGTTAAGTTGTATCGATACTTGGGGGAGGAGAGACAAAGTGTAGAGAAGAGGTGTGAAAAATTTGTCATCTTCAGTAAGTTTTTAGAAATATATGGAACCTTCCAACAATTATTTGATAAAAACGTAGAGGTATTTTTGTTTTTTCATATATACCTTAACAAAATTAAGTCAAAATGGTCAGAAAATCACCCATATAACCTTTTCTTTGAAAATGTGATCTCCTTCAGGTGCATTAAAAAAAGTAAACCCCTTATAATCAATAAAATAGACATGTCAATTCGGTCGGACGAGCGGGTTTCGGGTCGACCATATATCGAGTTCGGGTAAATATGTGTCGTGTATTTTGGGTTCGGGTAAATACGGACAGTGTATTTTGGTTTCAGGTCAACCCCATGGGTTATGATTGCGACATTTTTCCATTTTTTCTTTTAAAAAAATTGTCTCTAAATACTACTTTTTGTACAATATACATAATAAAACATGATTATCTTCTAGTAAGGATAAATTATTGTAATTATTTTAACTTAAATTAGAGAAATAACAAATAAATGAGTTGCGCTTATAATTTGATAGTTAAAAATCTCAATGAAAAGTCACAAATTTTAACAAATTTGAACTTAAAAAGTTGTTTTTTCGGGTCAAACGGGCGGATTAAGTTTGACCCGTTAATTTTGAGTTCGATGTATTTCGAGTTTAGTTTAAAATATCGTGTTCAAAACCCAAAAAATTCGAACGAGTTCAGGTCGAATTATTGAATCGGGTCAAAAATTGCCTGCTATTATTTGTTAGAAATGTATAACTAACTCCTGACCTGGGCCATAATTTTTCATTTTTTAGTCCATTGGCTGTCTAAAATTCTAAATCTTCAAGGATTTCGAAGCTGCTGCTGCTGCACTACGGCTTCTTTCTTCTCCATCAATGTCGTCATCGCCGAGACTTCTCGCGTGTAATTCGCTGCGCCCTTCGTTTCGTTTTCATCATCATCATCACCGGGTTCTCTCTCTCTCTCTCTCTCTCTCTCTCTCTCTCACTCTCTCTCTCTACTCTCTACTCTCTACTCTTTCTCTCTCTCAATTTAGCGGGCTCTTATTTGTACGGGAAATATTGATTTCATAGGATTGGAATGTATGTATGGGAAGCAGCATTCAAAGGGTCGCAGCACCCTTCAACTCAGCCCACTCTATGCGGAATTTCGCTTGGATTATTCATCATAGTAATCGAAAACTGGATTTCCCCGTAAACTCTATCAGCACCAGTGACAACACTGTTAGTTAATTCTGCTTTGCTGCCCCAGTCTCAATTACTTATACGAGTTTTCTTCGTGTTTCTTTCTGGGTGAATTCGCTGTTGGTATAATGTTGGCTGTGAGCCCTGGATTATTTGTTCCTGGGTATGGGAAATTCATTTGAATTTGGAATTCTTTTGAGTTACTGATCATTTTGGTAGTTTTGATTGAATTTTCAGCTAAAATTTGAGTTTTACCAACTGGGAATCGTTTCTTTTTTCCCTTGAGAATCCTAATTTCATTGTTTACCTTCGTTTTTGACGTGTTTCTCATGTTCTGAACTATGGGAGTTTAGGCTTATGGCATATCAGAATCTCAGAACACTTCATCAGAACCTGAAGGTACAATTCTTGAAATCTGTGGAACACTTCATCAAAAAAACTTCGTTAGGACATTTTATGTAGAAGACTAGGTTTCATGCAATTAAATTCGAGAATTTCAGGTTCAGAGGAAGGTGAACGCGGTCAGCACGGGGCATCATTCTCAACATCCAAGTACTAATTGCTGCTTGCCTTAACGTGTTAAGTCACTAGTAAGATTTAAGTTCCTGTAAATGAATTGAATTGTGACTAAGTTTATTGACAATGGCCACACCCACAGTAGTTATACTTTTGTTTTTCCTTGTAATTCTCATGATTATTCGCTGATTAGTTCATCTGAAAGTAGAACTAACTTCACTGAACATGGAGGTGAAATGGTGATGTTTACGTGAAGTTGAAGTAACTATCAAACTATACATTTGAGACTTTAGAGATACTGTTGTGTTTTCTGAAATTGGCCGTAACAACTGAAGCAGGAGAGTATGAGATGCATGGGGAATTTGAAAGCTTCTATACGTAGAATCATTCTTCCTTTGACCGTATGACGCATTGTTCATGGCAATGTGAGATTTCCTCTGGGATTCAACACGTTTATGCGTTTACAGACAGCTATTTTAATGGAGACACTTTGCACCTTGGCATTTTAGTTATGTGTCTTTTCCATAATAACAGATTAGCAGTTTCTCTAACTTTTGCATTGTCCATGAATCCGAACGATGAAGATTTCTTGGTATTAACAGTAACTGGAGGTGGCTGCTCACTAAAATATTTAACTACAGTGCCCAGGTTCCAATGTTTGTATTTGAGGAATTAAATTTCCCAGTTCATTCCCATAGTGATAAATGGTTCTGTATTGGTTAGATAGAGGGACGGTGTAAAAGTCAAAATATGAATTGAAGCTTTTGTTTCAGAGATTTAGAAACAGAGGGAGAAAAATAGCAAGGTTGTGTAATAGGGGAGAAAGTTGATTTCATGTTTATTACAGTATTGTTTGTAGATTTTTATTTGTTTTTACTCTGGTGTTCAGAGTTTAGAGGCCCAACTTTCTTTGTGTTCAGAGCACGTGGAACTGTGGTAGTGGAAATTAAACAACATAAATGAATCTTAAAGTTTATAGTTTGTTGGAGATGCTGTTGCAAAGGAAACAAAGTACTAAGCTGCGGAAGTTACAGAATCAAAACAGAGACCACTTAGAACATGCAACCTGTATCTCTTTATTGTTCTGCTTCCTCTGGACAAATCTGAGTGCTAACGTAGAGATTTATCCATTATCCATTCCTTGTTTCAGGCACTGCAATTTCACATCTTTTCTCTTCGCCAAACAGCATGATTTTTCTGTTGATTGTAACACACCAACCTTGGCAGGATATTGGAGCAGTTAAAACGATATGGGACTGCAGGGATCCTCTCTTATGGCTTATTGAACACGGGCTACTATCTCACTACATTTCTTGTGGTTTGGTTAGTTGCTAGACATGCATCAATTGATTCATTGACACTTATTTGACAATTAGATTCAAGCTCAGTACATGTAGATGTAGGGGCAGATTCAAGAGGAATTTTCATGAGTGTACACTGTACTGGAATGAACACTGATGTAATGTACATTGCTTCTTATTACTTGCATTCAGGTTCTATTTTGCTCCGGTGCCTGGAAAAATGGGTTATCTTGCGGCAGTAACTAGGTAGTTATCTGTAGTATGCTGGTGTTATCTTGTTTCCATTTTAGGTACTCATTTTGCTATTCCATGATTTACAGATTTCTAAAAGTAATGGCTATGGTGTGGGCTGGAAGCCAAGTTACAAAACTCATCAGAGCTGCAGGGTGAGATGTTATATTTGAGTTATTGCTTGACCAGCTTGTTTTCTTGGTTTACTAGTTGGAAATTGTTAGGCTCAAAAGTTTCAAATGTTGGGAATACTGGTCTGTCCATCCTTGCCTTTTATTTGGTGATTTCGTAGCTGTTGGTTGTTGCATCCTATCCTTTGATGGCGGCTGATGCCTGGTTAGGTTTAGGGGATTACCATGGTTAAGCACTCAGTCTAGTTGGGCGAGTTTCATTATTTCACCGTACTGTTGAAGGAATTGCTGTGGTTTGGCATTTGATGAGTTGAGTGAGCTTTACCCTACTGTGACCATTATGTTTTTATGTGTACAATCACAAGTTTTCTGACAACTCGAGCTAGTTAAAGTATCAATGTTGAGATTAATCAGTGAAAACATGGAGTTTGAACTCTTCATTTCTCTGAAATTCCCAGCCTGCCTCTTTCCTTAGTATCTCACCTTTGAGATCAAATCCCATTTATTGCCACCACCACAACCAGATAATATACTCCCAATGATTACATTAAAACACCCAGCATTTTGGCAGCGGTATGGAGTGTGAGTGCATGGCACTTCGTTTTGGCAGAAAATCCAAGTGAGCCCAACACTTAGACACAGACCTTTACCTGACACCTGTAGCCAAGTTTGAGTGACTAGGTGAAATGTCTTACCTTCTCTTGTGTCCCTTCCTATTTTACGAGCAACAGTGGGCTTCGTGGTTTTCTTATTCAACTTCTACTTTCCAACACGTTGAAGGGTGGGCGACTAAGTAGAAGAGAAAACCAAGGGTTTTCTATTCGGGAAGTTAGAGGAGATTTGGGTTAATAGTGCATGATAGATGAGATGGAATGTCAAAATACACAGACGAGCGGGAATTCAGGCAATGCTGAAATTACAGCTGATGATTGCTTGAGTTGCCTTTGCAGGTCCACTTGTGTTTACTTTCATCGGGGAAGTATGTAGCACGTGCATTGTATGCATATAACTAAGAATTTTTCTGTTTCTGTTTCTTCTTTTTGCCCTTATGGTTGTGCTGTGTGGTTGATTGATTGGTGTCCATCAAATTTTGATGCACACATATCTCATTGTTTCGGGAGATCGCACCATCCATGCAATCTCTTACCTTTCCTCTACATGTCTCACTTGGTTTGTGAATTCTCTTCGGCTCAGAAAGTTATCTTTAACCAGAATCTTTTTGCAGTGCCCTTGCTCTTGCGCCATTTGTAGATAGAGGATTGGCTTGGTTTACGCTCAGATTCAACTTTGAATCACGAGGAAAGGCAAGTAATCTGACTGTTGAAGAAAATTATGTTATTCTAGCAAACGAATGCAAGATTATGATTGATTATGGATATTTCTGTAACCTTATGCAGGCCTTCTTCACGATAGTTGGATTTTGTCTTGGATTGGCGGTTCTAGTGTTTCTGGGTGTAACTCTTCTGTGGGCCTGATGCAATAATGTGCGTTCATCCCCGCAGAAATGAACAATGCTGTAATTTCTCTCCACTTATGGAATCTACATTCTAGTTTATGTAAAGTCCCAAGTTCACTGGCTTCTTTTGCGGCTTTAATCATCTTGGATACTTGTTCTTTTTACTTCTAGAGGAAAGAGCAATTTGGTAACAACAAAAATTTGAAGCCTTGAACAACCTCGCAGTTTCACATTTCTTTGAGTAAAAGGTAATTGAGACGACCTAAAAATGTGTACAACATTCCATCAAGAGCATGCCTATAGCACCCCTTAAGAGATGCTATAATAGTAGCTTGGTAGGATGATTGTTTTCCACTTAACACAGATCGCCTTCTTATCTTTTGTACATGTGTTTAATTTCATATCCTTGTCCTTAATGCTTCACTAATATAAAAGAGAGAGCTTTGTTGTGTTTTGCAGTTTGTATGTCTGCTTGTAGCTTATGTTTATATATGAAGTTACTCTTTTGCCTTTGAGTATAATATAATAATAAGTAATTTGTCTGCCTGCTTAGCTTGTAGTTTATGTTTACACATTAATTTACACTTCCTTATCCTTAACTAATATAAAAGAGAGAGTTTTGTTGTATTTTGTTGTTTGTCTGTCTGTCTGCCTTATAGCTTGTGTTTACATACAAATTTACTTTTTTCCCCTCGAATATCCTAAACTAATATAATAGTAGCTTGGGTTTGCTGCTTGCTTGCCTTGTAGGCTGTAACTTGTGTTCACATAGCTCTTTTGCCCTAGAATATAATATAATACTACCTCCGTTTTGTTTTATCTGTCGCCTAGGGAATTGTGGCGAAAACTTTGACCGTTAATATCTTAATTTGTATAATGATTCATCATATAAAATTGATATCATTAGATTCGTAATAAAAAATACTATTAAAAAAGTATAATATTATATTTTTTTATAAAAGTTTTATATTAGAAATTATTGATTAAAAATTGACACAAAAAACCGTAAATGACAGATAAAAAAGAATGGAGGGAGTAACAAGCAGCTTGGTTGCTCGCCTCCCTTATAGCTTGTGTTCACATACAAATTTACTTTTTACCCTCGAATAGAATATAATAACAAGCAGCTTTTTTTGTAGATTATGTTCACACTCGGACTTACCATTTTGTCCTCAAATACAATATAATAATGAATGCTTTGTTTTGTATCTTATATTCACACTTGAATTTACTGTTTTGTCCTAGAATACAATAACTAAGGATTTTAACATCAATTGAAAATTATGTTACATGATTTATCAATTTCGACGAATGGGTTGAATACACATTTTGTGTAGATCTGGTAAAGACCAATACAGGTCATTGGTACTTTAGGTTTGGGCAATTTTGACATCAAAAATACGAGTCAGGTGTATTTAGATTCAAGTAAACACATAAAATTTTAATAGTTTTAAAACTTGGACCATGTTCTTTTACACTCTACTTGGGAGGAGAGTTACAATGGAGAGTAGGGGTTTATAAGAGTAAAAGAGGATGAGGGTATGAGAGGGTTCATAAGGGTAAACTGCTTACCCCTGCTTGGAAAACAATTTGGAGAGTTCATAAGAGTAAAATATTAATTGACATATTTGTCTTTTCACATTATATGTAATTCAATATAATACCCATACATTTGCTTTAATATTCATTCTCTTTCGACTCTCCCCCCCCCCCTTCTCCTCTCTCTCTCTCTCTCCCCCCCCCCCTTTCTCCTCTCTCTCTCTCTCTCCACCCCTTCCCCCCCCCCCCTCTCTTCTCTCTCCCTTCCCCTTCTCTCTCTCTCTCTCTCTCTCTCTCTCTACCCCTTCCCCCTTCTCTCTCCCTCTCTCTCTACCTCTTCCCCCCTCTCTCTCTCCACCCTCTCAGTCTACTCTCTCTCTCTCTCTCTTGAGAGAGAGAGAGAGAGAGAGAGAGAGATGGATGTGTGTGTGTTGTGATTCAATTAGGGTTAAGGGTAATATGGTCAATTTTTATTGTATGTATGTTATAATTAAATCAAACACCTCTTTACACCCTAAATTGGGGTGTTAAAAAAATAATGGTTAAGAGGGGTAAAGAGGGGTAAACCTCACTCCCTCTTACTCTTCCTTATCCTCTCTCACTCTCTTCCCAAGCAAGGGTAAGGAAGAGTAAGTACCCTCCTTAACCCCTCCTAACCTAATACATATTACATGCACTTGGAGCACGTGCTCCGAATAGGTATGAGTGAACAATTATACAATTGAGAGTGAACAATGAGTAAGTATGAGTGAACAATTATGTTATTAAGAGTGAACAATGGATAGATATGAGTGAACAATTATCTTATTGCGAGAGAACAATGACCATATTTGGGGCACGTGCTTCAGGAGCATATAATAAATTGCAGTCCTAAACCCCCTTTACCCTCTTCCCAAGCAAGCCCTTAGAGTGTAAGATAGTTGGAAGGTGGAAAATGTAGGATAAAGTGGATGAATAGGATAATGTTTGGGAATGTAAGCCACATCATTTAAATATATAAAATTTTAAATATATAGTTTATAATTTTTAATAAGATATTGTGAGTAAGACAAGTCATATCAATCATATTATTTATTAAATATATAAACTTTTTAAATATATATTATGTAAGATAGGTAAAGAAGTATGATTAGGTGAAAAATGTTAGAATTTAGAGACATGTCATGGGAAATCAATAAAAAGAGGTATATTAGTTAGTTATCGGTTTCTTAGAAAACTCCTCCAAGAGTGAGCAAGAACTGTTGTTCTCTAGCTCGATAAACCCACACAACATATTACTCTAGACCCCAACTTTTTCCTCTGTCGCTTTGTTGTACGATCCCAGTTGGAAAAGAGATAATTAATGATTTATACTAAGGAAACGGAAGTGGTGAAAGAAAATGCCATACCATTATGAAAGTAAGACGACGAAGGTATCAATCCAGTTCATCGTTGAATTGCTCTGCCAACCCCAAAAAATCCCTTGGGGGTTGCGCTGGTTTATAAATTCCAAATCCATGACATTGCGAATGTGTTGCTGGAAGTCTTTGCCTCAAAAAACAGAAGAACAACTGTGTCCATAGTCCAGGGCTCAGACACCTCCTCTGGCGGATCCTCCGGAATCAAGGATGAATGGTGGCCTAAGATTTGTATGATGGCTCGTTCGCCAAGATGCTAGAAATGTCCCGACGGGCTCTCCATCAACATGTGTTGTTTGGTATCTCGCTCAACTAAGTGTCTCGGAGACGGCATGCTCGTAAGGTCAAAATCAACCCAAGATCGGCAGTTCTCTTGGTCTTGTGTGAAATCATCGTCATCCAAACAAAGAGCAAAAGAAATAGAAAAATATAATCAAACAGGCAAAAGAGAGATAGTTCCGGAGTCAGATTATCCAAAATGCAATGAACCTCGTCCAGATGTCCGACAATCTTCTTTTTCCCGGATGACGTGGATGCCAATGTTCGATGGCTGGTATAGTTTTGTTCTTCGAGGTTTGAATATCGAAAGGACGAATGTACTCATTGGCCCAAGTCTACAAGTGAAAAAAAGAAAAACAAAACTAAGTGGTAGGTTAAGTTGGTGTGCATTGAGGAGATGGAAGCGTCTCGAGCATGTACCTTGAGCACCTTGCACAAGCCCAACTGTACTGAAAGGTGGGTTATAACGGCTTAACCATGACAAGCTTCTCATTTTGAGAAGTATGGACCCCGCTATGCAAAGTACGGATAAAGTTGGCATAAGTTGTCTTCCCCAGTTTAGGTGCGCACAGTGTCAAAATTCAGCAAATTAACCATCCAACTCAGGCTGATGTTGTCTGCACGGCTCACAAAAATAGTGGACCCAATAAAATAGGCCAAAAGGATGAAGCGCTTTTAAGCTAGGGGAAGGTCGACGACATGGAGATCTCACGTAGGCCTCTCAAAGTGGGTGTAGGAAAGGTTACTAGACCTCGCCCAGGTTCCAGATGAACCAAGAATGGCCCCAACACAACCATGACCTTGGGTGAGATATCCTTAACAAAAGCGACATCTTTGTTTCAACAGCACAAGCTGATAATCATCAAGAAATCAGTAGGAGTAATAGTCATCTCCCCCACCGGCAGATGGAAGGAGTTAGTGGTGTCCTAAAACCTTTCAGTCAGCGCTCGCCCTAGGACCCGATGGCTTTAGAATCCCATGAATGAAGACAAAGCTAACAAGAAGCAAAGCCTGACTCCACCAAAGTTTGATAGCCGAAGCCATCAATGAAGGACATGACCACCTTTATGAACCTTTTCATGTTGCCACAAGTCTTTAAAGAATCCTCCTAAGAACGGAAACAACATAAGTTAGGGGCTAAACACACAATTATTGAGAAAAGCAATCAGTCCAGCGTCGAGGCCCATCTCAGCAAAGGTAGGTCATAAAGGGGAATGGCCAACTTAAGCCCAAGTCAGAAAAAAAAAAAAGAAGAAGAAGAAGAAGAAGAAGAAGAAGAAGAAGAAGAAGAAGAAGAAGAAGATATGGTTGTTGGCCTTAGCAGACCCAACAAGTCTTAGCCCGCCTTGGCCCAAGAGACACGCTGGCGCAGTCATGCACACACAAACCCAAGGCACCGACCGTTTGGTCTACAGGACATCCTGGGCCTAGCAGAAAAGGGAAGCGTCGAAGAGGGCTAAAAACAGGCCATGGCCGTTTGGCCTAGCCTGGAGCCCAACTCATTAATGGGCAACCTTTGTTTCAACTAAAACCCGAGCCCACACCCAGACTCTCCAAGTTCTGGGTCGAATTCTCTAAACGGGAAGGAATTAGCTAAACTCGACAAGATGAAATTTAAACATGCATGAATTCTACTTTTATATTTTA
Source organism: Portulaca oleracea (assembly GCA_029582165.1). Taxonomy (NCBI): domain Eukaryota; kingdom Viridiplantae; phylum Streptophyta; class Magnoliopsida; order Caryophyllales; family Portulacaceae; genus Portulaca; species Portulaca oleracea. The sequence goes on from CM055873.1 coordinate 39,213,388, forward strand.
CACTAAGAAAATAATTAAAAAGAATAATTAATAATAATAATAAATATTACTACTAATTAAAAATTATTAGTTATTGATTGTTAATAATGATAATTGATAATAAAAAATAAATAATAAATAGAAAATAATAATAATAATTAATATTAGTAATTAATAATTCACCATTAGTTAATAGTTCACCTATTAATTAATATACATTATAAGCATTTAATAATAATTGATAATAATAATTAATAAATTAATAAATAATAAGTATTTTATAATTAATATTAATTACCCATAATTAATAGATATAAATATTAATAATTATTACTTAATTAATAATTATTAAAATTAATTATTAGTAATCGATAATAATTACTAATTCATAAATAATAAACAATAAATGATAAATAATAAATAATAAATAATAATTATTAATTAATGATTAATAATTTATAATTATTAAAAATAAATAATAATATATTAATAATGAATAGTGATTAATATTTAATAACAATAAGAATAATTAATAAGTAATAATCAATAATTAATAATTATTAATTATTGAATTGTAATTATTAATAGTAATTATTTTCATAACAATAATAATAATAATAATGATTTTTTGACGATAATACACTTTTAAGGGTATTGGACAATAATACATTGAACTTTTTTCTAGAATCTAATACACTGAAATTTGAAATATTGGACAACAATGTCCCCCGAACAATTCTGGTGGTGGTCGTACTTTGAGGCGTCGTTTGTCTTTTTTTTCATATAAAATTTTTGCCATGTAACAAAGTACACATAAGAAGGATGACTAATATATTTTTTCTGAAAAAAAGAGAAACGACACCTCAAAGTAGGACCGCCACCGAGTCAACCACCACCAACATTGTTCCGAGTGTATTATTGTCTAATACTCTCAAAGTTGAATGTATTAGAAATAGTTCAGTGCATTATTGTCCAATACCCCTAAAGTTAAGTGTATTATCGTCCAAAACTTCTAATAACAATGATAAGTATAACTATAAGTTTGATTCTATTCCAATGCTCACCAAACACTTTTAGTTTAGGATTCTAATTTCATATCCAACCCATTCCGCTTTTCTCTCCAAACAGGCCCTAGCTTGAGGAAGTGTTTCAGAGAAGTGGAAAGTGAAGTATAGTGTGAAGAAATGAACTGGAGGAGTTGGGTATTTATAGGAAGAGAGGAATTACATCACCACGCAAGTGACCTCAAGATGGACTAGCGCCACCTTAGATAGGCCAAACACTTTTCGGCCTTTTATTGGTCCAAAATCCTCCTTATCTCTTTGTCCCCTCGATTTGGCTAAGGCCAAACGACCTTGATTGCTGAATAAATCTTGGGCCTAGCCCATATCCATTTCGTTCAAGAATAAAAAAAAAGGGGGGGGGGGGGAAGAGAAGAGAAAAAAGAGAGAGAAGAAAAAAGAAAAATAAAAAACAAAAGAAAAAGAGAAGGGAAGTTTCGGTCAAGGGCGATCGATCTGCCACACAGGTAACTCCTACACCTCCAGTCATTGTTCAAAATAAACTAACGTTTGCGCTGGTTCTACTACAGGGTACGCCAAACATCAGCATGTGCCTGTCATTGGGCGTTAGCAGTACAATGGTATGTCAGGTTGTCAGGCAGTCACAAAAAGACAGACATATCACCAACACCGAGAAAGACTAGAAGCGACATCGGGAAAGACTAGAAGCGACACCAGGAAAGACTGAAATATCATCGCCGACACCGGGAAAGTCTGGGAGATCATCACCGACATCGGGAAAGTCTGGAAGATTATCACCGACATCGAGAAAGTACGGAAGATCATTACCGACACCGGAAAGATTGGAAGCGACATCGGGAAAGACTAGAACATCACATCAGCATGCACCTATCAATTGGCATTAATAGTACAACAAGTTGTTGGGCGTTCACGAAAAGGGAGACATCACATCACCATGCACCTATCATTGGGCGTTAACAGTTCAATGATATGTGAAGTTGTCGGGCATTCACGAAAAGGAAGTCAACTCAGCACGCCGGTTATCGGACACTCACAATATGATGACAATTCATCAAGGTTCCAGTTATCAAGACTACTTTGACCTTCATCTTAGTCGGACTCTATCAAAAAGGGGGCTCTCTAAATATACTGGATTTTGTACCAGGCCAAATGCACAAAGGAAAGATGAAAAAAAGACACATCATCGCAAGCAAGGCCTAAAGTGAAGCAAAAGCCAAAGGATAAAAGAAATTGGGCCAAAAAGGGACTAATGGTCGTCTGGCCTTAGTCCATTTTCAGCCATGTCATGTCACTGATCCACCATGTCATCGATCTGTGGGAGGAAACAAAAGGAAGGCCAAACAACCAAAATCCCTTGCCATGTCAGCAATCTGTGTCTCACCTTGGTCAACACAAATCCCTTGATGCATGCAATCATGTAAATCCCCTATGCACTGGTTATGCCAAACAACCAAACTCCATGGATAGAGGGGTGAAAGGTGGGATGTGTGTTAGGATCAAATATTACAAGAGGTGTAATGTAATCTCTCATACACTCTCACAACCTAGAGATAAGTAGCGTGAAGATGTTGAAATAACCGTACCTCCCTCAAGGGGAGCTATGAAGGCTCTCACATCGACCACGTCCGCCACAATTATGGTCGAGATACATGTATAATATTTATACTAATGGTGAGAGAATAAAACTAGGTTAGAAAACAATAACCTAAGACAACCCTAGCCGCTTGCTATCGGGCTTCATGAGCGACATCCCAACAACGCGGATGAAGACCAACCCTGGCGCTGGCCGCGGGAGTCATTCTTCACTCTTTGTTTGTGGCGCTGGCAATGGGAGACCTAGAGGGGGTAGCGCCTGTTTTGTCTTCGGCTCCGTAACACGACGCTAGTCGCGTCTCCCATTGTTGTCGATTCTTCTCTTGTTCAAATAATGAGTCAAGGGAATTTGGGCCATTAACCCAACTATCTCCACCTTAGAACAAATTCTTCGATTACCGTCAAAGAACCCTGAAATTTATCTTGCCAATGAACTTCTCGACGTCATCCTGTTAACAACACTCTATCACCCAAATCTAATAACCAAATTCTGACTTCATCCTGAATTTGATTGAACTCGACTCTAAAGGAATTTGACCTGACTCCGGCATGATTAGAATTTTATTGAATCTGGCTGTACCCTGCTCTTGAAGGAATTTTCCCTGACTCTGGTAGGATCTGAATATGATTAAACCTAGCTCTGATACCACTTGTTAGGATTTGTAGGGTGAAGATGTGGAAATAACACCGTACCTACCTCACGGGGAGTTTTGAAGGCTCTCACATCAACCACGTCTGCCACAATTATGGTGGAGATACATGTGTAATATTTATATTAATGATGAGAGAATAAAACTAGGTTAGAAAACAATAACCTAAGACAACCCTAGCCGCTTGCTATCGGGCTTCATGAGCGACGACCCAACAACGCGGGTGAAGACCAGCCCTGGTGCTGGCAACGCCTAAGAGGATGCTAGCCGCGAGAGTCATTCTTCACTATCTGTTTGTGGCGTTGGCAGTGGGAGACCTAGAGGGGTAGCGCCTGTTTTGTCTTCGGCTCCGTAACATGACGTTGATAGCATCAATATGACGCTCTTCGTGTCTCCCATTATTGTCGATTCTTCTCTAGTTCAAATAATGAGTCAAGAGAATTTGGGCCATTAACCCAACAATGTGTTGTCTCATTTCCATCTTTCATACACCTCTCTCCCCTATATAAATATCGAAGCATTCTGATGAGCTAGAGAGGAGGAAAGATCATCCAAGAATGCCCCCCTCATTTCTCATCATCCATACAACCATAAAGTTTCGTCATTATTGTCACATTGATATCAAAAGAATTCCGACGTATTAACTTCGGTTTCTCACATCTAAGCTAACCTCTTGAATGCTTTGTGTTTATGCAAGGTTAGATTGTTCATATTTTTCATCTTGTAACTATTTAATCTTTATATCGTGCTACATTTGTACATTATGCCTTTTACTTTTGCATGACATGAGTATAACATCGTGAAACTTTTCTAAACTTCTCCCCGCTTTCTTTCATTTCAAATCAATCTGAGTAGAATCTGTTTTCAAACAAGCGAGTCCGAGAGTTTTCTAACTCTTGGACTCGTAACCTTACCCCCAACACGGAATTCGGGTTCGTAGGCCAAAGTTTTCATCTTTTTTAGATTCGTTGATTACCTCAAAATTAACTGACAACTCCTTTCACTATAACTTGCATGATTCATTTTTGGGACCTTTTCTTTTTGTTTGAATTAACTAACCTTACATTCATCCCGGGCATCATAACATAAGAGCTAAAGACTGGAAAGATGGGCAGAAACTGGACTAAGGCAAATGACCAATGTCCTATTTCTGAACCTTCTTTTTAGGTTAGTGACCAAAGGATCACTGGCCTGATCCCGGAATGGCCATTTGGCCTACTGGGTCAGTCCAGTGACCCAATTTAATTCCTTATGAGCTTTTGTGTGAAAATCCTTGGTAAATGTAGGATTAGGTATTTCAAACCGAAGTGACTGTCCTAAGTGAATTTACAAGCTTAGGGTAATTAAAAGTTGTTACGTGTTCTTAAAGAAAAAAAAAATCATTATTTAAGTATCAAACAACCTTAGTCGACTCACAATCACACGAAGTAACACCGCACGAAAAGTTGATCGATTTTTTGTAGTCTACAGTAACATATGTAACTTATTTTACCAAACATTATCCCACTTTTCTCACTTTATCTTATCTTTTTTGCCAACCCACCCCACATCACCAAAGAACAATACTTATATTTAACTAAACTAAATTTTTATAATTGTCTAACCTTTTGTTCCAATGATTTAAATGAAATTATATCAAATTTTTATTGTTGGACTTAAATAATATCAAATTTTTAGGCATGACATATTGAATAATCTAAATTTTCAATATACACAAAAACAATTTGAAATTTTGGTATGTGTTCTAAAGTTCTGCTACTATTAGGAACACTAGAGTTAAGTAATCAATACTTTGGGGACGAAAAAAAACAAAAAACTCAATTTACAATGTTGTCATCGCTAAGTTACTTTGATCCGAATTATTTATGTTCCACAACTGTGTTAAACTCGTCGAAGAAGCGATGTAACGGTGGAGGTTTAAACATGAAATTTTTAGGTCATGTTCCTTTAGAAGTAGGATAGTTGGAAGGTGAGTAAGGTGGGATAGAATGAGACATGTGGGAAAATATTTGAAAAGGTAAATCACAGTTGCATCATTTAAATGAGCTAAAATAAATGTTATATAATTTTTAATGATATATTGTGAGTAAGGCAAATCACATCACTTATTGTATATATTAATTTCTAAATATTATATTATTTAAGGTAAGTAAAGAAGTACGTGTAGTGTGAAAAAGATGAGATAAAGTGAGAGTGAGATAGGTACGCTAAATTTATCATACGTCACAAAAGAAGCTTTACTGGTTCAAGAAAAAGTAAAAAATGTGTGTTTGTTATGTTTGCTTGATTCCTTATGCGTTTTTTTTTTTTTGTTTTTTGGAAATTGAGATCATAGTTCAACTTAGTGATAACAATGTTATAAATTGGGATAATTTTTCTTGATCCTCCCAAGTACAGATTATTCAATTTCCCTATATTATTATGTATATTGAAAATTCGAATATTCAATATATAATGGTCAAAATTGAGATTTTTTAAATTCAAAACCTACCATATATCCAATGATTGAATTACTTACTCTTTTCTAATTCTGTATAGTGCATAGCCAAGCTTCTATAGCCTGTTCCATAATTTTTCTTTTTTTTTAAAAAAAAAAAGCTTGCATAGCCTAAATTTTAAATAGGATGTTAATATATTATATTTTTAGAATATTGGATAATAATGCACCGAACGTATTTCTTGGACAATAATATAGTGTACTTTGAGGGTACTGAACAGTAATGCACTCAAAACCATTAGATAGGTGGTTGATTCAACAACGGTTTTACATGGTAGACTAAAGAGCAAAAAATTAAAATATGTACTAAATTAACTTCATGTAAGCAAGTCCAATAAGCAAAGATAAATTATCTTTTTGTTAGAAATAAAATAACATCATTATGTTGGAAAATATGGAGTAATGAAGAGTTATTTTTCTTAAAATAAAATAAATTCATTTGGAATTACTGATGTCACAATAATTTAATCAATATTTTAATTTTTTTCTACGACCGAATTGATTATTATTGAAATAATTTAAAGTGCATGATTGTCCAACACCCTCAAGTACAGTAAAGTCAGGAAAATATTTTTAAATATGAACATTATTGTGATATGACATGATTGTCCCTTTTTTTCAATTGCACATGTTCGGTATTAAGTCTGTCTTAATTTTACAAGCGCTATAAATGCCTATCTACAATGTCGAAGAGAATAGAGAAAAAATGTGTACTACCTCTATCTCTAAATAATACCTCTATCTCTAAATAATTATCCATTTGATTAAACTTTAACCATTGATTACTCACAAATTACAATGAGTTACAATATAAAATTAATATTTAGTCATTGTAAATATAAAATTAATATATTGTAACTCATTGTAATTTGTGAGTAATCAACAGTTAAAATTTAGTCAAATGGACAATGATTTAGGGAAGGAGGTAGTACCACATATTCAAACCTGATGCAAATTTAAGTGTCGGTACAAGGTGAGAGAAAAAAAGTTCCCATAGTTCATTTCGTACAACTTTTAGTTCTGTAGGTTTTTTTTTTTTTGGTTATCCTTTTAGAAAGATAAGGGAGTGTTTGGTTGTTAATATTTTGAGGAAAATTTGTCATTTGTTGAGTAAACTAAATTTTTCTATGTTTGGGTGTAAAATGAAAATAAGAACAGTTTTAAGTAGGTTCCAAAATTTTCCCATGATTTACTGGAAACACTTCCCTATGTGATATGAAAGTTTTTTTCCCATGGGCAAGTGAAACTATTTATAATATAGCTTACCAAAATACTTCAGAAAATTATTTTATAAAGTTAATCAGTAAGCATAATTTAGACAATTTAAATAAACTATCCCACCAACTTTTTCATATTTTCAAATGTAAATCAAACATTGTAATGTACTTTTTTTAGGAAAAATTTTCCCAAAGAAAAGTTTCCGATGAAAAATTTTCTTAGATATTTTCGGGGGAAAGAACCAAATACATCATAAGGAAAAAAAAATAGATAGATCTTCTTTCAAAAGTTTTACCCAACCTATCCTCACATAAAATTAATGGCAATAAGCCAATAACCTATGAGAAATAACATTCAAAACAACATCTCATTGAACAGAAAAACCAAATTTAACAAGCTTTGCAGCTCTATTACTCTGCCAATAATAAATATATGAAATATGAATCTCATCGCATACACTCATAAGTCATAAACGCACCAATGTCTTGTCCAATGCGTAGATTTTCCAAGAATATGAAAATACCCTTAAGAGCATTAATGAGAACGAAAATGATAAACATCTTGACACAAAATGGTTCTTAACCATCTTACATTACTTCTAAATCACTAATAAAATTAAATGTAAGTTTATTTGAATCATTCTAAAGTTATATTTCATTATTTTCAGGGTTACTACAACTTATAAATAATTATTTATTTATATTTATTTCATAAATATAAAACTATGTATAAAATATGCATTTTCTATTATGATTGATAAAATTAGGCTATTATTATATTTTTTGACCTAGCTAATAAGTAGTCTATTATTATAATTGATAAATATATATAATTATTATTAAGAAAAATATTAATAAAAGTTACAAAAATATGAAATATGAACAAGATGATCCGAATGAAAATAAGATTATCTCATTCCACAATGTATACACCATTTTTCATAAACCACGAGAATTGAAATATCTCATAAACGGACACAGAGAATTGAAATATCACATTCCACAATAAGTTCATACATTACTCTTTGATCAATCAAGTTCATACATTACGCTTTGTAAATTATGTTTGATTAATTATTATTTAATAATTTTGGTAATATTGTAATTTATTGATAAAATATTACTAACTCCATCCCAAGATGTCTGTCATTTGACTAAATTTTGACTATTGATAAGTCACAAATTACAATGAGCTACGATATGAAATTACCGCCATTAGAAAGATATCTTAGAAAAATTACAATGACGGTAATTTCATATTGTAACTCATTGTAATTTGAGAATAATCAACGGTCAAAATTTTATCAAATGACAAATATTTTGGGACGGAAATCGTATAAAATGAGTGTTTGATTAAAAAATAATATTGAAGGCAAAAAGTTATATGAATAGGATGGACGAAGCATTTCGTATGATATTCAAACTCGGAGAAAAGGTATCAAATGCTTCCTCGGTTTGATATTAGTTATTGTTTTTAAAATTGTGTATTTAAAATATTAAATTTTGATCATCAATATTTTAAAATATATAATAATTTGTTATATAAAATTACTATTATTAAAATTATAACAAAAATATTCTAAAAAATAAAATATTACAATTATTACTAAAAATATAATATAAAAAATTATTAATTAAAAAATAATATTAGAAATTGTGGCAATCACGTACCAGCCTTGCTCAAATTATGGCCCTTAGAATTCAGCACATGTTCTTTATGGAGCAGCTTTTATTAGCATCAACTGCCAACTTGCAAATTATTGAGCTCACTGTAAGATAGTGCATCTATGCATGTTTTATTGCTTACAGTGACCCAATGTTGACAGGAGGCCGGATTGAATTTCCTGCATCGACGACGTACGCGGCAGGCAGTGCCACAACGTTTATTGATTTGTCACCTTTATAAATTTCACAGTTAAACTTTAAAATTTGTGATTATAAATTTTTTAATATATGTAATTTGTTATGTAAAATTATTATTATTAGATTCGCAATAAGGAATATTATCTTAAACGTATAATGTTGTAATTATTAACAACATATTATATAAAAAATTATCAATCAAAAAGTAATATTGGAGACCGCGATAATCAATTAAGTGACAATTAATGTGAAACGGAGGGAGTATTAGTTATACGGCCGGTCTTGTGGATAAGTTAAGGACCTTTTCTTTTGTAATGTATGATATTTATTTTATCTATCACATTCTTAGTTACTTTATCACACATTTTTTACACACTATTCAAACATCCTTATTATTTTATATAATATATATTAAAAAATTCATATATTTAATAAATATTGTGACTAATGTGACTTGACTTGGTCACGATACGTTATTAACACTTATAAACTATATATTTGAAAATTCATATATTCAACTGATATGATTGATGTAACTTATATTTCCAAACACCATTCTATATATCCACCCACTATGTCTCACATTTTCTACCATCCAATTATCTTACACTCTAAAAAAATGTGTCTAAGTTTTTAAACTATTAAAATTATCAGGGTTTACTTGAATCTAGATGCACCTTACTCGTATTTTTAATGTCAAATCACCCGAACCCGAAATACACATGACGTGTATTGGCCTTTACCAAATATACACACAATATGTATTCAACCTGACCGTCTGAATTGATAGGTCTAATAACATAATTTTGAATTGATGTTAGGATACTTAGTTGTTGTATCTAAGGCCAAAACAATAAATTCAAGTGTGAATATATGTAACGCCCCGGAAATTCAATTATAAAAAGTCAAAGTCAACTAACGTTAACAGACGAAACTTAGCGGAAGACTTCAAATTTAGTTTGGGCGTCACTGCCGTATCCCCGAAGGAATACAAGGCGAGAAAGGAAAACACAACTGTCTGCTAACGGTAACTACTAACAACTCAAAACAAAACTTTAAGATTTCATAACGAAAACAATATGAAAAGATTCAAGGACTTCTAGACTCGTCGTCCTCACTTCTAATTCCCGTCCCCAGCATTTAAATCTTCACCTGAAAACAAAACATTTCAAAAATGAGGGGGAAATCTCAATAATGTCTACCCCTAACGTTTAAAACAGTTTAAGTTTATTTCAATTCATTTTAGGGAGAGGGATCAAATCAAACGTTTTACAAACCTTTAATCCCATACTGTTTCCTCAACCCATCCAATCCATATTTTAATTTGCGGGCGGGATACCAAATCCCTTAAAGTAACATCGCCTACCAAAGGCATCAACGCCGCCTACCAAAGGCATAAATAATATCGCCCACCAAAGGCATCAAAACATCGCCTACCAAAGGCATCAAGAACATCGCCCACCAAAGGCATAAATAATATCGCCTACCAAAGGCATCAAAATACTATCCTATATCAGGGAAGGAAGCCCTGATCTCCTGGTCCATAACCCTGCAGGTTGTTACACCCGCACAACAGGTTATCCCCCGAAACCCGCTTAACGTTTCCACTTGAATTATTTACACAGTATTCAAACTCAACTCACGACTCTCAAGTCAAACCATCCCAAGTTACCAAAACCAATAACAAAACTTTGAATAAAAGACCATCCAATTTCTCAACTCAAATAAACCAAGATCACAATCGAATCAAAAAGATTATCAAAACAGATGGTCGTATTTCAACAAAAGTCCCCTTTCGGGATGCAATTCTCAAAATAGATTATAAAACATCAAAACACATTTAAAGAGCATCCCGATGGGGATTAGAGCATAGACAATTACCTGAATAACGTCACAGTACCGCAATATGGAGAACACACTTGAGCTCACTATCGTCACGCACTAACTCGGGCCTAGAATAAGAATAATTATCTAATCAAAACGCGTTCTAACGAAGTTAGTATTAACTATCAACTACCTAACCCATCCCCTAGGAACACTTAGGTTCCTATCATTTATGATTTACACTTAACACACTCAAAGAATTATATAACAAGTTCACACATAAAATTTACTCAACAATTTTCATAAATAAAAGCAAGCAGAGGACAGATTGTAACGTTCACATAAAACGAGTCACAACTCGACTTCCCGACATCCTACGGGGCTGGTTCTGGACTTTTCGGAAACCTCGGGATGTCTACTAAAACTTCTATGTTGATGGTTAAGCCCAACTCAGTCCCGAAGGACTCCAAAAACACCCGTCTTTCCCATTGGTCCAGTTCTGACAGGTTCTGGTAAAACGGTTATAACTCGGGCTATACAAATCAAACGTTCGATCCGTAAAATTCCTAAGGTTCCTAACATCTAAGGGAACCTCCAGTCCAAAGGGTTTGATCAAAAGACAACTACGCTAACCGTGGCAACCCGATCTTTAGGTGCTAACGAAACTGTCCCGATAACTGTTATTAACAAATTTGTTATTTCGGTTCTAACTTTTACCAAAAGGTCTTGGGGTTCTAACTTGAGCTTAAAACGATACTTAGGGTCTAAGATATAAAGTCCAACTCTAACTTAGGTCCACAATTAAACTTGTAGAAGTAAACTTATTAAACAAGGACACTTTAATAAAACTTTAATTAAAACTTAAGTCGTACAAGGAAATAAAATTTCTTTGAACATAAAACACGTAAACAAGGCTTTAAAGATTTTAAAACATGAATTAGTTATAAGCTTATAACATTGCAACAAGAATTTCACAAGGTAAAACAAAGGTGGTTAAACATGCGATTTCTTTAAACAAGAATCAAGAAAGACTTAGGTTACATGTAAAAGAAACATAAAGAACTTAGAAACATTAAAACTACCAATCAAGAATCCCAACAACTAATTCTTTTTACTAGACTCCATCAAGATTCAAGAATTACTAAACAAGAATTGTACTTTTATTAAGCCAACCTAATTTATCTAACAACTTTAAACAAGATTTATTTTAAGGAACAATAAAAACGCAACGAATTAATAACTCGACATTCAAGAATTTAACCTAGGTAAATAAGTTTCCAAATTCGTACATACAATAATATTGTGGTCTAAACGATTCATGTAAAGAATATAAAGAATATTAAAGAATCACTTTCAACCTAATAATCAACTATTACAACCTAAATCTAATTACAATTTATAACATAAAATTACACATAACAATTAAGAATTTACACATAATTACAACAAGAAAAATAATTACAATTAATTTTCCCTAATTACAAAAATTACAGAATTTATAAACAATAATATTCCAAATATATAAATCAGATTTTGATATTAAAACAGAAAAAGAAAAGGAAAAAGAAGAAGATGAACCATATTAGGGTTAGGGTTAGGGTTAGGGTTTACGTAGGTTAGGCGGGGGCGTTCGGTGGTGGCGTCGACGCGTGATCCGGGGGCGGCGACAACGTCAGGCGACGGCGGGAGTGGTGGTGGTGACGGGTGGCGGCGCGCGCGATTGGTGAGACAGAGAACGAGGAGAGGAGATGAGAGAGAACCAAGGCTGGCGGTTGCGGTGGCTGCCGGCGATTCCCGGTGGTCGTCTGGGTGGCGAGGCGACTGCAAGGGTGGGACCGACGGTGGTCGTCTGGTGGTCGTGGCGCAGCGACTCGATCAGAGGGGAAGGAATAGAGTGAGAGAGAGAAAGGGAGGAGAGGGAAAAGAAACGGTGGTGGCGCGATGGTGGGCCGTCGGTGGTTGCCGTGGCGGCTAGGGCGGCGGTGGTGGTCGGGCGGTCGTCGAGAGAGGGAGAGAGGGAGGAGAGGTTGTAGGGTTAGGGTTTTGGGAGGAATTATTAGGGTTTAGGGTTTGAGAGGGGAAGAAAGAGGGTTTATATACTACCCATAATTAGGCCCAAATTAACCCAACTAATCCTAACTCAGCCCATTTAACAACTAAAATAGGTTTTCTTTTTGGAAACAAAATTAATAATAATTAATAATATAGGTAAAATAAAACACCAATACTATTTATAATAATAACATATACCAAATAATATTCACGTAATTATAATAACACATAAATATTAACCTACGAGAATACTATTCTACCTTTGTTAGTCCCTCAACGGTCCTACGAGCTCAAGCGTTAGCATAAATAAACACAAACGAATAATAAAACACGAAGTCAAACATAATATACTAACGACGTCACGGTCAACATCTTTGGATTTTTCGGGGTTTTACATCATTACCTTCTTAAAAGAAGTTTCGTCCTCGAAACTTAAACTTAACCCTAACGGTCCGGTAAGGAAAACTAACGGTTTCATTCCTCCTAAAACTCGAGGTTTTACAATATAAGTTACAAAGCGAGTGGTTTGTTATCATATTGTATTCAACGGCAAATTGGTAAATTCGAGTGTGAATATAAGCTACAAGGCAAGTTACTTGTTATTATTTTGTATTCAAGGACAAAAGAGTAAATTCGAGTGTGAATACAAGTTACAAGGCAGGCAGACAAGTTGCTTATTATTATATGGGTGATGATAAGTGTCTTGCCCCAAGACACTCCTTAAATGTCTTCTCCCTTATAAAATCAATACTTATTATCGTTTTTAACCCCAATTTTCTTGACAGATACTATTAATTATCAATTATAAGAAGCTTGGAATGTGTTGGCTACGCCAACAATTAAAATTGACACCCTAACGAATGAACCACATCCGTTGGGCATATTTTAGACGCTTTTTTGTAAATTTTTAAAAATATAGATAAAAGTGTGATTTTATACAATTTATATATATTATTATAGTTATAGAAGTCAATCATGTAACTTTTTTCCAATTTAATTCACAGATATATAGGTTTTCTATAATGACAAGACACAAAATATGTGTCTTGCACAAGACTTTTATCATTTCCCTTATTATATTATATTTGACGACAAAAAAAGAAATTTGTTTGTGAAACGAAGTTACAAGACAGACATGATGACAAGCTGCAAAATACAACAAAACTCTCTCTTTTATTATAGTGAAGGAAGGTGACTAGGTGAGCACTAATTGCTTTACCTTTCCTCACTGTACTCACAATGGTATTATTATTATTATTATTATAATTATTATTATTATTATTATTATTATTATTATTATTATTATTATTATTATTATTTTCAATTCGACTATACAAGGAACAAACATACATTAGTCATAATAAACAGAAAAGAAACAATAAATCTAACGGAGTACTATCTAAGTAACGGCACCCCTGCCCCTAGCCGCTTGTTTCGCTGCCTTGTTAACCAAGTCCACCAGTTGTTGAGGCACCTTCCTGAATTTTAATGCGTAGTTGGGTATGGATATTATTAATGGTGGAGAACATGTTAAGAAGTGGAGAATAAGTGGGGTAGGTCTTAATATTTTATTATATTGTTGTACCCATTTGTAATATTTAGTTGTTTTTAATAATTGATAATATTGAATAATTTACAATAAATAAAATATTAAAATACAAAGAAAATTGAAAAGTCCTAATTAATAGATAACATTTTTCAGCTTTGAAGAAAGAAATAAAAATGTCAAAATTATTTTTTTTTTGAAAATTATTTGTAAATTTAAAAAAAGAAAAAGAAAATTTCAATATTTTAAAAATTTGATTATTGCATTTCAAAATTAATTTACAACATTGAAATTTAAAAAAAAAAAAGCAAAGAAACATTTGGAATAAATCAACAAAAGAAAGAAACATTTATTGCAGTTGGAGGGACTCGTGTGCAGAGGTGAGTCCGTCCCCCTCACACGCCTGTGAGAAAAAGGACGATTGTAGCCCACACTCCCCTCCCCGCCCGTTTCTCTCTCCTGTTCTTCGTTTTCTCTTTCCATTGTTCTCCTTTTGTCCAGAGAACACTCAAAAAATGTTGAAGCGTTCTCCCCCAATTTGTTTTTCATTTTCCTTTTATTTTCACCGTCTCTCCCATAGTCCCATCTATTCTCCTCTTCCAAGAACGCCATTAATGATAGTCTTACTATCCAAAGAACAAAATTATATGCTCCCGCGTCCGATGGTTCGATTACCATCTCTAGTCCTCCGCCTAAGACTGCTCCTAAAGTTTTCAAATCTCCTTATAAAGACGCCCTTTTGAGGGGCCATTCTGGTGGTGGTTGTTCAGTGGCTCTGTCTGATAGTGAGCGTACTGTTAGTGATCCGTCAGATAAAGCTGTTGTTGAGGTGGCTTCTTCTTCACCTCTTGATTTTGAGGACTCTTTGCATATGGTCTTCAAAGTCAAGGACTCTTTACATAAGGTTTTCAAAGTCAAGAGCCGACAAAAAAAGAGTGTGAATCTGTTGTGAGACCCAAAATGGAAGTTGGTCAGTCGAGCTTCAAGAAGGGTCCGTTCTAGTGGTCCTAATTGTGCTAAAGGATTGAAGAATCATTCTCGAAGCTGCAGTTCTAACAGTAATATTGTGGTTGATAGTACTGCTGAGAGATCTTTGAATGTGGTCCTAATTGTGCTAAAGGATTGAAGAATCATTCTCGAAGCTGCAGTTCTAACAGTAATATTGTGGTTGATAGTACTGCTAAGAGATCTTTGAATGTAGTGGATTTCTCCTTGGAGAGATTGAATGAGAAGGCTCGTGGAGCAGCGAAGCTTGTATGTCGGTTAAATTTGTCTCGTGATGATCAAGAGACTGTGGTTAAAGCTTTCAAAGATGATATGCTGGAAGAAAAGAAGGATCTTACTATATAGCTATTTTCCGTTTGCTTTGTTGTAGTCCGTTATTGCGGTTTTGTGTTTTGTTCTTTGGCTGCTGGATTCTTGGTATTCTGCTGTTTTGCGGTCTTGTAGCATCTTTGATGCATCCTTAGCCTTGTTTGGCTTGCTAACTATCGAAAAAAAAGAACAAAATTATATTTTTAAATAATTTACATTTAAAATTCATTATTCAACTCATAAAATTTATTTAAAAATAAAAAAGAAATAGATGATGTGACCTACCTCCACTATTTTTTTTAAAGAAAAAATGTCAAACTGAGCGTTAATTAATGATATTTGAATAAAGATACAAATCATCAAGGGCCAAGGTTAAGGATTCCTCGTGCTCCTCCTCCAACTAAAATCGCTCTCCCGGCTCATAGGGTTGAAGGTGAGCTAGGGAATAAGTTACTCTATTCCCTTCTCTACCAATGTGATGCCAAGAAATAATTGAAAAACAAGAAGCTAATTTTAAGATCTCTTTCGTGATCACGCCTATTGCACTGTGGCCTTTGAATGCCCCTTCAGCTTATAGATGAGATAGGCAATCCCCTTCACCTACCTCCACTATTTTAGTTACATTTTCTTTACAAAACCTTACCTTACCGTTCCTCACTTTACCTACACATTCCCTACACTAAAAAAAAAAAAAGAACAGGGCCCTAGGTTGAGCTCGAAGTTAGCAATCTAGGTACTAGTTATCCGAATTTAAGGACAAAAAAGGAAGCTCGGAGAACCATGGAGCTTGACATCAAAATAACGTTTATGGTTATTGACTTTAATGAGAAGGCTTCAGGAAGGTAAAATTGAAGTGGATCAATAAAAGAAAGGAAAGGAAGGAGTATAATTCAATATGTAGGTTATAATAGTGGCGTATTATAGCTTGGATATTTGTTTAGCGTAATATGGGTGTTGTTCACTTGTTCTTCTTTGGGTGTTTGTGGTATCTCTTCTTTACTCTTGGCATCCTTTGCTTTTTTTCTATTGTCGGTGTTTTGATATGCATGGTGCTTGCATCTTTATTTTCCATGTTGATACATAGAGAATGAGAATCTTTCTTTCTTTTTTTTTTGGTTGGGAGGGGGGGGGGGGGTTGGCCTTGGTGTGGAGGGTTTTGTTTGTATTTTAACCTTTTTGAATCTTAACAATTGAAATAAAAAAGCAGAATAGATATGGTCTTTTAGGTTCTGTTCTTTAGTTTGGTAAAAGATTATTCTTATCCAATATAATCTAATTTAATATAACCTTACTTTATCTCATTATCTAAAAGAATATGACTTACTTTTACATAATTTATACTTAAAAATTCTTTATTCAAGTCACAAAATTTATTTAAAAATAAAAGAGAACAAGTGGTGTGGCATTTATTCTCTACCTGCACTACTTTTTTTATCTAACTTTTTTAACCCAGTCTAATCTAACATTACCTTACCCAATTTAATGTTATACTCGTAAAGAAGAGGGCTTAATTTATTAATTTATTTGCTGACTATGAACTCTACTTAAATTATCTGACTTGATTCTATTTGACAAAAAATTGCGTAAAATATTTATTTATATATACATCACAATCACGACATTTTATGAAATACTCCCTCCACTCTATATTAATTGTCATATTTAGAAATCGTGAATTTAAATTTCAAAACTTTTGAACATAAATTTCTCAACATATACAGTGAATTGTTATATAAAATTATCATCATTAGATTCGTAACAGAAAATATAATCATAAAAGTATAATATTGCAAACATATTATGTAAGAAATTATCAATCAAAGAGTGATATTGGAGACCGTGAAAGTCAAAATTATGACAATTAATATGTAATGAAGTGAATATTATATGTATTTGTGACTTTTTGAAAAATGAAGAGTTGAAAGATTATCCACACTTTCTACAATAAAGTAAGACTTATACGCATTATCTGTAGTTATGCATATTATCCACACCACTTTCCTACCTTACTATTTTTTATTTATCACACTTTTTCATGAATTATTAACATAAAGAAAAAAATTATTCAAATAATAAGTAATGTGACTGATGTGATTTGCTTTACTGTTTATACCATATTAAAAATTATTAAAATTATAAATGATTTTTCACCTTTATCCACCCTATTTACATTTTACCAATTTATCCACATTGTCGACCCTATCCACAACTTACCAATTTATCCAGCTGCCCTGCCCATTGACAGAAATGAACAGTAATTGAATAGGACTTTTCAAGAAAGAAAAGAAAATACGGTGACATGTTTTGGAGCTTTTAGGTTATGAACCCCAAATAGTCTTTTAGATGGCGTTTTTCAAAACGAAAGTAAGAAAACATCAAGATAAAGTTGCTAAAAAGTTATGCAGATGAGTAGTCCTTCTATCGTCTTGAGTCTTGAGATATTTTTAACGTAGACTAGTAGACTTTCCTCCACTTATTTCCTTTTTGTATAACTCTGTTTAAAAAACTAATTTCAAATTAAGTCTATAGACTTAGAAATTGACAAGTATAATTCATTAGTCACATGACATACATACAAAGGTTGATGTAAAGGTAAATGTTATTCTTGTGTATAACAATTTTTCCTTTGAAGGCTGTTTAACAATTTGTTAGTTATTCTTCCCTAGGTGCATTTGTTGCTTGTTTAACAATTTTTGGTTAAGGCCATATTCTTCGAAGAGAAAACAATATTATAAAGATGGACGATCTTTCACAAACAATTACAACACCACCCAAAATAAAGTCGTCCAAAGTGAATGAGGGTTGCTTATGTGGGTCATTTGCTTCTAGGTTGCTTCTTTTTGCAGGAATTTGAAGGTTGCACGCTTAGAAGGGAAAAGGAAATGGCCTCCTGTTAAGATTTGAGAAGGATATGCTTTGCAACAGTTTTAGTTTTTGATTTGCTTTTCCTAGTTGTAATGTGGTTAGTTGTGAGGGATGTAGTCTAGTTAGGCCCCGTTCTTTTGTGCGTTGCGTTTGCGTGGCGTTGCTTGCGTTGCCGTTAGTTGCGGTAAATTGCGGTAAGTTGCGGTGGAAATAGTAAAAAGGTAATGATAACTTGCGTTAGGTTGCAATAACTTGCGTTATGGTTAGTTGCGTTAACGCACAAAAGAACGGTGTGCGAGAGGAGATTGTATATTTTTGTCTCTCTCTCAGCTTGACTTATTTGTACATTATTTACTGTTTAATGTTTGTAATGATTTCATTGAAAAGAACAATAAGTTTGGATATATTTTGAAAAAATTGAATAAAGTAAAAAAAAATCATAAACATAGGTAAAACTTACAAACATATATACTCTCGCAAAAAAGCAATAATTAACGTCGATCACAAACATATATACTCTGTCGTGGTAAGTGGCGAATAGTCGTTGTGAGAAGAGGCAAAAAAGCAATGTACGTTGAGCCATGCAATTCGAATAAGTTAAAATCCGAGGAGTGATATTTGTGTTGCATTGTTTTTGTACAGTAGTCTTATCCAATTAAGCTTGTTTCATTCAGGTAATTATGTGAACCTACCCTATCCAAGGGCCTTTTCTTTTATGTGGTTGGTTGACTGCGGTATCACAACACACCATATTTTGTTATAATCCACCACAACATACCAATCCACAACAATTTACTACAACCCACCACAATCAACTTTTTCAAATTTATTTTATTCAAAAACCAATATCATATTTCATCTCACTTTTTTCAATTATTTTTTCACATCTACCAATACAATTTACAACTATTAAAAACAAAATCCACCACACCCATCACAATTCCAACACACCCACCACAATTCTACCACACCGCACCGCGTCATACCGCAACCTGCCGTATAAAAGAACAAGTATTTCTAGTAAAATATTTAATTTCGTTCATTTTTTTTCAAGGAAAACTTAGATTTTAAGAATCATTATCTTTATCAATTTGACAATAGTAATATCTAATTTTTTTTATGCCAGCGACCCCAAGAAAAATAAAATTATATTTTTTTGGTACCATATCCATCTCCATATTTTTCTAATTTTTTTATTCCTGCTTCCAAAAAGATTATGTAGTGTAGTTATTAAAAGAATTTATAATTTTTTTTGAGAACCCGCACAATTATTATGATTTTTTATAGAATAAAATGGGGAATTATAAAAATTAGAAACAAAATCGAAGAGAAATTGGGATAAATATTGTAAATTCACTACCAATTGTGAGGAAGTGTTGTGCTAAGTTTAGATCAAACGCAAATCAAATCCATGCTATTTAAGGTACACCTTTGTTGGCAGTCCAAACAAAATATAATTTTTTTTTTTTGAAACCATGTATATAAAAAAGTACAAATCTTATTTTTAAATTTTTTTTTTGAAACCATGTATATAAAAAAGTACGGATTATTATTTTTCCAAAAGTAAAGGGTTTATTACTCTCTAGTGTTGGGCTTAAGATTTATTTACAATTTGGTACTTTACTCTCTAGTGTTGTCATCAATCAAAATCAATCAAAATGGGCTTTGACCAGAAGAACATTTACATCTTCGCCCCCGGCCCTCCCCCTACCAACACCATCAACAACACCCCTAACCATTCCCACCAATCTACTTGACTCTCCCCCACCCTCATAGTCAACTTTCATTCATGTGTACGGCAGACCCGTTAGAAGACATACGTCATACACCGTAAAAGGAACAAACATTTTACCTAATCTAAAACCTTTCCATCTCGGTACCCATGAAGCAACCAACGCTCCTGTTAGCTTCCTATTCAGTATTCAATTCAATATTTCTGTACTTAAGACATGCACCGAAACATGTCCTTTCCACTACCGTACGTTGGTATTGCTCCAACTCACCATTCACCTCACATACTTTTTGAAGGTAACTCCATCCCCTAACACCAAACTCTGTAGTTGATCCCACCATGTTATATACCCCACGACTGCAATCCTTTTCTCTCCTAACACTGCACCCCTCCATTTGTACATAATCAACGCTATCTAACCTAAGGTTGTCTACGTCCACCGAATTCTCCGAAACAAGAGAAGTTGAAAGGTCACTCTCAACTACCTCCCGACCATCAAAATCATAATCGCTACCACTACTAGCATCAAAATTATATACACTTGCAATGTCTGCCCTTTCTGCATACCCCTCACTTGGGGTATACTCTGATGAAATACTTTCACTGGTTGCAACCTGCATTTACAGTTATCACATTTAATTCACTTTGGAACAAAAACTTCCATCATTCAATTCCTTCCTCTTGTCCTTCGTCATTGTTAACCCGATAATTTATTGTCGTTAACTACCTAAATTGTGGGTTAACACCAACATCTTCCGAATCTACTTCTAAAGGATTGCACAGAAACTGTATTTGTCAACTTGCTATCATTGACGGATACATTGAAACCCTAAACACTATAACCTAAACCATAAACACCATCTAATATAGGTTAACTACGATATCTTCACATGGGTTTCAAAAGTTAACATCTACAACGTCATTTTTGACATTCAAACATACCCTAAACCCAAAAAAAAACACATCTTCACGAAACATTAAACCCTATTCATCACGAAATCAACCTAATTAAACAATCAAAATTATGCAATACCAACCTTTCCACGTTTGGGTGCCATTTTTCAGAAATTTTTCTTCTTCTATGCTACTTTCCACGATCTACTGATGAAGACAGCTACCTCAACTCGAACAGTTCGACCACCTCCAAATGTTCTCCCAGTTGCAGAATCGATGTTCCCGGCAAACACACCTTTCGTCTTTCTCAAATTCGAATGACATAAACTATTCAGCCAATACCAAACGCAGCGTTTGGACTTCATTTACAAAAAAAAATAATTAAATAATATTACATCAGACATGTCAATCAACTACAGCAACCCTACTAACTTTTCCAAAATTTAAATCAAAATTAATTTCCTGGTCAAAGTGGGCTGATTGATGGCAACACTAGAGAGTAAAAAATTCAACTTTGGTTAGCAAATCTTAAGCCCAACACTAGAGAGTAATAAACCCAAAAGTAAATGGGTCATGAATAAATGACAGAGAAAATTTAATAATTAATATTGGAACTACCTTATCAAATAGACTGTATAGGGCCCACCAAATTAAGAATTTGTCTACTTTTATCTATATTGGAGTATAAAATCATCATCGAGCCTTCAGTTATTAATTTAATATTTTTACCACAATAAGGTCATGTTCTTTTATACGGCTGGCTGGCTAGCTACAGTGCCATAACACACCACACTTTGCAACAACCCACCACAACATACGAATCCACCACAATTTAACACAACCCATGCACCACAATCAACTTTTTCACATTTACCAATACAATTTCCAATTATAAAAAACAAAACTCACCATAACTTACCAATAACCCACCACAATTCTACTACACCCACCACAATTCCACCACACAACCGCACCATATCGCAGTCATCCATATAAAAGAACAAGGCCTAAGTCTACATGTTATCGAAATCAAACCATACTAGAGACATGTAGTTATAATTTGATGGGCATGTCTCCTAAAATATTGTTCGGTTGTAATTTTTGTGGTTTTATAAGTTAAGGTTGTCGGTCCACAGGGATGGGTGTGAGGCTTGATTAAGGATAATCGGTTTGTGTAAAGGGGTTTTTCTCAATGCGGAAAACAATAAATTATGTAAATGAAGCAATAAACTAATCTAGACAAGATAATAATAAAAAAAGCAATTAAAAGCATGAAATCAAATAAAGCAATTAAAGCAAGGAATGAAAATCTAGAATGAACAATGAAATTAGAGACAAGTAATTATACCTTTGATGACTAATCTTCAATAAACCTTCAATCTACACTTGAATTTCCCCCGAACAAACAAGAAATTGTGGTTTAGATTACCAAGAATCCCCCAAATTCTCACTAGTAAGTAGAATTGGAGTTCCTTGACCCTCCTCCCCACTAAAAATGGAGTTGATTGTGGCTAACACTATAAAGCTTGGAAAACAAGTCAACAATGGAAATTAGAGAGAGAGAGAGAAAGAAGAGAGAGAAAGCTTGTAAAACTTCAATGGAAACTTGCTTGAATTGAGAAAGTTTGAGAAAGTTTGAATACAAATGCTAGAAATCAATGAAAGCTTGAAGAACAGTGAAGAACAATTGAAAACTTGAAGAACAATTAAGAGAGATTAAAGCAAATAAAGGAAAGCAATTAAATTTAATTCTACTCCTAAACTACCTAGGCTAATTGATATCTAATATCCCTTATGGAGTCGCAGCTAAGGCTTTTATAATGACCCAAGTTTGTTGCACAAAACGCAGCATCTCATTTCCAGCCTGTACGCAGAAAACCGAATTGGCTCGGGCGAGCTAGAATTCTGCTCGGGCGAGCAGGCGTTCTGGTCGCGTGTTTCTTGTTCCTCGGCAACTTCTCATCGGCAGCTCAGAAGATCAGCTCGGGCGAGCAGGGCCCTCGCTCGGGCAAGCTGGGCTTCTGTTTCTTCATTGCCTTAGCCATATTTTTCGAACTTTTCACGGTCGTTGTGCAGAAACATGGCTCGTAGAGCAGGTGTGTTGCTCGGCGAGCCACTTTGTCTCTCTTCTTCTTGGCTCAAAATTGGTGGCGATTCCTCGCTGTCCTTCCAGAGGTGTTGCTCTGGCGAGCCAACATCTTTGCTCGGTCGAGCAACCCTTCCTATTCCCTTTAGTTGGTGAGTTTTTGCTCCATTTTGGCTCCATTTTAGGTCACTCTCTTATTTTCCTACAAAACACCAAATCATTATATCTAATATATAAATAGGGGTTAAAACAAGCAAATATACCCTATAAAAGAGAAGAAATTCGGCTCGAAACGAGGCCGAACACCACTCCAACACAAGGGTTTGCTCGCCCCGAGCAAACTAAAAACGAAGAAAAGGACTAAAAAGAAAAACTAAAAACCCTAACTCACTTTCGCAGGAATCACGGATGCATTTAGCATATGCATCAAGCCTTAAACCCCGGTAGCCTGTGGACGAGGTAGGTCTCGTGAGGGTTTATAGCAACTATACCCACAAAAGCCACAAGAAAAGAAAAAGGGGAAAGAAAAAGAAATGAAAAACGAAAAACGAAACAAAGTAAAAGCAAAGAAGATATTCCCGTCCCCAATCATGCACCTAGTTCCCAAACCCGCCTCAACAATCAAATGGAAGAAGCAAGTATAAACAAATTAAGAGACGAAGGTTGGAAAACTGCCAATCTTTGAGATTTTGAACTTCCTGATGAGCAAAACACCTCGTGCATATGTGCAAGTGGGCTCTAGTCGGTCCTTCCTATCCCAAACCAGACAATCAGAGTTGTTCTGATGCTCAAGCTCGGGATTATCTGTCCAACTTCACTCTTGGTTTTTCTTTTAACCTCTCTTTTCTTTCTTTTTCTTACTTTGCTCTCTTTTCTTTTTTTTCTTCCTTTGCTCTTTTCTTTTTTTACTTTTCTCTTTCTTACCATTATTTTGCTCAACTCTTTTTTTCCTTTTTCTTGCTTCGCTCTTTTCTTTCTTTTTCAAAACCTACGCTCTTTTCTTTACACTCAATCGGTTTTGTGTTTTTTAGAGCGTTTGTGTCGGGTTTTGCAGGATTTAAGCACCGGTCTTCGCAAAGGGTTACCCTCCCTGCTGGGTTTCTCCATACGTGAGTCATTGCACTTAAGGGGCATAGGGTGCCGATCCACCCAAACCAACCCATGACGGTAGGCCCGACAGTAATTATTTAATGCATTAATTAAGAGCTTAAGCAATTGAACAACTAAAACCGTCTTAGGTAAGAAGACACAGTCAAAGCGTGTAAGATTTGAGGATTCCGCTTTCCCATTCCATGTAGAGGTCTAATAGAGATAAGTCATGGCAAAAATCCTTCCTAAGGCCCATCATTATTCATACCGGCCGCTTCCAACTGACTAAATCAGCCGATTAGACAACTATCTACACAACTGTGAATGGAAACATCCTCAAAAAGAAAAACAACTTTTGGGTTTTTCACAACATTTCTCCCCTTTTTATTTTCTTTTCACACACAAAATTTTCAATTTTTAGACACAAACTACGAAAAACAAAAACAAAGACTCAAAAACTAGGTGATCTACCCATGAACAATAAAAGATATCACCCCCACTCCAACACAAAACTTCACAATGTCCCCATTGTGAGAAGTAGGATGTCACAAATAAGGTAGAAAACCTAAAAACACACAACAAACACATAACAAACAATAATTGGTGGCGACCCGAGCCCACACGGCTCCAACAATAATATAATCCCAACATTCACATTCAAGGGGTTCGCCACCCAAAAAGAAAACCAAGCATGCAACATGGATCATCGATATATTCACATAAAGAGGGTGAAAAGAGGTTACCTCGAGGTCTTCAATCAAGCATATTCAATCCACGATCCAAGGAACATCACACCAAAGGTTAGAAATAAACAAGAAAAACATACTATGTGTGATGCTTCACATGCAAGATCAAAAGGAAAAAAAAACTATACAAGACACTAAGGACTAAAGAATTAAGAAACTAAAATATTTACAAAACGACTCTTTTTTTTCTTTTCTTTGGACTCACAAACCGGAATACATACTACCATCCCACTCCCACACAAAGAGGTTGCCGTGTCCTCCAAATGGAAACAGAAATAGGTAAGCAAGCACCCCAAAATAAAAGAAAAAGAAACTCACAAAAAGAAAATAAAAGAAGAAAAGTAAACCGACTTACTAACTGTACAAGATAAGTGAGGAAGGATATTACCTAGAAGGCTTCTTCTCAATAAACTCACCCCTTCTCACCTCACGATATCGGGCACCAAGTCAGAACCAGTCAACGCCCGGGGTAACAAATCATGCATCCTCTCATGCATCTCAGAATGGTGTAGGTAAGAGCACACTCACAATGGCATATAAACAAACATTAGCGCCCTTAACAATTTATCAAATGCCTTAGAAACGTCATAGAAATGATGAATTGCATGAATATACAAGACGTTCCTAGGCATAGTGAAAGAAGATATGACAAAAGGGTCCTCCCGTTGACTCGCAAATGGAAATTGGGTATACAAATCAACGGAAGGAGGCAATACAACACATTTCTGAACATGCTCATGCGAAGACTTGGATGCAAACAATGGTTCAAACTCAATATCCATGCAATTTTCATCAAACACAGATTCCAAATCACAACTTTCATCCAAATAATCATAATCGTCAATAGGTGATAAGGAAAACAGAGGGTTAGACCACATCACAACACTCCCAACATCACACACAAGCACATCTTCATCTTCATCAATATCAGACTCACTAGAAGAACTATCAACATCAAAAGACAAAGGTGCATCATCCAAAGCAACATCAAAAGTGAAAGTGGAAGGTTCAGGGTCATAACTCATCGTGAATGACTCATAAAGCATGTCATCATCAAAAGCATCATTGTCAACAACCAAGTTCAAACAATCATGATCATTCCCCAAAGAATTATGCTCATCATCACAGGTGTGCACATCAATGGACTCACATACAAGGGTAGCTAATGTCTCACTAATGCAATGATCCTCAATGAAAGTGAACAAATCGTTATCAAGCACACATTCAATCACAACAGATTCAATTTCACTCTCAACAAGATTATGCTCAATTACATCATGGCATAATGGCATTCGATAAACTCAACTTTTTCTTCACACAAAGGCATGGACAAGGGTGTGGACAATGGTTCGTCATCTAGCATGTTTTCAACAAATTCTACATCATCACACA
Organism: Portulaca oleracea; assembly: GCA_029582165.1. Lineage (NCBI taxonomy): Eukaryota > Viridiplantae > Streptophyta > Magnoliopsida > Caryophyllales > Portulacaceae > Portulaca > Portulaca oleracea. The sequence continues at coordinate 39,239,770 of CM055873.1, forward strand.
CAGAATCATCATGTTCCTCATGCTCACTGGGTGGGGCTAGAGCTAAGGAATTACTAAGTAGTCCAACGCATGGTCGGTTATAATAGTCATCATCCTCATCATAAACAGCAAAATCAACATGCATTTCAGGACTCAAAGACGATGAATGACCTATTTCAATATTCGAATCAACCATTTGTGAAGAAGGAGTTACTACCCTTTGATTACTCTCATGGACAAATTCACGCATATACTCATTCATGTTCGCACATAATTTTTCTACTTCTGCCTTGAAGGAAACCACTGTAGCTTGCAAACAAGAAATTGAACTATGATACGGCGAATCACACAAGGAGCACATGGAAGGAGACTCATCGGCACTTTGGGAAAGTTCATAACAGTTTTCCACATATTCCCCATTATAAGAGTGATCATCAACATACACGGGGTATTCACATGATTGTTCAGTTTCGGTCCCAAAGGGTGGTGCATAAGGAGGTTGGAAGCTAGGACTAACATTTTGTTGTTCAAACTCATAGGAATCCCTAGACAACCATTCAAGTAACTCCCATGCTGGTTCTTCTCCTAAACTGGAAAACCCGTAATATTCTAAAAGGTTTCGGGTCTCATAATTCACACCCTCACTAACAATTCCCAAAAGAGATAATGTATCATAAAAGATACCATATAATTCACATTGACCACGGTAGTCATGCAATCTAGCAAAATACCTCCAAAATATTTCATGCTCAAATTGAGGGAACTGGGGATTATCCATAACTCTCTTTTTTTTTCTATTTTTCTAATTTTCTTTTTTTCTTTTTTTCTCACTTTTTTCGATATTCAATTTTTTTCGCTACATTTTTCTAGCATAATCGAGAAAGCAATAAACTATGTACACACAAACCAATAGCCTAATCTACCAAATAACGTCATCCCCGGCAACGGCGCCATTGTTCGGTTGTAATTTTTGTGGTTTTATAAGTTAAGGTTGTCGGTCCACAGGGATGGGTGTGAGGCTTGATTAAGGATAATCGGTTTGTGTAAAGGGGTTTTTCTCAATGCGGAAAGCAATAAATTATGTAAATGAAGCAATAAACTAATCTAGACAAGATAATAATAAAGAAAGCAATTAAAAGCATGAAATCAAATAAAGCAATTAAAGCAAGGAATGGAAATCTAGAATGAACAATGAAATTAGAGACAAGTAATTATACCTTTGATGACTAATCTTCAATAAACCTTCAATCTACACTTGAATTTCCCCCGAACAAACAAGAAATTGTGGTTTAGATTACCAAGAATCCCCCAAATTCTCACTAGTAAGTAGAATTGGAGTTCCTTGACCCTCCTCCCCACTAAAAATGGAGTTGATTGTGGCTAACACTATAAAGCTTGGAAAACAAGTCAACAATGGAAATTAGAGAGAGAGAGAGAAAGAAGAGAGAGAAAGCTTGTAAAACTTCAATGGAAACTTGCTTGAATTGAGAAAGTTTGAGAAAGTTTGAATACAAATGCTAGAAATCAATGAAAGCTTGAAGAACAATGAAGAACAATTGAAAACTTGAAGAACAATTAAGAGAGATTAAAGCAAATAAAGGAAAGCAATTAAATCTAATTCTACTCCTAAACTACCTAGGCTAATTGATATCTAATATCCCTTATGGAGTCGCAGCTAAGGCTTTTATAATGACCCAAGTTTGTTGCACAAAACGCAGCATCTCATTTCCAGCCTGTACGCAGAAAACCGAATTGGCTCGGGCGAGCAGGCGTTCTGGTCGCGTGTTTCTTGTTCCTCGGCAACTTCTCATCGGCAGCTCAGAAGATCAGCTCGGGCGAGCAGGGCCCTCGCTCGGGCAAGCTGGGCTTCTGTTTCTTCATTGCCTTAGCCATATTTTTCGAACTTTTCACGGTCGTTGTGCAGAAACATGGCTCGGCCGAGCCAGTGTGTTGCTCGGGCGAGCCAGCTTTCTGTCTCTCTTCTTCTTGGCTCAAAATCGGTCGGCAGATCCTACTGTCCTTCCAGAGGTGTTGCTCGGGCGAGCCAACATGCTGCTCGGTCGAGCAACCCTTCTGCCTATACCCTTTAGTTGGTGAGTTTTTGCTCCATTTTGGCTCCATTTTAGGTCACTCTCTTATTTTCCTACAAAACACCAAATCATTATATCTAATATATAAATAGGGGTTAAAACAAGCAAATATACCCTATAAAAGAGAAGAAATTCGGCTCGAAACGAGGCCGGACAAATATAAGTACATGTAGGGATACACTTATATAATTTGGGGAATATTGCAATTCTAATTTTGAAAATATGAGTTTTTCCCCTAATTATTAAAAGGGTGTTTGCCAAAATAGAGGTAGTGACAGATGTGATGGTGTTGTTCATGGCGAAGGTGGTATAAGTGGGTAGCAAGTAGCAACGATGACGGCGGCGGTGGTGGTGGTGATAGTGACTATGGAGGTATGGGAAGAGAGAAACAAAGAACTGACGATGGCGTTGTAGGTGAGTTCAACGGTGGCAATTGTGAATGTGATAGTTGTCAACAAGTTGTGCATTGACAATGGAGGCAGTCGCCATAGTGGTGGTGGGTTTGATTGGATAAGAGCGGAGAGACAAAATAGGGTGGTGGAGGCGATAATTGTGGTGGTTCAATTCGTAGGTGCCCACAGTAGTGGGTGTGGTGCGGTGGTGACAACGATGTTGGTTGGGTATAAGAGAGACAAGGAATAGTGGCTTTGGGAAGAAAGATGGTGGTTTTAGAGTAGATTTAATCTTAGTCATTAGATCAAAATTAGATCGTCCAAATTCTCATGCTCGCATATTCATTTTTAATTAATGCTTTTTGGATTTAGGCATTTTTTTTGTGCGGTTCAATACCACAACTTATTATACCACTCAATATTCTTCTACACTTTACCATATCATATCACACTTTACCACAATCATCATTATTCTATCTCCTCACCTAACAGGCTAACACATCAACCACATTTTCCACAAATTTCACCATATCATTCCATACCTTACCAAAGTTTTGAAAATTATGAACAATATATTGTATATATTTAAAAATTATGAACCATATATTTAAATGATGTGATTGATGTGACTTATGTTTTCAAATACTATCTTAGCTATTCACTCTATCCCATCTTTTTTACCCTTTTCCACCTTCCAATTATCCTACACTTTAAAAGAAGGTGACCTAAATTGTTTAGAAAAATTCATTAGTATTTATTCTAAGGCTTGTTATAAATTCATCAATATTAAGATAAAAGTTATTATTATATGTTACCTTCATCCCAAAATATTTGGCATTTTGTGGCTGAATTTTGACCGTTGATTATTTACAAATTACAATGAGTTATAATATGAAATTTATAACATTGTAACTTTTAGTAAGATATCTTTCTAATGACGTCAATTTTATATTGTAAGTTAGTAACTCTTATAATTCGTGAGCAGCCAACGGTAAAAACTTGATGAAATTAACAAATATTTTGGGACGAACATAATTGTAGAAGCAATACAATGTCCTCCATCACGTCAGAGCCGAGGACCTCCAACATGCCCAGAAGATTTTGTTTGAAAGAACAAATAAGGGAAGTCTTCCACACATGATGATTCTGTTTGAAGAAACAGTTGACACACATGATGCCCTCCCAGGCCCTTCTTCTGAGGACCTCAAGCATCACCAGCAGATTTCGTTTGAAAGAACAAAATTAAAGGGAAGTATTCGAGAATATATATTACCATATCTGAATATTCCCTAAGATATTCCATACTGATTTATATACTTGCTTTTGAAGATAATGAATCGAAAGGCAAGTCCATAAGCTTCCAAAGAAGTGAAGATTGAGAATCAAGGCAAGATTGGAAAGTATCAACAAGCAAAGAAAGCAATTAAGAAAATGCAAGAATCAACAAGCAAGAAAAGCAATTGAGAAATCCGTTGAGGATGAAGAAGTCGCCTATAGAGAGCCCTAAACTGCCCTCTCCAAAGAAATATCGATTTCAACGAAGTGTTTTTGGAAGTGTAGGAATTTTGTTAGAGAGAATTATGAGTGAAGCCACTTGTGTTTGGGTGGTGAATTGTGTAACCAGAAAGAGAGTTCTGGTGAGGCCCTCAAGGGTGTGTAACTAAAGTGAGAGGAGTGTTCTCTCTTTAGCGAGTTAAAAACATCACTAGCCTCATCTGTGAGGCCCCTTAATAGAAACTATCTCTAAGTTTATGTTTGGTAAGCAGTCTACAAGGACCTCACTGCCCTGAATTTGAGTTTCTTGGCCTCCTCTATTTCTTATGTACCTCAAGTTTATATAATAAAGAAGTATTATTCAGTGTTATTAGTGCTATTAACATCTTTGTGTTTATAAAATGCATAATTATTTATACAACCCTATTGACTCCCCTTCTAGGGTTATTTCAATAATATAAATTTATTAATTTTCCATAAAAATTATTGAATAATTAATCATCTTCATATCATGTTCTTTTTTGTTGTGGGTCAAGTGTGATGATGGTATATATAATAAAAATGTGGATAATATGATATGTTATGGTACATTGTGGTAAAATTTAGGATAAAAATTATTGTTGTGTTCGGTTAAAGAGAGAAAAGTAAAAGGTAGTGAGAAAAGTAACGTTCTTTGGACTGGTTGAATCACTTTTGGATGGATTGGATTAGATTGGATTGAATTGGATTGGATTGAATAAGTTGTGATGTTTTTTTGGGAAATTGTGTTTTTAGAGATGATGCTTTTTTGGGGAATTGTGTAAGGTTTGGAATGGTTGGATTGGATTGGAACGAGTTAACAATCCAAATAACAGGGCTTTGTGATATGATACTGCGTGATTATTTGTAATTAGTATGGTAAATTATAATACTCCCTCAATTCCATATTAATTTTCATAATTTTAAGTTTTACGGTCTCCAATGTCATTTTTTTTATTGATATTTTCCTATATAATATGTTATTAACAATTACGATATTATACTTTATTAACAATTGTTATACTATACTTTTATGTTAATATTTTTCGTTAGAAATTTAATCGTGATAATTTTACATAGCAATTAACGCTATATATTGAAAATTTTATATTTAAAATTTGACTATACAATTTTTAAAGATGATAATTAATATAAGGAGAGTTAGATGCGATATAAATCCTCATTAGAAATTTTTTAATAAAGTGGGCCATGGAAGAATTTAAGTGGGTAGGTATTATGCGGTTGGACGAGGCTACATAATAATGACAAGAGTATGTACTCGAACTCTGAAAAAGTCATTGGGCCAATGCGGTGAAGACACGACATGGCAATGTGTTTCACGTGGAACTTGGATTGTCACCTGCAAAAATGCTCCACTGCTCCATCCAGCTAATCACGGGACCAATCCCAATGCCCCTGTTCTTCAAATTTGTAATTCTTTCCAATCTAATTAAATCTAATTCAAATCTTATATAATTCTCCAAAAAACCATCCTCTCTGAAAACATAATTTCCCAAAAAAAAACATCATAAACCAATCCAATCCAATCCATTAAAATCTCAGTTTATTCATTCCAAAGAACAGGATCAAGTAACAAAACAGACAAACTTATAAATGCAGTGAAGACACTCAAACCGCAGCGGCTTTTTCATGGCCACAAGAAACCGCAAATACACAACCTACCGTAGTCACACGACCCACCACAAAATAACATTCTACCACAATTCACAACAACCCACCACAAATTACTTTTTCACAATTACCAATGTAATATTTATATATATACAAAAAAACTCACCACAACATACCAATAACCCGCCACAATTTTACCACACCATACCGCGTCATACCGCATAAAAGAACAGGGCCTACATGTAAATGGAATACATTTACATGTAAAATTAATAAATTTATAAATATCTATGACTTTAAAATAATATATTTATTTATGATGAATTTTATACTAGTATTAATTATCTTCTAATATTTTTAATGAATTTAGATAAGTATATTGTTGGATATTTCAATATGCAACCTTATATATGAGAAATTGATATTTTTTATGACAGAATAACTTTTAAGTATCTGTTTTAATATAAAATATATTTATTATCTAATAGATATGAAGGTATAATTAATCTTTGTAAGTATAACATTATCAATAAATTATATAATATTTTTGTTATAAATTCCTTCAAGAAGTTAAATTTTAAAAAATGTTTGTAAAATTCATGCAACTTCAAGAAGTTAAATTAAAAAAAGTTTATAAAATTCATGCCATTGTGAAATTTACTTCTCGGTATATTCACATTTATAATTTTTATAAACATTCATCAAATCACTTTCTTTTTAAAATAATATGTAGCCGATTGAGATAGGTTCTTCATGATATAGGTTAGATTGGTAAGTTTTTTTTTTTTTTTTTGTGGGCATAAAGAATTTAGGTAAGTTTGGATATGTTTGATGTTCTGTTTTTTTATGCAGTTGGTACGGTACCAAAATAGGGCGTTATGGTGAAATTATGAAAAATACGGTAAAGGTGTGGAATGATATGGTAAATTTTGTGGAAAATGTGATTGATATGATAGGTAATGATAGAAAATGAGAAAAAAAGAGGATAAAAGTGAGGAGAAAGAAAAGTGATGAAATATATTGACAATAATTGCGGTAAAGTGTGGTATAGTATGGCAAAGTGTGGAAGAATATTGAGTACTATGGTGAGTTGTGGTACCATATCGCACTGTACAAAAGAACAGCGCCTGAATAGGTATGTGAAGTTTATGTAGAAGTAAATATATTATTTTTGAAGAAACACAGCTTAGCCCTGAGGCCCGCCACAACCAGCTTAGTGAGGACCTCCACTGCTGCCATAATACTTTTGTTTGAAAGAGCAAATTTAGGGAAGCATTCTGAATATCTCTAAAATATTTCCAACATATGTCCAAAATAATATCTACTGATTGTGATATGTATCTTTGTAGAAGATCATTACAGAATGACAGTTTAAAGATCCTAAAGAAACAAGATTAGAAGATCAACACAAAGATGGAAATGATCAAACATACATAATGATCAAGCATATATCTTCCCAAGACCAAGCATATATGGAAAGGATCAAGAACTAAGGAAACTTCAAAAGAATCGTTGCATTGAATGACTATATAATGATCGGTTACCTCTCTCACAATGTAACGAATCCAAGGAAGATTAAATCGTGTGTAGGAATTTTGTGATAGAAAATTCTGAGTGTAGCTACTTGGTTTTAAGTAGTGAGTTGTGTAATAAGAAAGTGTGTTCTAGTGAGGCTTTCAATGGTGTGTAGTTAAAGTGAGAAGTGTATTCCTCCTTTGGTGAGTTTTTGAATCCTTCTAGTCTCAACTGTGAGGCCTCCTCTGCAGAAGTTCACTCTGAGTTTCTGCCCCTGTAAGCATACGTTGAGAACCTCACAGTCCTTGACCTTGCCGAGTTTGTGATATCCTTACTTCTTCTTTACCTCAATATTATTGAATAAAGAAGTATTAATCAATTTTATAAGTGCTATTAACGTCTTTGTGTTGATAAAGTGCAGAAATATTTATATAACCCTATTCACCCATCTCTAGGGTTATTTCAATTTTAAAAATAGAAAAAGGATATAACTTTAGCTAAGGCCATGTTCTTTAGCTTAGTAGGATACGTTTATCCTTACCTTAGTTTATCATACCTTACCATTCAAAATAACATGCCTATAATAATTTATATTTAAAATTCTTTATTTAACTCATATAATTTATTTAAAAATAAAAGATAAATAGGTGATGTAACATTTACTTATAGTCACTATTTTCATTTACCTAACATTCTTTTTTTAATTTATCTTAATTTACCTAATTTAGTCCTATATCTTTTAAAAAGATATTCAATTTAAATAAATAAATAAATAAACAAAAGGTAAGAACAGCTACGGAAAAAGAAAGTATTAGTACGTTGCTGTGTGTCTCCGTGAGTCATCGCATCATGTGCAAAGATAAGGATTAACTTTTGGAGTGTAGTTTTCCCAAATATAAGGAAGAAAATTGTAAGGAATCTAATGTAAGGAAAGATAAAAAAGGAAAAGTAGGTAAAAAAATTGGAAAAGTAAGATAACCCCTAGCTGAGTAGGCAAGAAATAGTAGATGAGGTAAAAATAGGTAAAAAAAGGAAAATTGAATAAATTAAAGAATATTTTACTTGTATTAAAAAAGAAAAGGGTTATTAAGAAAATTTAGGGAAAAGTATTGAAAATGAAAAGGTGAATGACTCGTCTTTTGGACAAATATATATAACCAATGATATGTAGTGCTGTTAAAAAATATGGAACCGCCACACTCAACTGTAAACTGGTAAAAAAAAAATTGAAAAAGGACAACATCGAACCGTCTTAAAATTTTGGTGCACCGCACTGGAAAAACCAGATGCTAATTAAATTTAGGGTACCCGCTCCGGAAATATCAATTTTAATCGGGTCGGGTACCCGCCCCAGAATATTTTTCGGTTAATTGGTTCGGTTACGGATCGACCCCTAGATGCTTTCGGGTACCCGAATTACCCGAAAATTAAATTTAGCGTTTAGGTCCATATTTAATTTTTGCCTATCTTTTCCAATCTCCAGTCCACTGTCAATGCCCAAATTTTAATCTGGAAAAAATCCTGATTTATGTTAATGTTGGCGCTCAGTGCTCCAATTCCAAATCCTCCAAAAACTCAAAACGTATGGAAACTCAGTGTCATTGGTCCTGCTTGCCCAGTTTCAGAACATTTTTGAAACATTTTTTGCTACTAGAGTGTTAATTAATAATTACAAATTAAAAATAAAAATTAGAAACTCATATGATTATAATTAATCGGGTTTTTTGGTTAACTGGTATCCGCCCTGAAACTTTCAGGTACCCAGTTTTCGGATACCCGGAAGTTTCGCTTACGGTTTGAGGGTTTGGCCGCCCCGAAATTTCGGGTTCCCGGAAAAATTATCCAATCGGTTCGGGTACCCACACTGTTAATATAAATAAATATTGTTTAAAAGAAAAAAATTTACGGAGAAATCAATTTGAATACACTATGAAACACAAATAGATTGAATAATGGCTAATTGACACTGTGTGCGCATTAGTGCATTACCGTCTTTGAGCTTTGAAAAACCGTAACCGAGGCTGAGTTTTTTTTTTTTTTTGGTTGATTGAATTATGATTTTTTAATTTTGATGTAAATAAAAGCAGTTCCGATTAACCGGTGGTACCGAACCGCACCGTGAACACCACTAATGATATGTGTTTTGGATAAGGTACTATTTAAGTGTATTGTTTTTTTTTGTCAATAGGTACTATTAATTATTATTTATAAAAAGCTTATAATGTGTCAATTACATCAATAATAGTAAATTATGTTCAAATCAAATGAATCACATCCGTTAAGTATATTTTAAGCATATTTTTTGTAAATATAAAAAATTATGATTAAAAATATGATTTTATACAATTTATATGTGATATTACAATTATATAGATCAATCATATAATTTAATTTCAATTTAATATATAATTATGTAAATTTTATACTAAGACCTTGTTCTTTTGTGCTGTTCCGCACCAAACTTACCACATTTTTCCACACTTACATAATCCTTTCATACCGCACCACATCATTCCACATTTTATAGCAATAATAATAATTTTCTCTTTTCTTGTTTTTTTCTCTCTTCACTTTTCTCCTCTATTTTTCACTTTTTCTCTCCTCATCTACTTTATCAATTATTGTTACCACAAATTTGCCGTATTATACCATATCATATTACACTTTCTGCAGTCCAACCATACCGCACCCTCTCTGCATTATCATATCTGCACAAAAAAAAAACGGCGTCTAAAATAAGACATTTAAGCCCCGTTCTTTTATGTGATAGGTTGCGGTGCGGCGCGGTATTTACCACGACACTTCACCACACCACACCACGCCATAACAATTACTGATGTATCTTTTCATTTTTCTCTCTTTTCACTTTTCCCCTCTACTTTTTACATTCTCTCTTAATCTAACACACCTACCACTACTTTCACCACAACTCACCACACTTTTTCAAATTTTACCTCATTGCCCTATACCATTATCACACCATAACCCATAGTATAAAAGAACAAAGTCCTTAAACGCGTCTTTTACTATAACGCATATCATTTTCAAATATATAGTACCAACATAAGGTGAGGACAGCCCTAGTGCTAGTGAGGAGTAGACAAAATACTTTGTAAATGACTTTTAAAAAAAATCAATAAATTATTTTCAAATATATAGTACCAAAACAATATATTCCCTCCGTCTCAAAATATTTGTCCCTTTTAATTTAACATGTATTTTAAAAAAAAAAATCAATAAATTAATTTCAATTAGTAATAAAATATTAATAATACTCTTAATTTTAAATTCAAAATTACTATTTATAATTTTCCTTCTCATATTTAAATACTTTTAAAATTTAAACTAAGAATATTTTAGTAATTTCAATAAAATAAAAATTTTCATTTCAAAAAAGTGAACATAAATTTGGGACATCCAACAAAGAATAGTAGACAAATAATTTGGGAGGAAGTAAATATTTACATATAGTCATATATAGTTGTTGCAGCAAAGGAAAAGATCTTTAGATTTTCGAGGAGATAAGGTGATTAAACGCGAATGGTCACAATGGTGAGGGCCTGAGTGAGGGGTAGCTGGTTATAGGGGTTTTTTTTTTTTTTCGTTTTTTAAAATATATTATCAGGGTAGGTGTCCTAGTGGATTGTCATAATGTTTTATAAAGGTCCCATAAGCAATGAATATTTTTGGGTTATAGGTGCTGAAAATTCGCATTTTTTTAAAAACAAATTGTTGTATATGATTTTTATTTGCTCTATAAATTAAGAAAAGGTAAATAATATTTTCCTCATAAAATAAGAAGATATATAAAAACAAAATTCTCACATGAATATTTTCAATATTTTTATTTGTAATATTTTCTATGAAAAATGATAACCAACTGAAATCAAAATGTATATTAACCACCTTTTACTTTACTTAAATAACTTTAAAAATTATATTTAAGCATATTTAAATTATTGTAAATATATCTTTCATTATTTTTAGGATTATTATCAACCATAAACTATGAGTGTGCACGTCTTTGATTGGAAGGAAAATGATTTCGAATGAAATGATTTTCCACCGGAAATGGTTTGCAAGGAAAAGAGCTTTCTACGTCAAATTTTTCCTTGTTTAAATCATTTTTCAAAAAATTACGATATATGTCGGCATAAGTGACGATATATGTTACACATGAAAATATTTGGAGTTTTAATTCATATTTGAGCTTTCTTAACTTCGTCCTCTCATATCATTAAGTTTTGAATTCAAACAGATAAATTTATATTTTGCTTAGTGTCTGTTAGTTTTTGCGGTAAAGAATGTTGGTATATGTAATGATAAATGTAATTAGATCAAAATATTTTGAATTAAACATTCATATTTGATCTTTTTTTGAAAAAATTAATTCTATCATATTATAAAGTTTCGAGTCAAACCATTGAAATTGAATTTTGCTCTTCGTTCAGATTTAACAACAAAAAATGTCAACATAACTGACGATATACATTAGAAATGAAAAAGTTTGGAGCTCAAAATTCATATGTGAGCATTTTTTTATTCCATCCTATCATGTCATAAAGTTTCAATTCAAAATTTGAATTTTACTTTCAAGTTTCAATTAATTTTAATGGCAAAAAATGTTGATATATGTGGCGATAAATAATATAAAATAACAATATTATGAGTTTAAAATTCATATTTGAGTTTTCTTTAAGTCAATTTTATAATATTATAAAATTTCGAGCCAAACCATTAAAATTGAATTTTTCTCTTAAGTTTTAATCAAATTTAGTAGCAAAAATGTTGACATAAGTGGCAATATATGTTACAAATGAAAATATTTGGAGCCCCAAATTCATATTTGAGCTTTTTTTTATTCCATTCTATCATATCATAAATTTAACAGTTAAAGTTGAATTTTGCTTTAAAGTTTCATTTAGTTTTAGCATAAAAAATATTGCCATATATAGCGATATTTATTATCAGATAAAAATATTTTCAACTAAGAATTCATATTTGAGCCTTTTTAATTAATTATATCGTATTACAAAGTTTCACGCGAATTCGTTGAAGTTGAATTTCACCCCTAAATTTCAGTCAGATTTAGCAATGAAAAATGCCGACAATAGTAACCATATACATTGTAAAATATAAAAAACGGATCGAGGGAAGGAGTTGAAAAGTATTATTTATACTTTCAGTTTCCTTGAAAATCAATCGAACAATCTAGGGCGGAAAATATTTTTCTTAGTCTGAACAAAGAAAGTAAGATTATTTCCTTTAGAAATTATTTTTCTAAACATTTTGTACCAAACATTAGAAAATTGGGAAAATATTTTCATATAAAATGTTTCCCCCCTACCAAACACACTTGTTCGGTCTCGTTCCGAGCCGAATTTTATCTCTTTTATAGGGTATTTTTGCTTATTTTAGCCCCTTGTATATATTAGATGTGATGATTTTGTGTTTTGTAGATTAAATAAAAGGAAAGCGAAAAAGGGAATCAAAAGTGCTGAAAAATCCAATGTTTGCAGCAAAAAACAGGCCCAACACGGATTGTGTTGGCTGGGCTTTCCGTGTTTTCTTTTCCGCGGCGGCCGATAGGGTTTTGGAGTGATTTATTTTATTTTCCCTTCCTAAACTTTTCTATATATACTTTATACATTAACTTTAGTTGAATTAATTAGAGTAGGTAGTTAGTTTTTAGCTTTTCTTTAGTTTAGGATAGTTTTAAATTAGTTGTAGTTTTAAGCTTTCTTTAGTTTTTCTCTCAATTCCTCGATTGTAAGCACATTCTCTTTCAAGATTAATTCAAGTTCTTGTTCTTTCTTGTTTTTTACTTTCTGTTTCGCTATTCTCAATCTCATTAGTATTAGTTCCACAAAAATTCCACTTCTTAGTGAAGCAGACGATTAAGGTTCCTCGAATTCTCCCTTCAGGTGAGGATTCGAGCAGTCTTAGTAATCCAAATCACACCTTTCTTGTTTTTTCGGGAGAAAGAATTGTGATTCAAAGATTTAAGATTCAAAATTAGAGTAAAGATCAAACCTTCAGGTTAATGTTTTCTACTTTAGATTCAGTAATTAATTTAGTTTTTACTTCCATGGTTTTTAATTGCTTTCTTGATTATGCTTTTGATTTCTTGTTTAGTTTCTTGTTCTTGTTCTAGTAGTTAGGTTTTATTTTCTATTTCTTGTTTTCTTGTTTCCTAGTTTAGTTTCTTTAGTTAAGTTTTGATTTCTTGTTCTTTGTTTTCAATTCATAATTAGTTTAGTTTAAATTATTTACTGTTTCCTGCAATTTGAAACCCAAACCAAACCAATTTCTTGAAAACCTAACACACCATCCCTGTGGATTCGACAACCCTACTTTTAAAACCCAAATTACCACAACCGAACAACATTCTATATAAAAATAAGTTTATATTTATATTTTCCACAAATATAGAATTATGAAAAAATGTCCATTGTCTACTATGATCGATAAGATTAGATTATCATTTATAGTTTTCAACATTACCAATAAATGTTATGCTCTTATTGCCGAAAACATATTAAATAAAGTGTAGTGCCCAGAAAATTTAAAAACTAAAAGTCAAAAGTTGACTAAACGGTAATGACGGAAGTAACAAACTCGATTGGACATTACCAGCCTATCTTGGTCGAGATACAAGGCCAAAACAAGAAATTCACTCAATTCAACTACAACAATCTTAACTAAATCTCAAATAGGACACTTAAACTAATACAAAAGTCCCAACACATAACAATTCTAACAAAATCAAAGATCATTAACTAATGCGGATTTCTCACTCTAATTCTCATCCTGTGCAACATATCCATCACCTGAAAACAAAACATTTATGCACAATGAGACAAAACTCAATAATATTTACATCTTACAGTCAAAACAGATTAAAATTCATTTCAATTCATTTAGGGAGGGGGTGAACAAGTTGAACGAGTTTGCAAATAGTTGACTTCGCACCCAAAAATATAACCGGTTTAGAAACAACCAAGCAACTTTCAACAATAGAGACAGAATTCAGAGTAATCCTTCAATTAGAAGACAAATCACTATTATTATGCAGGGTGAGATTTGCCTATCCCTCTTTATACAAAATCTTAGATTCCCATAATAGTCAGAATAAGAATCAGAATAGAATATTAAATCCTAAAAGTAGAACATAGTAGAATATTAAATCCTCAAAATTAAATATTTGATAGGCATTCGAGAAGTGTCAGACATGTGTGCACACATAACACCGGGGAAGTAAACAAAAAGTATATTAGGGCAAGCTTGATCTCTTGCTAACACCCTGCTGAATCCACCTCCTGGTCTTAGGGTTACCCAAAACCTGCTTAATATTTCACTTTGATATTTATTATCTTACGCATTTATCAATCATCAGAGTTTAAAACAAATCCCAACCCATTTCCCAAAATTCATAGAATAAAACTCAGAATCTAAACACACTATCCTATTTAGCTCTGGCAAAAATTCGGATCAGTCAAATTCGGACAATGCCAAAATTTGGACGAGAAATTCATGTCCGGACCCGATTTTATTTCGGATCGATCCGGGTCGAACAATTCGTACGAAGCTAAAATCGGGTTCGGATAATAGAAAAAAGAGAAATTTTATGTCCGAATATCCGGTTAATTCGGTCAATATCAAAATTCGGACGAGAAATCTATGTCCAAACCCGATTTTTCGGGTCGAACAGTTCGGGTAATTCGGGTCGAACGAAATTTTGCCAGCTCTAAATTCCTATTTAACTCAATTACAAATCAACCTCAACAAAACAAACAAATTTAATTAGAAACAAGAACGATTCCGATTTTCACAAAACAGTCCCATTCAGGATGCATGTCTTGGAAAAACAAATAAAAACACAAAAGCAGATAAAAGTACATCCACATGGGGATTATGGCATAACCATTACTTTGAAGTGTTCACTTCACTTCATACAAATAACTTGAGCTCACTAACATGTCAGACCTAAACCTGAACCTATAACAAATAGGCTCTACAATTACTAACAGCCTAACGAAATTAGCACAAGCAAACTACCAACCTTACCCTTCCTAAGAAACATTTAAAAGTTTCTAACATCCAAGGAAACATATCAAAAAGGTCACACAATAACAAAAGAAAATTATATTTAAACTTGACCACACAAAAACATGGGCAGATTACAAAACTCGACTTGCAGAGAATATAACTTGACTTTCTAACCTCCTATGAAGCTAAATTTTTAGCTTTCTGAAAACATCATAAAGTCCCCTACAACTCTTATGTTGACCATAAAACCTAAATCAAATTCTAAGAGGTCTCAAAATAGCAATTGACATACTTGGTCCAGTTCTAACCCACTCTTAGTAAAACTCTCATAACTCGAGTTATACACCTCGAACACTCGAATATCAAAATTCTTATTAAAGCTAAAATAGTTCCAGACCAAGTCTTTCAATTCAATTTGACTTGTACAATTTTTAGCAAATTTCAAAGTCACTAAATCAAAATTGTCCCAAACATCCTGTTTGTAGATTATGGCCATGTTCTTTTATGCGGTATTCTGCGGTATGACACGGTATGGTGTGGTGAAATTGTGGCGGGTTGTGGTGTAATTGTGGCGAGTTATTGGTATGTTTTGGTGGGTTTTTGTATATATATAAATATTGTATTGGTAATTGTGAAAAAGTAATTTGTGGTGAGTTGTGGTGAATTGTGGTATAATTGTATTTTGTGGTGGGTTGTGGCAAACTGCGGTAGACTGCGGCACCGCAGTTTGTCAACCTCAGAAAAGAACATGGCCTATCTTAAACTTAACTTAAACTCTAACTAAAACAAATGCAAGCTTTAACCTTGGCCTCCCAACTCAGAAATAAGCATATCAACAGTCCTAACACCTTATATAACATCCCAATTATTCATCTAGGTCAAACTCATTCCTTAAACACAAGAATCACAACCTTTAAACAAAAGAGTGCAGCTTAAACTTAAAACCCTAGAAAATAAAAAATTAACACCAACCTTAGATTAGCTTAATAAATTAGTTAAAACAAATTCTAATAATTCCATCCTAGGGTAAAAATCAGATTTATTAAGGAGAAAAACTAGCTCATAATAATTCTAATATTATGAACTAAATAATAATAATAATAATAATAATAATAATAATAATAATAATAATAATAATAATATAATTTTAATAATTTACATAAAATCAAAGAAGGGTCTTGAATAATAGGTGATTAGCATAATAATTTTAATAATTTACATAAAATCAAAGGAATAAAAAAAAGGAAACCAAAGAACAATGAAAAAAAAGAACAATGAAAAAATAAATGAAAAAAGGAAAGAAAACAAAAAAATGAAAAAAAAATGAAGGATGAATAAAAAAAAGAGAAAGAAAGGTCTTGAATAATAGGCGATTAGCATGATGAGCTTTTGTTTGTATTAATTCTTTCACAACTTCTCTTACTGCGGAGTGCTTTGTGCTTAACCAATGTGTGGTGTAAGAGGTGTTTTGTTTCATGAAATGGAAGTGTTGTTACTATTTAGGTTCTTGGCTATTTAGCTCCACATTTCCCAAAAAGTTTCCTTCCCTACCCTAAACATAATCCCCATTACAACCCTTGAAAAGTCCTCATGATTAACAATTGTGCATATTGTCTATAGCGGTAAAGAATTGAGAGTCTTGTCAAGCTATAATAGTTTGCATGCATTGGTTGAAGGTGTTGAGGGAACACAAAACCCATTGTAAACATATGAGAGAGAGTGTTTTACATGCCCTAAAGTGAGGTCCTATCAATCTCATCTAGTTCGCCAAGCATTTGAATGGAACTTGATTATATTTGGGTTGGGATAGATTGGTTGTGTTGCTAACTAGGCTTTGCAATCTTGATTTGAGCTACAATTTTGTCTCAATTTGATTCTCGACCTTGTTATGGAGACCTTTCTGTGCACTTGCTTTGGTTGTCTAGTGTGCCCCTTCACCTAAGGAGGGAGACATTGGTTTTCTTCCTCCCCTATTTCTTTAGTACTTCATGATGGTCTTGCTTGAGGACAAGCAAGGGGTAAGCATGGGGGAGGGGGGGGGGGGAGGGTTGATAAACCAGACTTTCATGGGCTTTTAGCCTCTTTTTCTTTGCTCATCACCTTCTAAGGCTCTTTTACCTAGATATAATATTTAACTTAGTTTACTTTGTTTATTAATGACTAAAGTGTTCGAATCTCTATGTTTTTAGGTAATCTCGCCTTTAATGATGAAGAATACATGTCTTCGGGTGTTAAGGAAGAATACAAGAAGCAGTAGATGGTAGGAAAATGAAGAAAGACATTCAAGTCAAGTCAAGTGAGCACAGGCTGTGCTAATTGCTGAAGCCCAGGAAGACAACACAGGTTGGGCCTAATTTGGCACTGCTTATGCCAGTCTGCAGTTTACAACTTTTAATCATTTAAATCAGAAATAAACAGTAGTTTTTCATTATTACGTTCTTTATTCTAGTTTGTCTCTAGGTTTTGGGGGGAATTTTTCTCTCTAACCCCCTTTAGTTTCAATTTCTCCTTTCTCAATTATTAGATTAGATTATGATTTGCAAGGATTCATCAAGTTCGTTATAATTTCAATTTAAGACTAAGTTTTCTTTCTCTCAATCTTTACATTTATGTTTATTTACTTTCTAGTTTGCTTTCGTTCATTTTTTATTGTTGTAGTATGTTAATTAGTTGTTAGTTTAATGTAGTTTGGGTTGTGATTGATGTATTCGATGATTGGTTGACTTGCTTAGTCCTAATATGCCAAATTTGTGTTTGTAATTTGAGAGTTTTCTCATGCCCAACATGTGTTCGATGAAATGCTCGAGAGAGAGTTCATTTTTATATTTTAGGCAATTGATTTATGTTGAGAGGTGATATCAATTTGCTAGCGCGGGTAGAGAAAATGGTTAGGGTTTTGGCATGAGAGTGTTGAATTCTGACTAGGCCTAGGTTGTTAATCCTATAGTTTAATTAGGCTAACTCTATGAGAATAAGCAGTTAGAATAGTTAAGCTAGCCTCTGACCCTCGAGAGAGGGCTTGGGCGAAGTTATTGACCCTCGAGAGAGGGCTTTGACGTTCAATATGTTGCAATCGACCCCTCTTGATTACTTGTTTAGAATTGGTAGGTTAGGCTATTCAGATTGATTAGATATTGATTATTGATATCGGAACCTGAACATGTTTTATTGTTTCCGTAATTTGTAGTTCTATCATCACCACCACCATTACTTGTTTATTTACCTAGCCTAAAACACTTGAGTCACCTTTGAGTGCATGTAACACAACTCCCTGTGGATACGACAGTCGTACTCCCAAATGTACGACAACAATTCCTATTTAACCCCCAACTATCATAGTCCACATCCCAATGTCCAATCTATACAATTTAAACTTGAAAGCACCCTGAAGGGGGGTTAATTAAGGTGGTTGGCTAAAACTAAGTCAAGCTACAACACTTAACAAACTTGTCAGCCAAGGTCCTTGGCACAATTAAGGTCAAGGTATAAAAACAAAATTTAAATGACAAAAATAAAGAAGACAATAAACAATTTAGTTGATGTTCTACATTCCAATCAGGTCTACGTCATTAAATTTAAACTTTTCTTCACTTAGGATTTGAACCGCATCACTTTCTGTTCACTTAAGAAGTACATTATAGTTGACAGTCTTGGCTTCCTTGAGTACTTCCAAAGCAAGCTTGCAAAATTCTCGGCTCCCTTGAGTTCTTCCAAGGCAAGCTTACAACATACTCGGCTCCCTTGAGTTATTCCAAGGTAAGCTTACAACTTTCAATCAAGGAGATACACCCCCTTGATCTATAATTCTTAATCAAGGTAAGACAACATTAGTCTACGACTCACGCATTAAACAATACTTAGCTATCCAAGTGAGTTTCTCAACTCACTTAACACAACCTCCCTTAGAATATGTGAAATTAAGAATGTAGACCTAAAATACAAAAGGATAGTATATATTGAGCTATATAGTTTCTCTTGTAGAACAAAGTGATGAACTCACTTCTTCCATTAACCTTCAAATTCCTTGTATAACGCTTCAGACTTTGAATATGAACATTGCTATAGATTATCAATTATCTCCCAAAAATATGTTTCCTTTGATGAGGACCTCTAGTTGCCATATTTGTTGCATAGAGACCTTTAGCATTGTTCTTGCCAACGTCCTTGTAGTTGTCCATAATTCTTCCCATATATGATATTACCTCTTGTATGCACATGTCATTATTCATTGATTGGAACAATCACACTTCGATTCTTTCTAGGTGGATATTCGTTAGAAATCTCGTCAAAGTCCTCGACAAATTCTTTCCATATTTCTTTTTGGCTTGCTTTGTGGATTCTTGGTACAATGATCTCCTATGATTCCTTCTAGATTTGCTCGTGAAACTTACATTAAGCAATCTTCCAAGATTGATTCCAATTAATCTTTTCCACAAGTATTTCCTATCAAAAGATATATACACATAATTAGTTAGGAAATAATAATATTACTATAAATAAAATCTGCACAATGTAGTAATAATATTATAAAGATTGATAATGTCCTCGAATTTTGTCTTTCACTCAAAATAGCTCTAGTTGTCAAAGACCTTGATTGTGTCGTCAATGTCCTTGACCATGATACCAATGTCCTTGACCATGTCTCAAAAAAACCTTTCCTAATTACGCAAAGCATTTAACCAGAGGTACCCTAGATATTCAACCGAATATAGTATTCCATCTATAGAAATTCATACTTAACCACAAAAATATTAGTTTCATGCATAACATCTTTTAATACAGGCAAATAAACTAAGTCATACATGGAAATTAAAACACATTAGAGAAACATGAAGAATTAATCAACCGATACAACCTAACGTAGTTAATGACCCTCCGTTGTGGCTTTTATTCGATTCTCATGAACCACACTACCAAGCTAGGAGCCGCACCTGAATTTTTAACACCATAATTAAGTGAAGTTACAAGGCATGGTTAAAGGGAGAATGCACTAGTGGCCACGTCATGGACGATGATAGCCTCGTCCCTTCCTATAACATTGATTTGTTCTTCTCGGCTGAGGGGTCATTGATTGACTGAGCACTACTACTAGGGTGCGTGGAGGGCTCAGGTTGATTAGTGTTACCCTCTTGATAGCCTTGTTGCTTGTGGTTAGCTTGTAATAGTGCCCCCTGATATCAATCCTTTTCGGCCTAGGAAAATCCTTCACACGGTGTTGGAGATTGCAACACCTGAAACAACCTTTCCTTCTGTTTCTCCGACAGTTTTGAGTGAAAATGGTTGGGCACAAGCTCTACCGATAGTGCTCGGGTTGGGGTCCTTGGTTGAGGATACTCTACAAGTTTGTTGGTGCGAGCTCTCTTATCGTGTAGTTGACGAGCTATATTGTTGTAAGGGGGTTCCTTCCTCTTTGCTCCTTACTTTTTGAGGTAAGCCTCACGCTCGTTGGTCACCCTTTCGTTTCTAAAAGTTATGTCGCATGTCTCGTGACAAGGGGAGAAGGTTTGAGTTGACATACGATCCTTTATCTCGTGACTTAGACCGTTGTTTAATCGGTTTAATCGGGGCATCTCATTTGTTGCATACAGTGGCATTAAAAGGAAGGGTTTCATAAGCCTCGAGGTACACTAAAGTGCACTCATGCCTCCTTGGTACAGATTCAGGAGCTCTTTTTCATCATCCAGTTGGGGCGACATGGGGCAAAAGCGATTCCTCAACATTCCCTTAAATATACCCCATCCAACCCCTTGTTCCTACTGCCTCTCGTTTGCAGTTATCCACCATAAATTGGCTTCCTCCTTGAGATAGAAGCTGACAAACTATTCTGATAGAGAACGAGTTCTGATACCAATTTGATAGAGAACTGGAAATAAAGAAAGGCTAAAGATAAGAATTCAACATCTACGTGCTGCACTCAAGAGAAGAATTCAACATCCCCATGTTGGATTCAGGAAAAGCTTAACATCCCCATGCATAATCAGTACATGATAATTCAATATTCAATATAAATGTAATCTTCTTCATAAAGGCTAGCAAAGACCTTATTTATAGGTAAATAACCTACCTATTACCAAACATGATAGAAATAGGAAACTTGAATAATAATCCTAAACAATTTAGGAAACCATAATATTCCTAATAAGAAAAGGAAACTAAATATAATAAAATCATAAATCTACTAAATATTATTATTCCTAAATCTTTTACTTCTACTTTCCATCATCCTTCCTCACTTGAAAAAACTCGCCTCCAGAGAGTATGTGAAGGTACATAGTCAGCAAATAAACGCAGAGAATCTCCCAATTGTAAAACACATAGTCTTAAGTTTTATAGAAGGGTAGGACGAAAAAAATCCAACCAAGGAACAAAATATGCACTTCAACGCACATAAGAAAGTAGTGCACAACTTTGAGCTTCTCCAGAAAAAGTAGCAATTTGAGGAGGGGATGGCGCTTCTTTCTAGTGAAAAATTCATAAGGGACAAATAAATCCATATTGTCAAATTTTTGTCGTGACATCCCCAAATGTTTAGCTGGATGTCCAAAATAGAAAATTTTGAGTAGTCAAGATCTTGTAGTCATGTCTAGTGTATGATCAGTATATGTCTTCAAGAATTGCTTCAACACCATCAGCATCAACAACAGAGGGCATAATAGGAGGCAAACTAGGTACTATAACCTCTGAAGTTGTAGAACCACCTAGGGGAAAAACCAAAAACATAGGAGGCTCAAAAGTACCTTGAGACAGTGTCAAATCTTCAACATTGAATATAGAATGAATAAATAAATCAGGCGGTAAATCAAGTAAGTCAACATTGGAATGAATTTATTCACCCTCAATATGAGTTGATGATTGAACATGACTTAATATGAGATGGAGGATTCACTTCCTTTGCTTCTTCCTTACTAGAACTTTCCCGACTCTTGAATTGACTCACGATCCCATGAATATCTTCCTTAAGTGACTCCCAAATATCATCTAGCCTAGAGGTAATTCTTTTGCAAGTTCGAAGAAATTTTCCTCAATCTCTTTCTTCGAAATCTCTATCTTTTCACCAATCCTTTTATGACAGTCTTCAATGTTTGCCTCACTTACCATGCATGACTTTTTCTAAAGACATCCATGTTTTAGGAAACATCATGGTGCCACCAGTAACACACCCCTAACAGTAGCAAAACACAGCACTGTAACAGAACACAGAACAACACCAGATCAATGACACAACAACAACGACATCAACAAGCGGCTAGGGTATTATGGGAAACTGTTTTTGTTTTTTCAAAGATTGGATGGCAGCAGAAAAAAAGTTTAGGTGAAGGCTTAAAATCGAGAACTTGCTCTGATACCAATTTGATAGAGAACGAGCTCTGATACCAATTTGATAGAGAACGAGCTCTCATGCCAATTTGATAGAGGACTGGAAATAAACAAAGCCTAAAGATAAGAATTCAACATCCTTGTGCTGAACTCAAGACAAGAATTCAACATTCCCGTGCTGGATTTAGGAAAAGATTAGCATCCCCGAGCATAATCAGTAAGAATTCATAATAATTCAATATTCAATATCAATGTAATGTTCTTCATAAAGGCTAGCAAAGACCTTATTTGTAGGTAAATAACCTGCCTATTACTAAACTTAATAGAAATAAGAAACTAGAATAATAATCCTAAACAATTTAGAAATTATAATATTCCTACCAAGAATAGGAAACTAAATATAATAAAATCATGAATCTACTAAATATTATTATTCCTAAATATTTTACTTCTACTTTCCATCACCCTATCTCAGTTTGTCAGGGCATTGGAGGGTGCCAAAGAGCTTCTCCATATCCCATACCCATTCTTCAAGGATTTTAGGGTCAACAATCACGGTGTATGTGGGTGCAGGTCCGTAAACCTTTGGAATAGCCTGCAGCTATCATCCCAATTCCCTTCGCCTCTTATCTCGGTCAATATTTACAGTTCATTTTGCTTCGTCAACAATTCCAGCACGAGCCTATGTCAGCTAATTCTCAAATGGAACAAAGATCCATCCAAATGTTTGTGATGAGGAAGCCTTGGTTCTCGAGCATACGTGAGTCATTGTCCTCCTCAATTTGACTTCGGTGGGTAGACATCTATGGTTGGTGCCAGTAGAATGTTTATCGTTGTGTTCCGATATCTTGGGGTCACGAAGAGTCTGACTTATTCTCTTCTTACTAACGAGTTTCTATCCAAATAATTTAAACATAATGTAATATTCATAAGACTACTTGTTCTCAGAAACAAGAAATAATAGACAGGTTAAACATGCATGTCACTAATTACTTAGGAAGGATTTTAACAAAAATTTCAGACAACTTGTACACTAATCAACCAGATAAGTGTGGACCACTCAAAAAATTGCAGACAAACAATTCATATAATGTGAAGACATAATACTAGTAGGTATAGTTCACAGAGATGTACATTAAGCACTTGTAGAAATCCGGTGGGTCATTCCCACCTTTCAGAATATTACTTATATCATATTCTATTATGCTCAAGCAACACATATAAGAAAGATAGAAAACCACTAATTATTTCATATAATTTGTATGAAAAGAAAACAGATAGTGCAAATTATACCCAACCCGTACCAATATGTGAAAATGACGCTCACATAACTAGTTCTCAATGGTTGGTAACTTTTGGGGACTCATCACACTATCCCTACCCAATCCTCTTGCATTGCGGGTTCTTGCGAGCCATCTCAGGGCTCTAATCTAGATCATCATATTCTTTCCATGAGTTCTCTTTGATGTATCTTCGATCTCAGGATCCCCCTCGAGATCTCATTGTCGCCGCTTAAGTTGGAGGTTGGTTGTCCTTTCTCACCAGGGTGCCCAGCATCTCGTATGACCCCAACTTCTCAAGGTGTCCCACTATCTGCCTTACTGTCATTCATATCCTTTTCCTGCCACACCAACAACATAGTCGGGCCTTGGCTTCTTGTAGATTTAGGTCAACAGGGGGTAGTAGTTCGGACTTGGTAGCCCCACTCGGGGTCGTCCTTAAGGGTTAAGAGGTAAAAGATGGATATTTTCCTGGCCTCACGTAGGCAAGTGTTAAAGATGCCGATCACTTTCTTGTCAATCACATCTCTAACTCTCTCTGTGCATTCAAATGGTGAGGGACTAAGACGTCTAGGCACCCCGGTGTGAAAACATGATACATGATGATCATAGAAATGGCGATGGGTGGCCATCCCAGTTACATAGACACAGATAAGCATGCGTTTGTAACACAAAAAGAAGTAAGGAAATAAAATATACCCCATTTCCCATCTTACACTCATCAGTCCTAACTTTCTATGTCTTAAGTTAGACACTTAGTTGAGTTTAAGAGCTACAAGATCGAACCTAGAGCTCTGGTAGCACCCTGGATATTTAGAAACTAAACAACAAAAGTTTAGTAACCAATAACAACGGAAGTAACAAACTCAATTGGACGTTAATGCTTATCTCCTTAGAGATACAAGGCTAAAACAGGAAATTGACTCAATCTAATCACAAAAACTTAACTTAATCTCAAAGTGGACACTTAAACTAATACAAGAGTCTAACACTTAAAAGTTCTAACAAAATCAAAGATCATTAACTAATGCGGATTCCTCATTCTATTTCCCATCCCTTGCAACATATTCATCACTTGAAAACAAAACATTTACACACAATGAGACGAAACTCAATAATTTTAACTATAACAGTAAAAACATATTAAATTTATTTCAATTCATTTAAGGGGGAGAAGTGAACAAGTCAAACGAGTTCATAAACAATTAACTCCCAACCCAGAAACAATCAAGTTCAAAAACCATAGAGTAACATTCAACGACAGAAATAGAATTCAGAGTAATCCTTTAATAAAAAAAATTAGTATGATTACTCGAGGCTGTATTTGCCTATACCTCTTAATATAGAATCTCAAATTCTCAAAATAATCACAATTAGAATCAGAATAGGATATTCAATCCTTAGAATCAGAACAGAGTAGGACATTAATTCCTCAAAATCAGAAATTGGATGGCTATCCCAGAAATATCAGACATATGTTCAACCTCAGAAGTAAACAAAAAGGTATATGAAGGTGACCCTGATCTCTTGATAACACCTGCAGGATCGATGCAGCTTTTAGTCTTAGGCTTGTTACTCGAAACCTGTTTAATGTTTCATTTTAATATTTAGTTTCTTATGCATTTATCAGTCATCAGAGTTTAAAACATATCCCAATCCAGTTCTCAAAATTCACATAATAAGCCATAGAATTTAAACACATTGTCCTATTTAACTCAAATCAAAAATCAACCTCAACAGACAAACAGATTTACTTGGAAACAAGAACTATTCAGATATTCATAGACAACCCTTCGAGATGCATGTGTCGTAAAACTAAATTGAAACACAAAAGCAGATAAATTAAAGTGCATCCACATGAGTATTAGGCCATAAATATTACCTAGAAGTGTTGACCATGAAACCTAAATTAGACATTAGAAAGTCCCTTACAACTTTTATGTTGACTATAAAATCTAAATTACACTCAAAGGGGTCTCAAAATAACAATTAACATGATTGGTCCAATTCTGACCCATTCTTAGTAAAACTCTTATAATTCGGGTTATACACCTCGAACACTCAAATCTCAAAATTCCTATTAAATCTAAATTGTAAGGGCACTTCCATACCAAGTCTTTCAATTTAATTCAACTTATACGATTTTTACATGCTTACCAAATAAACCCTTAGATGAGTGTGTTACACTATCTTTAAAGGTGACACTAAGGATCGCTCATTGACAAGCGAGCATGATATGTGATTTTTAGAAGATCCTTGCACTTCAAAGATGATCCACATAGGATGATTGGATCTTAGTAAATAAAAAATTGGGAGATGGATGATGAGTACGTGGATTGGAATTCAAATATATCCAAGTGAGAATCGCCCATTTATTTTTCTTTTCTTTACCTTATTACTAGTCAGAAGAAAACGCGCCTTGCGCGCGGAAGTATATTATATGATAGAGCATTATTAGAGAAATGACATAAAGAAAAAGAAAGTATTCATGGATGAACTTCAATTTAAAAGTGTGTAAATTTTTGAAAAAATTGACTATTTTTTTTATGGAAAAAAGTTGACTAATTTTGGTAATGTGTAATATCAGTATTTATTATATGTTTTGGAAAATTTTCAAAATTTTATACCTCTTCCCAACACATTTTCAACTAATATTTACGATAAAAAAACTTACCTAACCTAAATCAACCATCTATAGAACTAAGTAAATAAAATAATAAAACAATAGAATAAACATTCAAGTGGGTAAACTCATTAAATGTCGTATGAACAATACCAACAACAACACTTAAAGCAAAATAATTTTGCAAAGTTCTAGCATAGGCATTAAGCAAGTAAAATGAAGGATAAATAAATAAAATAACTAAGCTATTAAATAAAGGGTTATTGGACGCTAATACAATGTACTTTGGAGGTGTATACTGCACTGAACTTTTTTCTTGGATAATAATATACTATACTCTGAGGGCGTTGGACGATAATGTACCTGAAACGATTTTGGCGGTGACTAACTCGGTGACGGTCTTACGTGGTGAGTTCAGGAACAAATAAATTAAAATATTTACTAAATTAATGTCATATCACACATTGTCAGCAAGTGCAAATGAAATTTAATTATTCTTTTTCAAATAACACCTCATTACTCTATATTTTCGCTAACGTAAACGATGTTTTTTGTTTGCAAAAAAATAGAATTCATCTTTGCTTATTTGGACTTGCTTACATGACATTAATTTAGTAAATATTTTAATTTTTTTACTCCTCAATCTACCACGCAAGACCGCCATCGAGTTAGCTACCACCGAAATCGTTTCAAGTGTATTATTGTCCAACATCCCCAAAGTACAATATATTATTGTCCAAAAAAAAGTTCAGTGCATTATTATCCAACACCCCCAAAGTGCAGTGTATTAGCGTCCAATAACCTTTAAATAAACTCTCAACTTGGGAGTATTTGCTAAAATATCATTTGAATAGTAGTACTCTTTGTATTTTGAATAATAACAGTATATGTAAAATTTTTAATATTTCAGGATTGAAATAAAATGAAAACAAAATAACAAAATCCTAGAAAATAACGCCTAATGTTTAACAAAATTACCAAAATGCAATTGAAATAGTAAATGCGCATTCATAGTTTTTAATATTTAATGATTCAGGGATTGAAATAGTGAAAACAAAATAATAAAAAGCTTAGAAAATAACCCCTAAAGTTTAACAAAAATTATCAAAATACAATTGGAATAGTAGATATGTATTCATGGTTTTTAATATTTAAGGAGTTAAAGGATTTAGGTAATTAAAAAAACTAAAATAAAATAGTAATAGGAAAAAACTTAGAATAAGGGTTCGAGTTGTAGAAATTTACCAAATTGTTATTTGAATAGTGGTGAATGACAATTTGAATAGTAAAATTGCATTTAGGCTTTTTAATGTTATATTAAATGATTTATTATTTCTAATTTTTCTTTTTTTCATTTTTTGATATTATCTCATTGGTAGGGAAGTGTGAACACCTGCATGCCCAACCAACAATTGCACTCATTCAAAATCCCTTTTCTAATTTTTTTTTTGTTAGGTTTTGATCTTAGGGTGCGTTTGGTCCTTTCCCAAGAAAATATTTCCTAAGAAACTTTTTCTCGGGAAAGCTTTTCCTAGGAAAGTTTTTGCTGGAAAAAAATATTTTACAGTGTTTGGTTAACATGATAAAGTTTGTAGGAAAGTTTATTTGAAATGTCCAAATTATCCTTATATATTAATTTATAAATTCTTTTTTCAGGGACATTTTGAGATGTTATAAACAATTTTTCTTTCCCATGCTTTCCCATGGGAAAGAATGGGAAAAAAACTTTCCCATACCACCCCATTGGGAAAGTTTTTACCATGGACCTTAGGAAATTGTGGGTCCCATTTAAAAATTTTGTCATCCCTATTTTACCCTCAAACATGGGAAAGTAAAATCAGCTTTCCCCAAAACTTGGGTAACCAAATACACCATTAGTTAAAAATTTTGTTGCATTCTTTTTTTTTCTTGTCATTTATTTTTCTGTTTTTCTTTTTTGACATTATTTTTTTGTACTTCACAATAATTTTTTCTAATTAAAATACTCAATTATTCTACTATTATTTTTAGTTTACTATTTTATTGTACTAAGTTTTGTCCTCATTGTCATATTTTTTTCTAAAATAATAAATACTCCACAAGCATTAAAATTATTTATTCAAAATCTCTAACATAATAAATACTTCACAAACATCAAAATTACAACATTACAAAAAAAATTGCAAAAGTAAAGAATTAAAAAGTGGGTCCCAAAATATATTTTCTTTTTGTAAAGGGTGATGATAAGTGTCTGTAAAACATTGCTAAGTGATTGTTAGAATAGAATTGCCATTATTTAGAAATGGATCACTCCTAATAAATTGTGTCTCCTAATAAATTGTGTTGAAATTCGTCAATAAGTAAGATGTCACACTTGGGAAAAATAAAAGAAAAGATAATGATATATAAGTTAAGCGGATTACTCAACACTATTCAGTTTTAAGATGGAATCTCACTTAACATGTCACCATTGACTTTAGTTGAAGTGAACTCCCGCCTTGAATCTCTCTAACAAATGGTATCAAAGCCGATGGTTCATTCGACTGACGCAAGGTGCGGGAAGATTGTCCCAAAAGAAGTACTATGGATAGGAGTAGGGAACACACGACACACACGGTTGGACACTTGAAGCAGAGATGTGACATGAAACTCAGGTGAGGTAGGATGCGACCGTAGTGGAGTAAAGTGGCACCTGTGGATGTGGTTTGTAAGAAATTCATGTGTAAAAGGGAAGAGAGACTCATGTGTGAAGGGAGATTATCAGCATTCACACATGAGCCAGATGTCCCATATTGAAAAACTAAAGGAAAAAACAATTGATATATGAATTAAATGATTTTCTCATTTTAACACCAATTAGTTTTAAGGATAGACTTTTAAGTGGTAGGTCCATCGATCCAATCCATAATTGAATTGTTTTTGCATAACCTATTACATATGCCTTGTATGGATGGTCCACAACTCCACAGGGAAAGCTTTTCCTCTCCCCGTTTTCCACATTTCAGCAGCCTCAATCAATGGTAATTCAAGACAGGTTGAGATACTACCCATAAAAAAATCTTTTCAAAACGTAAGGGTGTTTTTTTTTTTTAAAATAAATAAATAAATAAAATAAATCCGATTTTTTCATTATAAAACAAGAGCAGAATGCAGCAGTTTTAGTCATCCCAGTCTTCATTCTGCAAATACTCTAATCTCGTAGCAATGTCTACTCTTTTAACCTCCAATTCCCTGTTGAGAGCCGACCCACCTAAAGCCCCATTCTTGTCCTCAAAAGGCTCCAACCTCTCGGTGCTTCAAAATCCAAAGCAAACCCAACAAAGGTTTGCACCAAAAACAATATCATGCAAAGCAGAAAAAGATGATGCCAATATTGAGAGTAAACCAGTAGAGAAAGCAGGCAGTCCAATGTTGGACAGGAGAAATGTCCTTCTTGGAGGTCTTGGCACTGGGCTGTACGGGGCTTCGGCCACACTAGGTGGCGGTCGTCCTTCCTTGGCAGCACCCCTTGAGCCTGATTTCACCACATGTTTCCTCAAGGATTACAAAGGAGGTGGCCCAGCTGCTTTGCCCTGCTGCCCAACTCAGCTGCTCACAAAAGCCGACCAGATACCGGCGTTCGACCCTGACAAGTACCGTACACCCTTGAAAGTTAGGCCTTCTGCTCACAGTATGACTCCTGTGCAGCTGGCTAAGTTTAGGGAGGCTATATCCCGCATGAAAAACCTCCCTGACACCGACCCACGTAGCTTTACCCAGCAAGCCAATATTCATTGTGCTTATTGTGATGGCGCCTATCGCCAAATTGGTCACCCTGACCTGGACTTTAAAGTCCACTTTTCATGGCTCTTCCTCCCCTTTCACAGGGCCTATCTCTACTTTTTCGAGAGGATCTTAGGCAAATTGATGGATGATGAGACTATAGCCTTGCCTTTTTGGAATTGGGATCATCCACAGGGCATGAACATGCCCCTTGCATATACCCAAGAAATCTTGGGCTACAGCAAGGATTATGATCTCCAAATCACAAACCCACTTTTTGATCCCAAACGTGAGCCCAAGCACGTACTGCCATCCACCCTGATGGATCTCAAGTACATCGGGTACGACACCGGAAGAACCAGTGGTGACTTCAGAAACTTGGTCTACGACAACTTGTGTTTGATGAAAGCGGCCATGGTTTACGCAACCGACCCAGAGTCGTTCATGGGTGGTAGGTGGCATGGCGGAGAAGGCTACCTGAACCAGATGGGTACTCTCGAGAGAGGGCCCCACAACTGGATCCACGAGTGGGTCGGTGACTCCAGGGAGAAATACAACGAGAACATGGGAGTTTTCTACGCCGCTGGTCGCGACCCACTGTTCTACTGTCACCACGCCAATGTGGACCGTATGTGGAGCATTTGGAAGACCCTTGGTGGTGGTAGGAAGGACTTCGACGAACCTGATTTCCTCAACACTTACTTCGTCTTCTACGACGAGAATGCTGAGCCTGTCAAGATTTACGTTAAAGATGTGTTGGACTCGGCGGAGCTATCGTACGACTACGAGGAAATCGAAATCCCCTGGGAGAAACCTGCTGAGTACCTTGGGATCTCCTTCGACGATGTGGATCCAGTTCCGGTTGAAAGAGTTGACAAGCTCCCTAAGATGCTTTACGACAAGTTCCGTCTATCCAACGTGAAAAGGCCAAAGCCCGTAACTACTCCAGGTGCCATTGAGGTGCTCAACATCAATCTGGACCTGTTGCATAATGATGTGTTTATCAAGTTCGATGTATACATCAATCGGGTTAGTGAGAAGGTTACTGACACAGCCACGATTAGATGCAAGTCATACGCAGGTTCGTACACGTCCTTGCCGGAAAGGCCATCTGAAAGCGGTGCCAAGAAGGGTGTTATCAGCCAGAAGCTTAGGGTGCCAATTGCAGGTGTGCTTAAGGAGCTTGGAGCAGAAAATGACCCCTATCTGGATTTAGTATTTGTGCCCGCTGCTGGAAACAATGCTGTGAACATTACAGGTGCCAAGATCGCGTTTGATACACAGGTCACCTTTGAGTGATCCTGTTCGCTGGCTGCCTAGTTGCCCAGTGTCTTCAATTTGTCGTCATCCACTCTTGATTAAGCCTCATGTTAGTTACTTAATTATCGTGTCCCTATGTATTAAGCATCAGTGTGCTCCATTTAATTAGCTTTGAATAATCAATGGCGTTTATCTGCTTGGTGTAATGGTAATTAATTAATGTGTTGTCATTAAACATCTTTTTAATTTTATTTAGTTTAAGTTGTTTATTTTAATTTTTAAACATACTATTTGTTTGTGGTAATTATAATTAGAAATGCACACTGTTAGTTAATTAGCAATAATTATTCAGAAAAAGTAAGCAACTGAAGATTTCACTCCTTTAGGAAAAATGAAGCAGAACTATGAACTATCTAATATCTAAAATCAAGCATTTACACCAAGCAAAAGAGTTGGTCTCTTGTAGATGTGTTTTTCTTGTCCCTTTGCTGTATTTTTCTCACCAGTTAATTATTTGTTGACTGAGGGTCTCTCTCGTACTGGTTTCCAGCTTTAAAATTGTCAACAGAAAAAAGAGAAAAGAAAAGAGACACATTTTAAAATCTCGTTTACTCTTATCGTCCTCTTTTTTACCTGTGTCGCACTTTTTTTTGCTACAATCTTTTTTTTTTGTTTTTTGAAAGCCTGCTACAATCTTTTTTCCTTTTATCTTCTCTCCTACGGGTGTGTAAAATTTATGAGTAAAAAATAATTGGATAAAAGTTAAATTTTGGTAAATTTTGGAAAATTCACACTAATAATTATTTTTTTTATTTTTTAACTTTGGTAATTTTTGATAAGTTTTAGTAATTTTTGATAAATTTAGGTAAAAACTGGTAAATTTTGATAAATTGAAGGGGTATTTGACTATCCAGCTTTTTGGGTATCTTTTAGCTTTTTGGATAGTTTTTAGTTTTTTGACCAAGGTTAAAAAGTTACTTGAAGTTACTTGAGATGTTTGGCAAGTAACTTTTTATTTTAGCTTTTTGGACTCAATAAACTAATTTCCAAAAAACTACTTGATGAAATTTTTTGAGTTAACTTTTCACAAAAGGTTATTTTACCAAACACTTTCCTACAATTAGCTAACCCAAACAGTTAAAGTCAAACAGTTATCAACTAACAATTACAAGTTAACAACTAATATAACAACTACCCCTACCAACTAGTTGCCAAACAGGGCCGAAGTTATATATGAATTTGACATGTCCTAAACCCTACTTTCTCTCGATCTCTTTCACTCTCTCTACATTTGTCACTCGCATTCATCCTCTCACTCTCTACCACCACCAACTGCCGCCTACCACCATCGCCGACAACCGAAATAATAACAGAAATAGAAACCGAAATAACACTAATAATAACTAATCTTAAACCCGTGTGATGCACGATGTATGGAAAAATAAATATTTTTGTTAAAATAAAATGATGTTGCCAAATATAAATAACCAAAATTGAAAAATAACAATCTCACTAAAATCACGATAAATTTCTTCAAAATAATGGATGGCTATATAGTAGATGCCAATTATAAATTTATACTTTTTATGATAGAACAATTATTGCACTTTGAAATGGTGTTGTTAATGGATGACTATCTAGTATATGACAATTACAAATTTATACTTTTTATGATAGAAGGGTCATTGCATTTGGAAATATTGTTGTTTGTTGAGATGTAATTTTAAACTTGCATAACACAAACAACCCTATCATGATGGACAATTGACACTTGTTTTTATACATACCAAGGTTAATTAGATGGGAACTTGCCATATAATCAATATCTTTAAGAATGTAACAACACTCACAGTATATCAAAATGAACCCAAATTTGCAAAAAGGGCAAAATCATGAGAATTTATGTGAAAGAAACATATAAACTATAAAGCTAATATCCGGTGTCGTGATCCAGTAACTAGATATAGTATAAGATACATGCTATCCATTTTACATTTTAATGCAATTGTAGAAGCTACACATCAT
Organism: Portulaca oleracea; assembly: GCA_029582165.1. Lineage (NCBI taxonomy): Eukaryota > Viridiplantae > Streptophyta > Magnoliopsida > Caryophyllales > Portulacaceae > Portulaca > Portulaca oleracea. Next base: position 39,273,185 of record CM055873.1, read on the forward strand.
GTTATCAAAATAAGCATCTAGAGAATTAAAAAAATCCATAAATGTACGCATAGAAGAAGACAACTCCTTAAGAGCCCAACTAGCAACTTCATAAAGAACATCATCAACTTTCCACCTCAAATCATCTATCTACAGTTGTAGCACAACCATTAAGAACAAAATGCTTGAAAGAAAAGGAAAAATTCAAAAGAACACTTGAATGACATGGGTACTAACTGAAGTTAACACATCAAATTGGGTGATATGAATAGGGAAAGAAGATAAGCAAATCCAATTGCCAAAAAATAGAATCTCTTCAAACAATAACAAATCATTCATATCCTAAATTTAGCACAATTACATAGAAAGGAAGAGATGAGTGTACTATCATCCTCAAACAATAAACAATTGCGTAGTAGAATTAGATAATACACACCTAATTCATTGAGCCACTATTTCGTACCCTATTAAATGTAAGATTTGCTTCTTAATTTCATTAAGATATATCTAAGTTCTAATTGATTTGGTCTTGTCCTTCAGAATAAGTCAAAAGAAGAAAAGAAACCAAACACTCCAAGAAAATATGGGATTCACATGAATAAGCAGATGACTATTTCATATATTGGCATACACACACACACACACACACACACACAAAATTGAACTTAACTAAAATTGAGGAATGAATCAGAGATATCTACCCATAGGCACCCAAACTTGGGGCAATGGCCAAGAAATTGTACATGTTCATTGCATTATAAAGTTGCATCACCCAAATTCAAAATATACAGCCATGTGTAAGCTGGATATAGAAGATGCAAATACAAAGAATTAGTCTTCCATAAACCTGTGAGAGTCTAAAGACCCCTATAAATAGTTGTTAAATACATTTTCAAGCCTAAATGTCACTCCCATATTCTTCCTTCACCGTCGTACGTATGTACCTTAAAATGTCCTCATTGATAATTGATACCCCTATTTGAGTAGGCCTGCACAAAAACACCAGCAAGTATCGCAGACCATCAAGGACGAAGAAAGCTAATACCCAAAGAATAGAAACCCAAGTCAGTTCATCAAAGTAGTATGCCATCATTCCCAAAGCATGCCAAAATCCAAAAAAATAAGAAACTCTAAATCATCAAAACTGATAGTATAAACCCCATGACACAGAGTTGAGAAAAATTCACTATAGATAATTGAAACTTAAAAGAAACCCATATACAACAAGAAACTGAGGAATAAAGCAGGGAAATATGACCAGAAACACAATAATAAAAAAAGAAAAAGATGGCAGTACCAATCACAACAGAAAAAGTGTCTAGAACTTAACCCTAGATAGTCCACCTATTTCACAAAGATTCACTATAGATGACTGAAAGTTAATCGAAACCCAGATAAGTTAAGCAAGAAACTGAGGAAGAAACATGAAAATATGACCAAAACACGCACTAATTAGCAAAAAATATAATGAAGAGAAATCAAGATGGATTAGTTGAAACCAACACTTGAAAGCAGGGCAGGGACTCACAACTTTCACTTTCTTCAGTTGAGACATATATTTCTCTGTTTGCATTTCTTTACTTATTTCTTCAATTGTTGCTTCATCCTTTGATTTGAACATCCAACAACATAAATTCTTGTGTGCATTGCCTATTATGATGCTCACTTGTATTTAGATTATATCATGTGGGCTAAAATTATAACTGGAAAACAAATTTAGCTAACAAGTGTTTAAAAAGCTTAATAAATATTAAATAGAATCAATCAATTGGCCTAAGAGAAAAGGGGGAAGGAGTTAAACTATGAAAATAAATAAGAGGCATCTAGCTATCTAGATTAAATTGTCTAAAAAATAGTGAAGGAACTTACTAAAAACATGGTGAAGGAATTTACCCAGAAAAATAAAGAGCAACTATTCAAAAATCATTCTTGGCATTTGATTTATGTTGCAACAATTTGAGTCAGAAAACATTAATAAACCCTAATAAATCGCAAATTGAATGAAAAAACTTGACCTCAAATCAGCAGGCCCAACAAAGTCCAACTGGCCAAAAGATGTCCTAGGCCAGCTAGCCTTCGCCACTCTTCCCGGCCCATCAGCAGGCCTAACAAAGTCCAACTAGCCAAAAGCAGCCTAAGGCTAGTTGGCTTTCGCCACTCTTTTTAGCCCATTAATAGGCCTAGCAAGGCTCAACTGGTAATTTTTTTTTTAAAAAAAGAAAAAAGCCTAAAGGCCAATTGGCATTCAGGTGGATCATCCAATATCACAGCCCAATGGGCTAAAATAGTCGAAGACTCGACTCAACCAAGGCCAAATGGCCTTCATATGAAATTCAGGCCGGCCTAGTGGCTCAAAAAAGAAAAATCGAAGAAATTTCCAGTTAACTCAGTCATTAAGCAGGTAATTTTCTAAACCTACATTGAAAACCAGAAAAATGATATCTTTCTTGTTCTTTTGCAGGATAAGTTCTTTCATTATCAGCACGTCGGGTCACCAGGTGTTGACAACAAAGCGGACATTTTATCATCATCAGCAGCACGTCGGGTCGCCAGACATTCGTAACGCGACAGACATTTCATCATCATCATTATCAGCAGCAGCACGTCGGGTTTCCTGGCGTTCATAACTTGACAGAAATTTATCATCACTATCAACACGTCGAGTCGCTAAGTGTTCACACCAAGGCGGAAATTTTATCATCGCCAGTAGCACGTCGGGTCGCCAGACGTTCATAACATGGCAGACATTTTTTCTTCATCATCAGTACATCGGTTCACTAGGCGTTTATAACATGACAGACATTTTCTCATCATCAGTACGTCAGGTATCTAGGGGTTTACAACATGGCGGAGATTTCTTCATCATCAGTACGTCGAGTCGCCAGACGTTCATAATATGGTTGACATTTTTATCATCGGTACGTCAGTCGCCAGGCGTTCATGACGAGACAAGCTAATCATCACCATACGCCAGCCATCAGACATTCATAGTATAAGGACTTATCAGTAAGATCATCAAAAACTACTTTGATCACCGTCTTATTCAGATTTGATCAAAGTGGGGGCTATCTATAGACACCTGATTTTGTACTGATATTTTAGTGTGATTATTGTAAAATTAACTGACCCAAATAACGCTTAGCATGCAAAACCAACCCCAAACCCAAATCATTCTAGCCCAATCCATTTCAACCTAATCAATCAAAGTCTCCAAGCCTACGAATAGGTGAAAATCAGCTGGTTTCCAGCCCAAGATTAAACAAAAACCGCCTAGTTTTCATGATTTCAGCCCAACCCACACTGAAATCCAGCCAGAAAAACAAAAGTCAAAGGCGATCAACCCTAGTCAAGGCCCAAAATCTCCTAGTTTTGTCCGAAACCGCCTGACTTTTGCACGATATATTCGTGATTTCTTTCCCTTTTCGCGAAATCAAGTCAAATCTGCACGATACATTTTGGATTCCATAACCGTGGAAATAATCTCATGAATCCATAATATTCGATATCACAAGATCACATAATTATTTCGTGATCTTCGAATACTTTGCAACCTTTCGCCTATAAATACTAGCCTATCTCTTTCATTATTTTCACGATGGGAATTCTGTCAGATTATTCACACTGTAGGATTTTCCTTTCCCTCCTCCCTCTCAACCTTCCTTTACATGCTAATTGATTAAAAAAAAAGGTCATATTAATTCCTGTTTTGTTTTGTTATCACTTTTGTTATTGTACTAGCATGTAATCCTGAACGATCAATACTTGTATATTGTAAATTTTATTTACATAGTCGCATGACATCAATATTAATCTTGTGAAATTTACACAAATTCCTCCCTTTTTATTCTTTTACTTTAATTCAATTTTAGTAGAGTCTATTTTCAAAACAGACGAGTCAAAAAGTTTTCTAGCTCTAAGACTCGTAGCCTTATCCCCGAATCTAGATCATCGATTCACATACCGGAGTTTTATTATAAAGTTTGTTGTTTTTCTTTCATAAAAAGTAATTGGCGACTCTTTAAAACAAGATTTGCATAATTTAGTTTGTTCGAACTTTAATCATCTGAGTTTCTAATTTGGGTTAACGATCGAATAGCAATGCACGACACAACGCTAGAAGATTAAGACAGCCCAATCAGCCTAGGCCGCCTAGCCTTACTATTTGGGTCGGTCTCTCTTTTCGACCAAACAACGGACAAATTCCTGGCCTGGTAAGTTGAAAGCCAACTTGCTTTCACCGCGATAGCCTCCTGGTTTTCACTGCGAAAGCCTCGTGGTTTTCGCTCCCAGTCCAGTGATTTAGGCCAATTACGGATGCATTGTCTTTTGCATTTATTCTAGTTGTACTTTAATTATTTTTCCGAATTATTAACATTTGCAAATTAAATTGACAAATTCTGGATTATTAAGGATAACAAATTCTGGATGATTAAAAGTTGTTGAAAGTTAATTTATACCCTTTATCACTCATTTTAAAATATTATCTATCAATTATTTTTATGATGGCATGTATGTAATTTTTGATAAGTTTCGAGTTAAATGGTGATTTCTTTAAACAGTCAATTCAATAGGTTGTTCATATAAACATAATGAAAATAAGCTTATGGGACCCAATTAATCTAGTGAATAGGTTGTTTATCAAACACTTATTTAACTCATTTGACTTAATCAAATCTTCTAAGAACACAAGCTTTTGAGCTCAAAACCAGAACATAAACTATGTTTTTCTAAATAAGGCCCTGTCAAATTCATGGGTAATTTTATTTTACCAAAATTTACCAGGTTTTGCTTAAATTTACCAAAATTTTTATTAAAACCTACAAAAAATTACCAAAGTTAAAAAATAAAAAAAATAATTTTGATATACTACCGTAAATTTACCACAAGTTGTCTAATAGCAACTCGAACCTACAGTAAAAATTTCGTTCAATTTGGACATGCCAATAATTCACGAAAAACCAAACAGTGGCTCAGTTACTGTTCGTACGAATTTTTCTAACAATATTCTGTAACAACCCACCCCAAAATCATGTTTAATTATTTATAAAGCACAGTAATTATCCAAATCGCGTTATAAATTTTTCGCGTTTACCTTTATTTATTTATTGATTTACTTATTTATTTATTGTTATCGGTGTCGTGTCTCGTGCAGGAGATGGCTAAGGTGCCGAGTTATCGGCTTAAAAATTTTACTTTACATGTTCATATATTGGGTTAAAGTATTTCAGGTTATACAATTTATGTTATAAAATTATTTACTCGTTACGTTAAATTGTATCGGGTTTTACCGTTTACGCGGTTGGCTTAACCGAAAAGGGTCTAATTATTCGACCCCGTAACATTTATATTTTATTACCCAAACTTTAATTTATTTGGGTTATATTTATTTCGTTTAAGTACAAGTAATATTTATGTTCATTTATCCGGGTTTTCTTCATCCAAGTGTTATTTTATTTTAACCCAAGTTGTTACCAATTGATTTTATATAGTATAAACTAATTAATTGAGATTATTACATTTGTAATTATTATTTTTGGTTACAATTTCAGATTTAAGTAGATTAAAGGGAGAGTATAGTACTAGTAATAAAAGGGGGGTTGGGGTTTATTTCACATCATTTTATATCATCAACTCAAGAACAACTCTCAAACTCTCTCACTACCCCTCTCCCTCTTCCTCACTGCCGAGCCACAGCAGCCACCACCGGAGGTTTTTCCGGCCACCGGCGCCAGCCACCGGACCACCATGCCGCCACCGTCATTCCCTCTTCCCTCCCTACTTGTTTACTTCCTCAAATTCTCCTCTAAGTGGTATAATATCCAAACCCTAAACTCAAGCTTTATGTTCTAAATCAGATTTTCATGTTTTTATCATGTATAATTGTTGTTTTTCATCTCTTTTATGAGTTTAAAGCATGAATTTATATTGTGGTTAAGTTAGGGTTTGAATTTGGGGAATTATACATGTAAATTTGGATGGATTTTGTGTGTTTAAGAGTGGTATTATATTGGATGTTTAAATTAGCTTTTGCATGTGAGTTTTAAGGTCTTATTTGAGCAAGATTAAGAGGTTAAATTCTGGAAATTTATTGGGTAATAGCTAATTTGAGGTTTGATTGGAAATTGATACAAGTTGGAAGCCATTGGAGATGTATATATTAGCTTGAAGGGCTAAAATGGATTCTGTTTAAAATCAGATTTTTACAGGGGAATAAAAGGGTGAATTTTGCCCAGATTTTTGTTTCAAATGATAGCCTAGTTCATTATCTAACTGTAGGCTTTGGAATTTCAATTTCGACATGTATAGCCAGATTCGACCAAAACCGTAAAGGTACAAATTTATATACGAATTTCTGAGTCAGTAGGTTTATGCTCATTTTCGTCAAGTTAGAGATTTTATTGGCTTTGGAGTTGAACATAAAAGTTCTAGGTAACACTTTGGGCTTTCCGAAAAGGTATGGTATGCGTTCATACGATATCGGGATTACGAGATATGGAGTTTTCATTGAGGGATTATAATTTAAGTTCTGCCCAGAATGTTTAAGAGTGTATCTGGGTTGATGACCATTTTCGTCCCTTTGGAGACTTTATTGGTTTTAGTGATAAACATAAGAGTTTTAGGTTACTCTTTGAGCTTTCCAGAAACATAAAGTATGTGGTCGTCGGATATCGAGTGTGAGTTACAAGCCCGGAATGCAGGGCTGTCGGGATAACATTCTGCCCAATTTGGTTTATGTAAATGTATGTCTTTTGGGCTTTAAATCAACCCAATAAGGGGTTCTAGGCATAAATGGGTCATGGTTATAAGTTGTCATTTTAGAGTTATATGTTTAAAGCTAAGAGTACCATTATGGAATCTCAAGTGAATCTTAAGGATTGTTCGAAAAGCTAATGAGTTTAGTAAAGTATTTTCACCTCCCCATCTTCCTATAGAATAATATTCCAAGTCTTGAGCTAGCTAAGAGTTCTTCTAGCTTGGTAGCTTCCAAGTTCAAAGTCAAGTCCATCTTTATTGCCTAAATCATTGATCCCAAGCTTGTTCTTATCGTATTCGAATATGTTCATCGTGCCGTTTATCGTTCATTTGTCATCGTATTATCGAGTCATGTTGAACTCCACCGTGCTTACCCTAGCTGTCAAGTTATAATTACCCATTCACCATCGATTCAAGCTTGTTTTATTGGATTCAAGCCCTTCCATTTGGATCATATCCTACGTCATTATTCTCATGTTTTCCGACCCGGAAATTTCTAAAGTTATATGTGTACTGCTTCTGTCCGGGCCATTTTTCGGGCCCTTCCTTTCATTTTTAGCCTTCGGGCCAGTTGACAAAGTTAAAGATCATAATTTTCCCTATTCCGGGATGTACTTTTTTTCTCCGTTTCGATTTTCCTAACCCAAGTTATGCTACAAACTCTATTTTGATACAACCTGAAATTTTATTTCTAAAGTATTTTATTTATATTTACTAAGTTTCTAAACTTATGATTCTAATTCAGAACCTTATTCGGTTCTTCCTTTTTTTTTATGTATGCTTACATTGGTTGACAAAGTTTCAAAGGCCATCTCCAAGCCGAGCCGAGCCGCCAAGGTCTTTAGTGTCTTAAGGTACGCAAATTGTCCAGCTTTTATGATCTAAGCTATGTTCATGGTTCATTCAATTTCTGCCATGTCAAGTTTTATGGTTTACAGTGTCTTTATGTTTAATAGTGGACCCGCATTCTATGCTTATTTCTACAGTTATGTTTTTAGCACTCCTGATCAGAGTGCCTTGACCTGGCCAGTGTCGACTGCTTAGCAGTCAATCATTCCAAGTTTAGATCAACTTGGGCATACGCGTGTGTGAGGTGCTTGCACCGATCGTAAGGGTTCCACCTACTTTCTATCTTCATTGATTTATGGTTATGCATATGTTTATGTTCATGTCATGCAAGTTCTATTTTAACCCCTTCCCCGTTTTCAAAACGAATTTAAATGCCGGCACTAAAAACCGTTTTCGAACGGTTTGACGTGTTGGAGGTTTACGTACTGAGTGTTTCCCCACTCACTTTGCGAATGTTTTTAATGTTTTGTTTTAGGCGGTCCGAGCTCCCAGGATAAAGGCGAGGTTAAGCAGGAGTAAGTCGTCTATACAGGGTGGTTCTCTAAAGGCGATCGATGATCGGTAATCAAGGTTACTCAAGGGCATTAAAGGCCGGAGGTTGGGAAAGACTTTATGATATGTATGATTAAAAGATGTATTGTGTATTTGTACGTAAAGTCTAGCAGTTGGGTTGTATGGAGTTAAGTACAGTTTTATGGTGGATTGTTATATTGCGGTTGTGTGTTTTGCCTTGTCCCGAGTGGGGACGGCGGTAATGCCTCGACCTAAGGTGTTCCGCTGCGCTAATCACAGGTTTGGGATTTTAAAGTATAGTCTTAATCTTGTGATTAAGGTTGGGTCGTTGATTGTGGTATCAGAGCGGAGTTATAAGGAGGATTCGAGGATATAAAAATTTCCACGCAATTGTGATATACATTTGTGAAGTATGGATGCTAAGTGTGGAGACATATGTGTCCCTTATAGGTGTATGGGTCCTTTATGGATTGAGTTGGAAATATGTGAAATTTTTGGGATGGATGTTGAGCTTGAAGCTCTAGATGAGTATATGAAATGTAAGAGTTTTCCCTTGCAGGTTGCAGACTATGTAAAATTTGGGATGGTCCAATGTATAGGGGAAGTTCTGCCGAAATTTCTGTAGAAATTTGAAAGTTTAGTAGCAAGTTTAAGAAAACCTAATTATAGGTTGTGTCTAACTTAAAAGTTTAGTATGAATGAAGCATGTTATGTGTATAGGTGACGTTATGGACACGAAGCATGTTGATGCAGTCCTTAAAAGAGATTTTAGTCATCCAAATAAGAATTTATAAGTCCCAATTCCAAGTGGAATCGATGTAAAGCTCAAATTAGGGGCTAAAAGCCTTTCCAAGGTGTAGAGTGAAATGATTAAAGATGTGTATATGATACAAATGTTTAGTATGATTTAAAGATAGTAAGTAAGGTCACAGTAATCATGAGATGGAACAAGAGTTCCTTTTTAAGGTAAGTAAGGTTCAAGTTGGTTGAGTCTCGGACCTAGCCTTAATTTTCATTTGTTTAAATTCTTTCAACAAAGTCTATCAATGTCAAAGTTATTAAAACTTTTTACCGATGTCACATGGAACATAGAGCATAGATGGGTCACAATCGTGGCCCTTTGTCCAACCTCTTCACGATGTTACGGGAGCCCAAGATCAACGTCCAAGTTCATCTCAAGAAGTTGCAAACCGCCTTTGATCTCCAAGGTGCGACTAACCCGCAAGTTGAGTATCGCAATGATGAGTGCCGAGTTGGTGCTTATGGCCACCCTTCCCCACAAGAGTCTGTGGGACGATGTAAGAAGTTACTTCCGCCAATTGCTCTGTCAGGAAGAACCGGTCGATCGCTGGTCCTTCAACTACGACTACATTGAGCACAGAATCACACCGCATTGGAAGTAGTCACCATTCAAGTTGCTTCGCTTAGGCAATTACGTGTGTACGAGTTAGGGCTTTGCCTACACGAGAGGTTATCGTTGTCTGCTCCCCCAAACGCGAGACTAACCCTTCCACACGTTTCCCTCCCCACGACGTGGGTTATCACCGTTAGAGCACGAACCCGCGGAGGAAGAAAGATTCTAATATGGATCCCGACAAGCAGGAAGGTAACCAAGAGCCTAAGAGCACTAATGATTATGGTTAAGGGGCATCTCATCATGAGAATTTACGCTGATTGACTCTTGTACAGGGTTAACTAGAAGCTAACCTCCGCTAAGTTAAATGACCGTATGGACCTACGTGGTGGACCGATTCTTTTGTCCCAAGGTCATCTCTCGTAACTAGTTAAACTATGCTAAATTTATGGGGCCTCCCCATGCCATTGATTAAAGGGAGGCATTGGAAATAATTTGGGGACTTTAGAATTTGTTTAGTGTTAAGATGTATTGCGGATATGGTTGAAAAGGGGTACCCTAAGGGCAAAAGGAAGGGGCATCCTCATATTCTAGGATGTTTACATTGGTATTATACGTTGAAGGTTTCTAACTAGCAAGTGCTTGCAATAGCCCTTTAGGGCGGTGAGTTTTATGTCATTATAGGGCCGTGGGAAATTAATTGGAGCTTCCTTACTATACGAACATGCTTGAGGATTTTATAGCCAAGTGAAGCGAGGAAGGCCTTATGAGAATGCATTTGGCTACAAACTAAGGACATATACAGAACAAGTTATAAAGTGGTGATGACAAAAAGTTATGTTGAATAAGGGTATTTTCCGTGGTAATGTTGGAATATGTTTCAAAGATCGGGGAAATCAATTTGAACGACAAGGTCCTCAGTATAACCTGGGGATAGCTACGCGCCCAGGCACATACTCATTCCGCGACTAGGATAGGAGAAGATGCTTTTGGAAGATAGCTAGTAACGAGCAACCATTGCGGGGAATCAAATTTCTTCGGTATGACTTTTATACTTCAAGTTCATCGCTCAAGTTCAACTTTTATTCCCTGTCCTCAGTGTACATCCTCCTAATAAAGTTTACCCTCTTATCGCAATATTAAAGTCCAAGCTTTTCGTTCCCTATCCTTGTTTATTCTCAAGAATCTTTATCAGATCCTATCGTTGTTATCAGTTTAGTGTGTTAAAACATTCAATGACCTGCCTTTGATGGCTCGTTGCCAATCCATGAACCAATTCGTCAGGACCATTACCTACTCTCGTCTGTTGATGACTCGTTATGTCTCCAAAGATAAAACTTCATTAGACTCATATGACCCTTCTTATTCGTTAAGATTCATCTTTTCCAGGTGATGGTCACGTTCTATCATGAATTTGAATATTCTTTCCAAAGCTTGGCTTCCACCAACGTCATATTTTGTTTAGGATTAATAGCTTATGCCCTATTATTCCAGAAAGTTATCACAAAGTATTCATACTTTCCAAACTTTAATTGTTTTAATTTGAAGATCGATCCTAATAGCTTTTTCTCTAATTCAAGCTCATCTCGATGCACTTATGAACTTCCTTATTCACGAAATCATTGCAATTATCATCTTTGGCAAATATGCTATCTCTTGTTGATACCAGTTTTCTTAATTGATATACATGCGTCGTTGGACTAAAGAATACCTTTATTCATCCACGTCGTTTTAAGGCTTTAAGTCTACCAGTGTAAACCTCTGCTTTGTTGTTATTCATTTTCAAAATTCATGTTCTTACCTCTTAATTGATGGCACTTTCCTATTATCGCGTTTCCTCCATCCCTGTTGGTACCTTTTATAAGAAATAGATGCCTTGATGGAAGTTAATAAAGGGAGGAAAAACGAAGTAGAGAAATATTAGTTTGTATGGAATTATATGATACCTGAGGTAAGATGGGAAAGGTAGAGAAATTGTTGTTCAAGGAAATACTAGGGACCTTCGGGTCAAGGCTTCTTACGATTAGATGTTCATGAGTTCAAGAATGTAGAACGTTCGAAGAAAGATTACCTCTTCTTCCAAAGGATATAAGAGTCATATGGATATATTTGACAAATAAAATGTTCTTGCCATATAATTTATGATGGGAAGAGAGTGCTCAGCTAATTAACAGAGATGAAAACCCAGTGTTTTGGGACTCGTCTTAGAAAGTGATGCCAACAGAAATGAGTTTAAGGTTGTATAAATAATCAGCGTAAGGTGCTCGTCACGATGATGACCGTAACCTTAAGATGAGATACGATATCATGGGGACATATGGAAGGAATGAACAGACAACGTGCCTATGCCAGACGAATACAATGACAAAGTCTTACACGGGCATGATAAAGAAGACTATACTTGGACTACCAAAGGTTGAGCACGAACAAGAACAAGTACCCCTCTCAAGTATCGAAGGACTGTTCGACTCACCCAAGGGGCAAGAGTGTCATCTGAGATTGGTTAAGGTTAAGGTACCAACCACTCAGAGTTAGGGTTGAGAATACTCCTAAAACTGCCTTTAAAACAAATTATGGGCAATATGAGTTGCGGTAATGCCTTTTTGGACTTACGAATGCCCAACAGTATTTATGGATCGGATGAACCGTGTGTTCAAACCTTAGGTGGTTAAGTTGTAGTGGTGTTTAACGACGATGTTTTGGTATACTCGAAAAGCCGAAAGAAACATGTGCATCGCTTGACAGTGGCGTTTCAATCATTAAGGAGCAAAGGCGTATGTGAAAAATTTTCAAAATGTGAACTCGAGTTGGAAAAATAGGATTTTGGGAACATATAGTGATCCACGAAAGATCGATTGGACTCGACAAAGTATGCGCCATTAAAAGTTTGGCAAACCCATGTAGTTACCAAAGTTGAAGTTTCTTAGTTATGGCGAATGCTATAGGAGATTGTTAGAATCTTTCTAAAATAGTTCTTCCAAAGACCAACCTCCTCAAGAGGTCAACACGGTTGAATGGACGGCAAGTGTAAAGAAACCTTTTAAGTGTTCAAAGAAAAACTAACAAGCCCCGAATGTTACCCTTCAGGAAGGAAAGGAGTATGTGGTATATAGCAACGCGATTCATTAAATTTGAGACATGTGTTAATAGGGAGCGACAAGGTAGCGACCTATACGTCACAATTAAAGTCACTACGAGGATTACCCCATACATGACCTAAAGCTCGCAACAATGGTGCCGCGCCGAAATTTGAAGGCTTTACATTTATGGGGTCTCTAATGCCATCGTTACGGATCACAGGAGTCACAAAGGTATGTACACTCAGAGAGAGTTGAATCTAAGGCAACGAAGGCGATTGAACTCATTAAGGATCATGACTTGGATTCCAACGTCACTCCAATAAAGCAATTTCGATAGCTAATGCTTCGAGTAGAAAGGCTTAGCGTAAGGTGTTAACTCGTCTTGTAATACGTCCATAAATGCGGCAAGAATTCAATAGAGAGAGAGCATTGTCCCTACAATCGTCCGTCTTGGAGGGGACCAAGATAGAATGAATAAATGCCCCAGGACCCAAAAGGATTATGATAATCTAGCCACGAAAGGAATATCTGGATTTTTAGGCCATGAAAGCAAAACCCTAAGGTTTCAAAATAAACTATGTATACTGATAAGGGAAGCTTAAGGCTTGAGCTTTTGAAAGGAGGCCACAAATCGTTGTACTCTGTGTATCCTGGAGGTACAAAAATGTATAATGGTCTAAAAGAGCACCTTTGGTGACCTAACGTAAAGGGAGGTATAGCCGACTATGGGGATCAATGTTTGCCATGACAAAAAGGGTCGAAGCAGAACGTTAAAGAGCATCAGGTAACTCTAGACCCTTAGAAAGTCCCACGTGGGAATGGGAATCAATTTCTATGGATGCTATCAGGGGAGTACCCCTCACAGCTTCTAGAAGGAAAAAAAAAAAAAAACATTTGAGTAATTACGGATCGCCTTACCAAGTTGGCACAGTTCGCTCCTATCTATGAAGGAGGAAAGGTAGAGAGATTGGCCAATAATTGCGTACAAGAAGTTGTAAGGTTACATAGGATTCCAAAAAGGACATAGTATCCGAATGTGATACGCGATTTCAATCACGATTTTGGTGCTAAGACTAATGGTAATAGCTTCTACCATCTAGAAAGCGACAGCCAGGACAGATGATAAAACAAATTGTAAAGATATGTTACGCGCATGCATTTTAGGTTTCCAAGGAAATCAGGATGAAATTCCCTCGTTCATAAAGGTTTCTTATAGTAGTAAGTAGTAGATATTAGTCTACCATTCGAATGGCTCCTTTTAAAGCGTCTTATAACAGGAAATGTCACACCCGCGATGTTAGGGTGGATTAGTTAAAGCTGTAGTCACAGGTCCGGAGTTAATCCAGGACGCATCACATAAGATCAGAGTCATCCGACCACATGTCAAGATCGACCAAAGAAGGCGGAGACCGCTTGATCTTCAAATTGGAAATCGTGTTTTCTTTAAAATGATTCAACTCAAGGAGATTCGAAGTTTCAATATCTAGGGGAAGTTAAGCCCTTGCCATAGTAGGGTCTTACTCCGTTGTGGAGGAGATCAATCCAATGACATATCGTTTAGAGGTACCTTTTAATCTAAGGCAATTACGTAACGTTTCACGTCTCTCCAACCCCAGAAATATGTATCGGGCTCGACCCGCAATCTTGAAGAAGAACCTCTACTGAAAATGGAACACGAATCAAATGACTTCACTCACAGGAAAGTCCCTTAGTCAGTACTTTGGGCAAATCAAGACACCTCGGAAACCTGCAGGAAACCGAGGAAGGAAGCGAAGGAAAGTTACCCACACGTCTTATAAGGAATATCAAGCGCAATGGAACCAACGGCAAGTTTGGGGCGAACTTCTTTTAAGGGGGAGGATGTAACAACCACCCCAAAATCATGTTTAATTATTTATAAAGCACGATAATTATCCAAATCGCGTTATAAATTTTTCGCGTTTACCTTTATTTATTTATTGATTTACTTATTTATTTATTGTTATCGATGTCGTGTCTCGTGCGGGGAGATGGCTAAGGTGCGAGTTATCGGCTTAAAAATTTTACTTTACATGTTCATATATTGGGTTAAAGTATTTGAGTTATACAATTTATGTTATAAAATTATTTACTCGTTACGTTAAATTGTATCGGGTTTTACCGTTCTACGGTTGGCTTAACGAAAAGGTCTAATTATTCGACCCGTAACATTTATATTTTATTACCCAAACTTTAATTTATTTGGGTTATATTTATTTCGTTTAAGTACAAGTAATATTTATGTTCATTTATCCGGGTTTTCTTCATCCAAGTGTTATTTTATTTTAACCCAAGTTGTTACCAATTGATTTTATATAGTATAAACTAATTAATTGAGATTATTACATTTGTAATTATTATTTTTGGTTACAATTTCAGATTTAAGTAGATTAAAGGGAGAGTATAGTACTAGTAATAAAAGGGGGGTTGGGGTTTATTTCACATCATTTTATATCATCAACTCAAGAACAACTCTCAAACTCTCTCACTACCCCTCTCCCTCTTCCTCACTGCCGAGCCACAGCAGCCACCACGGAGGTTTTCCGCCACCGGCGCCAGCCACCGGACCACCATGCCGCCACCGTCATTCCCTCTTCCCTCCCTACTTGTTTACTTCCTCAAATTCTCCTCTAAGTGGTATAATATCCAAACCCTAAACTCAAGCTTTATGTTCTAAATCAGATTTTCATGTTTTTATCATGTATAATTGTTGTTTTCATCTCTTTTATGAGTTTAAAGCATGAATTTATATTGTGGTTAAGTTAGGGTTTGAATTTGGGAATTATACATGTAAATTTGGATGGATTTTGTGTGTTTAAGAGTGGTATTATATTGGATGTTTAAATTAGCTTTTGCATGTGAGTTTTAAGGTCTTATTTGAGCAAGATTAAGAGGTTAAATTCTGGAAATTTATTGGGTAATAGCTAATTTGAGGTTTGATTGGAAATTGATACAAGTTGGAAGCCATTGGAGATGTATATATTAGCTTGAAGGGCTAAAATGGATTCTGTTTAAAATCAGATTTTACAGGGGAATAAAAGGGTGAATTTTGCCCAGATTTTTGTTTCAAATGATAGCCTAGTTCATTATCTAACTGTAGGCTTTGGAATTTCAATTTCTG
This sequence comes from Portulaca oleracea, assembly GCA_029582165.1. NCBI lineage: Eukaryota > Viridiplantae > Streptophyta > Magnoliopsida > Caryophyllales > Portulacaceae > Portulaca > Portulaca oleracea. The sequence goes on from CM055873.1 coordinate 39,288,852, forward strand.
ACATGTATAGCCAGTTCTGACCAAAACCGTAAAGGTACAAATTTATATACGAATTTCTGAGTCAGTAGGTTTATGCTCATTTTTCGTCAAGTTAGAGATTTTATTGGCTTTGGAGTTGAACATAAAAGTTCTAGGTAACACTTTGGGCTTTCCGAAAAGGTATGGTATGCGTTCATACGATATCGGGATTACGAGATATGGAGTTTTCATTGAGGATTATAATTTAAGTTCTGCCCAGAATGTTTAAGAGTGTATCTGGGTTGATGACCATTTTCGTCCCTTTGGAGACTTTATTGGTTTTAGTGATAAACATAAGAGTTTTAGGTTACTCTTTGAGCTTTCCAGAAACATAAAGTATGTGGTCGTCGGATATCGGGAGTGTGAGTTACAAGCCCGGAATGCAGGGCTGTCCGGGATAACATTCTGCCCAATTTGGTTTATGTAAATGTATGTCTTTTGGGCTTTAAATCAACCCAATAAGGGGGTTCTAGGCATAAATGGGTCATGGTTATAAGTTGTCATTTTAGAGTTATATGTTTAAAGCTAAGAGTACCATTATGGAATCTCAAGTGAATCTTAAGGATTGTTCGAAAAGCTAATGAGTTTAGTAAAGTATTTTCACCTCCCCATCTTCCTATAGAATAATATTCCAAGTCTTGAGCTAGCTAAGAGTTCTTCTAGCTTGGTAGCTTCCAAGTTCAAAGTCAAGTCCATCTTTATTGCCTAAATCATTGATCCCAAGCTTGTTCTTATCGTATTCGAATATGTTCATCGTACTTCGTTTATCGTTCATTTGTCATCGTATTATCGAGTCATGTTGAACTCCACCGTGCTTACCCTAGCTGTCAAGTTATAATTACCCATTCACCATCGATTCAAGCTTGTTTTATTGGATTCAAGCCCTTCCATTTGGATCATATCCTACGTCATTATTCTCATGTTTTCCGACCCGGAAATTTCTAAAGTTATATGTGTACTGCTTCTGTCCGGGCCATTTTTCGGGCCCTTCCTTTCATTTTTAGCCTTCGGGCCAGTTGACAAAGTTAAAGATCATAATTTTCCCTATTCCGGGATGTACTTTTTTTCTCCGTTTCGATTTTCCTAACCCAAGTTATGCTACAAACTCTATTTTGATACAACCTGAAATTTTATTTCTAAAGTATTTTATTTATATTTACTAAGTTTCTAAACTTATGATTCTAATTCAGAACCTTATTCGGTTCTTCCTTTTTTTTATGTATGCTTACATTGGTTGACAAAGTTTCAAAGGCCATCTCCAAGCCGAGCCGCCAAGGTCTTTAGTGTCTTAAGATGCATAAATTGTCCAGCTTTTATGATCTAAGCTATGTTCATGGTTCATTCAATTTCTGCCATGTCAAGTTTTATGGTTTACAGTGTCTTTATGTTTAATAGTGGACCCGCATTCTATGCTTATTTCTACAGTTATGTTTTTAGCACTCCTGATCAGAGTGCCTTGACACAACGATGTCATGTCGCTTAGCAGTCAATCATTCCAAGTTTAGATCAACTTGGGCATACGCGTGTGTGAGGTGCTTGCACCGATCGTAAGGGTTCCACCTACTTTCTATCTTCATTGATTTATGGTTATGCATATGTTTATGTTCATGTCATGCAAGTTCTATTTTAACCCCTTCCCCGTTTTCAAAACGAATTTAAATGCCGGCACTAAAAACCGTTTTCGAACGGTTTGACGTGTTGGAGGTTTACGTACTGAGTGTTTCCCCACTCACTTTGCGAATGTTTTTAATGTTTTGTTTTAGGCGGTCCGAGCTCCCAGGATAAAGGCGAGGTTAAGCAGGAGTAAGTCGTCTATACAGGGTGGTTCTCTAAAGGCGATCGATGATCGGTAATCAAGGTTACTCAAGGGCATTAAAGGCCACAGGGTTGGGGAAAGACTTTATGATATGTATGATTAAAAGATGTATTGTGTATTTGTACGTAAAGTCTAGCAGTTGGGTTGTATGGAGTTAAGTACAGTTTTATGGTGGATTGTTATATTGCGGTTGTGTGTTTTGCCTTGTCCCGAGTGGGGACGGCGGTAATGCCTCGACCTAAGGTGTTCCGCTGCGCTAATCACAGGTTTGGGATTTTAAAGTATAGTCTTAATCTTGTGATTAAGGTTGGGGCGTTACATATTCATCCATAATTTTTGTTCTCCAAACCCTAAAATTCAAGAATCAATCACTATCTAGTGCATGCAAACTCAGGTTCACATCATATCCAACAAATTTCATTCAACCCATATAATCAAACAATCTAAAACATGCAATTTAGGAGTGGGTTTCTTCACGAAGAAAGGAATTTACATCATATCCAACAAATTTCTTTCTTCTTTTTCCTTTTTATTCTTTCTTATTGACTCTTTTTTTTTTTTCCAACATCTACTTAGTAACAAGGAAACTAATTAATATTACAAGAACTTACACAATTAAAAAAAACACATTAATATGTCACACAGATATAATTTAAACACTTAAATAATCACAATATCAAAGTTAATCAGTTAAAAAAAGGCGGGGTGTTACACCAAAACAACCATGATCGTGGGGGCCTAGAACTGCAGAGGAGTAGCTTGGCGAAGACCTCTGTAGTTCTATAAATCAAGTGGATTCTCTGCAACTATTCGCCGAAGGTTTTTTGTCTGTTTGAATGTAAAACGTCATTAGAATTTGTAAAGAGGACAATTTCTTCTCTCCAGTTAGGTGTTTCAGGTGGCCGTGATGTCATAGGTAGAAGTGGTGGCTTAGTAGTTCTTAGTTCGATTCCTAGCAAAGTCTATCTAGTGTATGTGTCTTCGAATGTAGCTCTCTTTCGATTGAATGAAAAAGGAGTAGCTTGAAGTATATCTGTTTTATCTATGGTCACCCTGAAGTTCAGCATAGAGAGCAGGTATGGAGGGAGGTTAAGCAAATCTATGCAGGCATAAGAGAATTTCTGATCATTCTGGGTGACTTTAATAAAGTGGAAGGACGTTTTTAAAAACTAGGGGGGTTCACAAATGGTACAAGGCCATCAGTGTTTTATGGACTGGAAGTCAGAGATGGGGTAGCTTAATATCCCATCAACAGGACTGCAATATACTTGGACCTATAACCGGATTGATGCGAGCCTCATATTGGAAAAGTTGGACCGTGGATATTGTAATCAGGAAGGTATTGCCTCAAGCCCAAATGCGTTCGTCTTGAACCTGCCTATTCTTATGTTGGACCATAGGCCCATCATTTTGATGGAATCCAAAGAAGTAGGCCTGAGGAAAAGGAAAGGTTATCTAATGGAAGCCTAGTGTCTGAAAGTAACAGAGCTTAGGGATCTATTGATGGAGAAACGAAATTCCTCGAATCAAGGGGGTTCTTCAGTCTTTAGAACAATGAGGAAGTTAGGAACTCTAAGAGAAGTTTGCAAGAGGTGGTCCCTCAATTGGAAAAAGTCATTGCAAGATCCAATTAAAGTTGTTGTGGAATCAATGAAAAGTAAACAAGTGGAATTGGAAGATGGGAGTCTGGCCAACTCCAGCAGAGGGGTACTGCAAAACCAAAGCTTCCATCACAGAAGTGCTACATCTATATGAGATTTATTGGAAACAACGAGCGAAGGTAAAGTGGGATGCAGAAGGTGATAGGATGACGAAATTCTTCTTCCAGCACTATCAAGTGAAGAAGCAGTATTCCAAGATCAAAGAACTAAAACAGCAGAGGGAGCATGGTGCTGTGATGAGGAAAAAGTTATGGGAGAGGTTGTATCTTATTTCTCTGGTCCTTTTCAGAAGAGGGAGGGGGGCTTGCAATCGTTGAAGGAGAGAGCCATGGCCAAGTTGCTTGAGAACCACAAGAAGCGTATCTCTAATATGCAACGCTCTTCCCTTAACAACCCCTTTACCAAGGAAGAGGTAGAGATTGCTCTTAAACAAGTGGTGCCCTTTAAGGCGCCGGGTCTTGACGGAATATCGGCAGATTTCTATCAACAACTTTGGCCTGCTGTAAGGGAGGAGGTGACCTCCACAGTACTCCACATGCTGAACTCTAGAAGGATTCTAAAGGAACTCAACAACACTTACATCTCTCTCATCCCCAAAAAAGGAATGTCCGTCAGAGATGGGGGATTATAGACCGATTTGTTTGTGTAATGTCATCTACAAGCTGGTTAGTAAATGCTTGGTGAACATACTAAGGGGAATTTTGAAAGACTTGGTCGATGAATCACAAAATGCTTTGATCCCTAGTCGACTCATGGTGGACAGTTGTTTAATAGCACATGAAGTCGTTTTTCTCATCAGGGGAAAAACGCAGAGCAAGAAAGTGGCGGATGTTAATGTGGATATGAACAAGGCCTATGACTGAATCAGTTGGGATTTCCTGAGGAGGGCTTTGATTAACTTGGGTCTACAACCCATTGGGTCAACAACCCATTGGGTCAACTTGATAATGGATTGTGTGAGCACTGTGAGATACTCGGTATTAATCGATGGGTGTCCTTCGCCAAGTTTCACACATGAGGCAAGCTTGCGTCAAGGTGACCCCTTATTCCCCTACCTATTCATCCTCTGTTTGGATGTTTTAGCATCAAACCTGCAAACTACTCAAGCAAGACAAACAAATTTGGGGGGTTAAGATAGCCAGGGGTAGCCTGGAGTTGACGCACATATTCGTTGTAGACGACTCAATTTTCACAGAACTTTCCGCTGAATACTGCTTGAATCTAAAAAACATAATCGACGAGTTTTGCAACATCTCAGTCCAGGTGATCAATGTGGGGAAATCCCAGATGATGGCTTCCCCAAATGCCATGGCAGAAGATAAGGAGGGGCTCAAGGTTATTTTTGGCTACCAACTAGAGGAAACCTTCACAAGATATCTTGGTATCCCATCCACTATGTCAAGGAATCGGACTTCGCAATTTGGATTCTTAGTGAAGGACATTGAACAGAAACTCCAAGGATAGAACACATCATTGTTGTCCCCCGCAGGAAGGTTGGCGCTAATAAACTCAGTCCTAGTCGCCTTACACAAACACATCTTCTCGGCCTTTAAAATACCGACTAGCGTCGCTGAAAGAATTGATCACATCATTTCCGAGTTCTATTGGTGGACCAGTAATAACTCAGCTTGGAAACATTGGGCTCCCAAGGAAAAAAAATTTGCGTCGAAGGGGGGAGTGGGAGTAGGTCTTAAGAGGACTGCGTGGACTAATGATGCCTTGTCGGCAAAACAAGCATGGAGATTAGAGGAAAAACGTAGGGGTGGCAATAATACCCGTACCCGCGGGTATCCGCTCCCACCCGAACCTAGAAAAACGGGTATGGGTACTATTTTTTAGAAAAATATGGGTACGGGTCGGGTACGAGTATGGGTCGAATACGGGTACGGGTACAATGATGGGTACCCAACCCAACCCGACCCACACTTAAAAAACCTACACAATGCTCGCATACGCCATCCATACTCCACGTCCAATTGGACTTAGTCTAGTCTGTTTCACGCTCCCAACCCATACTTTTGAAAAAAACTCATGAAAACCAATATTAATATTATTGCACTACATCTAAATTTGAAAGTCAATACACTTCCTTTCCTTCTTCCTTTTTCCATTTGCGTTGTTATCAAGATGCTAGCTTAGGGTTCCTCTAAATTTCTCCACTCGCACTTAAACAAGCCCTAAAATTGTCTTTAAAGTACCCGAATACGATTTGTAAATTTGTGCATATGGGTATAAAATGGGTGGTATAATTCAATTTTTATTTATACCCGAATAGTACCCGTTATACCCGTATACTCGGTGGGTACGGGTAAGGGTACTAATTTTTAGCACCCGCTAAATATGGGTAAGGGTAAGGGTATTGATTTTGAAAACGGGTACGGGTAAGGGTACGACTGTACCCACCCCGAACCTGACCCATCGCCATCCCTAGAAAATAGAGATACCCTCCTGGACAAGATATACAAAGCTAGATATAAGGTCTCTTCCCCCCTTCAAACGGAGAGGGGAGGTCTGTACGTGGGTTCTCCAGGTTGGACAAGCCTTTGCAGGGCGTCGGAAAGCATTAGAGATGGTTTAAGGGTCAAATTTAGGAATGGTCGACGGGGCTTTATTCTGGAGGATATTTGGGTCGGGGACCACTAGCTACAGCTGAAGTCAAGGATCAATAGGGCGATTTGGGAAGGGGCAACCATCTAGAAAATTATGGTCGATGAGGGGGGATGGAACATCCCCTTGATCAGAACCATATTCAGATGGGAGTCGGCCAACGACATTATGGCATATCCTCTTCGAGAGCTAGAGAAGGAGGACAATTTATATTGGAGCAAGGCGAGGAATGGAAGGTAGAAAACTAAAACATGGTACACTTTATAACTTTTAGTCTCTCTTTCTATCTCTCACCTCTCAATTCAACCCCTAGTGATTTATTTTATGATTTTCCATAATTCATTTTCAATTATCAAGGCATCATAATATTTGCAATTTTCTTGTAATTTAATTAGAGTGTTCGTTTTAAATTGATTTATTAAATAATTAACTTTTCACTTAATTTATTTAATATCATTTTCGTGATAAATCGCAATCGCTATTATGATTTATGATAGCATTTATGTTTCTTTGGTGCTTGTTCGGTTGTAATTTTTGTGGTTTTAAGTTAAGGTTGTCGGTCCACAGGGATGGGTGTGAGGCTTGATTAAGGTAATCGGTTTGTGTAAAGGGGTTTTTCTCAATGCGGAAAGCGATAAATTATGTAAAGAAAGCATTTAAATCTAACCTAGACATGATAATAATAAATAAAGCAATTAAAAGAAAGCGATAAAGAAAGCACTTAAAGATGAAAGCGATTAAAATGCATGAATGAAGACAATGAATGAACAACGAAATTGGGAACGAGAAATTATACCTTTGATGACTAATCTTCAATAAGCCTTCAATCTACACTTGAATTTCCCCCGAACAAACAAGAAATTGTGGTTTGGATTACCAAGAATCTCCCAAATTCTCACTAGTAAGTAGAATTGGAGTTCTTTGATCCTCCTCCCCACTAAAAATGGAGTTGATTGTGGCTAACACTATAAAGCTTGGAAAACAAGTCAACAATGGAGATTAGAGAGGAGAGAGAGAGAGAGAGAGAAAGCTTGTAAAACTTCAATGGAAACTTGCTTGAATTGAGAAAGCTTGAGAAAGTTGAATACAAATGCTAGAAATCAATGAAAGCTTGAAGAATAATGAAGAACAATTGAAAACTTGAAGAACAACTAAGAGAGATTAAAGCAAATAAAGGAAAGCAATTAAATCTAATTCTACTCCTAAACTACCTAGGCTAATTGTTCATTTAGATTAATACAAGTGGGTATTTATAGAAGAAGGAAAAATACAACCCAAAACCCTAGGACAAATCGCAGCAGACGTCTGTGACAGCAGTGGCTCGGCGAGCCACCCTGCAGCTCGGCGAGCCAGAGTTCTGGCTGGTGTTTTGTTGCCCGAAGCTTGGCTCGGCGAGCGGCCAGATGGCTCGGGCGAGCAAGCGTTCTGGGCAGTTTTTCCCTGTCGACTTCAAACGCGCATAACTTCTTCATCCGAACTCCGTTTTAGGCCCGTAAGATATCGATGGAAAGCTCTCGGTGTGTACTTTAAGCTCCCAAAATTTCAGAGCTATCGGAGTTGTAACGAAAGAGTTATGACCCAAAGGGTGAAGGCACACGTATTTCAAACCTTTAAGTTTGTACCGTTCCCCTGTTTTGCGCCAATCTTGATATGGAATTTCCGACTTCGGTTTCGCCTCGGCTCTCGGCTCGGGTTGACTTGGTTTGACTCGGGAAATAGCTCGGGATTCCCTAAAAACCTTCAATTAAGCCCAAACTTCTTCTAACTCCTTATTTTCCTACAAAACACCAAATCATTATATCTAATATATAAATAGGGGTTAAAACAAGCAAATATACCCTATAAAGAGAAGAAATTCGGCTCAAACGAGGCAACACCACTCAACACAAGGGTTTGCTACTTGAGCAAACTAAAAACGAAGAAAAGGACTAAAAGAAAAACTAAAAACCCTAACTCACTTTGAGGAATCACGGATGCATTTAGCATATGCATCTAGCCCTTTAAACCCCGTAGCCTGGTGGGCGAGGTAGGTCTCGTGAGGGTTTATAGCAACTATACCCACAAAAGCCACGAGAAAGAAAAAGGGAAAGAAAAGAAATGAAAACCGAAAAACGAAACAAAACAAAAGCAAAGAAGATATTCCCGTCCCCAATCATGCACCTAGTTCCCAAACCCACCTCAACAATCAATTGGAAGAAGCAAGTATAAACAAATTAAGACACGAAGGTTGGAAAACTGTCAATCTTTGAGATTTTGAACCAAAACACTTCCTGATGAGCAAAACACCTCGTGCATATGTGCAAGTGGGCTCTAGTCGGTCCTTCCTATCCTAAACCAGACAATCAGAGTTGTTCTGATGCTCAAGCTCGGGATTATCTATCCTACTTCACTCTTGGTTTTTCTTTTAACCTCTCTTTTCTTTCTTTTTCTTACTTTGCTCTCTTTTCTTTCTTTTTCTTACTTTGCTCTTTTCTTTTTTTACTTTTCTCTTTCTTATCATTATTTTGCTCAACTCTTTTTTTCTTTTTTCTTGCTTCGCTCTTTTCTTTCTTTTTCAAAACCTACGCTCTTTTATTTCCACTCAATCCGTTTTGTGTCTTTTAGAGAGTTTGTGTCGGGTTTTGCGGAATTTAAGCACCGGCCTTCATGAGGTTACCCTCCTCTTTGGGTTTCTCCATCGTGAGTCATTGCACTTAAGGGGCATAGGGTGCCGATCCACCCAAACCAACCCATGACGGTAGGCCCGACAATAATTATTTAATGCATTAGTTAAGAGCTTAAGCAATTGAACAACTAAAACCGTCTAACTTAGGTAAGAAGACACAGTCAAAGCGTGTAAGATTTGAGGATTCCGCTTTCCCATTCCATGTAGAGGTCTAATGGAGATAAGTCATGGCAAAAATCCTTCCTAAGGCCCATCATTATTCATACCGGCCGCTTCTAACTGATTGAATCAACTGATTAGACAACTATCTACACAACTGTGAATGGAAACATCTTCAAAAAGAAAAACAACTTTTGGGTTTTTCACAACATTTCTTCCCTTTTTCTTTTCTTTTCACACACAAAATTTTCAATTTTTAGACACAAACTACGAAAAACAAAAACAAAGACTCAAAACTAGGTAATCTACCCATGAACAATAAAAGATATCACCCCCACTCCAACACAAGGCATCACAATGTCCCCATTGTGAGAAGAAGGGTGTCCTGGCAGGTAGAAAACCAACAAAAACATATATATAAAACACTTATCACATAAAAAGCGGTGGCGACCCGAGCCCACACGGCTCCAACAACAATATATATCCAACATTCACACTCAAGGGGTTCGCCACCCAAAAAGAAAATCAAGCATGCATCATGAATTATCGATACATTCACATAAAGAGAGGGTGGAAAGAGGTTACCTCAAAATTTTCAATAAAAAGCACTCAATCCACGATCCAAGGAACATCACACCAAGGTTAGAAATAAACAAGAAAAGCATACTATGAGTGATGGTTCACATGCAAGATCAAAAGGAAAAACAAACTATACAAGACACTAAGGACTAATGAACTAAGAAAACAAACTAAAATATTTACAAAACGACTCTTTTTTTTTCTTTTCTTAGACTCGAATATCGGAATACATACTACCCTCCCACTCCAACACAAAGTGGTTGTCGTGTCCTCAAAATGGAAACAGAAGTAGGTAAGTAAGCACCCCAAAATAAAAGAAAATGACACACACAAAAAGAAAATAAAATAAAAGAAGAAAAGAAAGACCAACTCACTAATTATACAAGAAGGGTGAGGAAGGATATTACCTCAAAGGCATCTTATCAAGAAATTCACTCCTTCTCACCTCAAGATATCGGGCATCATGTTAGAACCATTCAACGCCCGGAGTAACAAATCATGCATCCTCTCATGCATCTCAGAATGGTGGTGGTAAGAGCACACTCGCAATAGCACATAAACAAACATTAGTGCTCTTAACAATTTATCAAATGCCTTAGAAAAGTCATAGAACTGATGAAATTCATGAATATACAAGACTTTTCTAGGCACGGTGAAAGAAGACATGACAAATGGATCCTCCCGTTGACTCGTAAATGGAGATTGGGTATACAAATCAACGGAAGGAGGCAATACAACACATTTCTGAACATGTTCATGCGAAGACTTGGATGCAAACAATGGTTCAAACTCAATTTCCATGCAATTTTCATCAATCACAAATTCCAAATCACCACTCTCATCCAAATAATCATCACAATCGTCAATAGGTGATAAGGAAAACAGGGGGTTAGACCACATCATAACACTCCCAACATCACACACAAGCACATCTTCATCTTCATCAATATCAGACTCACTAGAAGAACTATCATCAAAAGACAAATGTGCATCATCCAAAGCAACATCAAAAGTGAAAGTGGAAGGTTCAGGGTCATAACTCATCGTGAATGACTCATAAAGCATGTCATCATTAAAAGCATCATCATCAACAACCAAGTTCAAACAATCATGATCAATCCCCAAAGAATTATGCTCATCATCACAGGTATGCACATCAATGGACTCACATACAAGGGTAGCTAAAGCCTCACTAATGCAATGATCCTCAATGAAAGTAAACAAATCGTTATCAAGCACACATTCAATCACAACAGATTCAATTTCACCCTTAACAAGACCATGCTCAATTGCATCACAAGCATAATGACATTCGATAAACTCAACTTTTTCTTCACACAAAGGCATGGACAAGGGTGTGGACAATGGTTCGTCATCTAGCATGTTTTCAACAAATTCTACATCATCACACACAGAATCATCATGTTCCTCATGCTCACAAGGTGGGGCTAGAGCTAAGGAATTACTAAGTAGTCCAAGGCATGGTCGGTTATAATAATCATCATCCTCATCATACACAGCAGAATCAACATGCATTTCAGGACTCAAAGACGATGAATGACCTATTTCAACATTCGAATCAACCATTTGTGAAGAAGGAGTTACTACCCTTTGATTACTCTCATGGACAAATTCACGCATATACTCATTCATGTTCGCACATAATTTTTCTACTTCTGCCTTGAAGGAAACCACTGTAGCTTGCAAACAAGAAATTGAACTATGATACGGCGAATCACACAAGGAGCATACGGAAGGAGACTCAACATCAACACTTTGGGAAAGATCATAACAGTTTTCCACATATCCCCCATCATAAGATTGATCATCAACATACACGGGGTATTCACATGATTGTTCAGTTTTGGTCCCAAAGGGTGGTGCATAAGGAGGTTGGAAGCTAGGACTAACATTTTGTTGTTCAAACTCATAGGAATCCCTAGACAACCATTCAAGTAACTCCCATGCTTTTTCTTCACCTAAACAAGAAAACCCGTAATAATCTAAAAGGTTTCGAGTCTCATAATTCACACCCTCACTAACAATTCCCAAAAGAGATAATGTATCATAAAAGATACCATATAATTCACATTGAACACGATAATCATGTAATCTAGCAAAATACCTCCAAAATATTTCATGCTCAAATTGAGGGAATTGGGGACTATCCATAACTCTTTTTTTTCTATTTTTCTAATTTTCTATTTTTTTCTTTTTCTTTTCTTTTCTCATTTTTTCGATATTCAATTTTTTTCGCTACATTTTTCTAGCATAATCGAGAAAGCAATAAACTATGTACACAAACCAATAGCCTAATCTACCAAATAACGCCATCCCCGGCAACGGCGCCATTGTTCGGTTGTAATTTTTGTGGTTTTAAGTTAAGGTTGTCGGTCCACAGGGATGGGTGTGAGGCTTGATTAAGGTAATCGGTTTGTGTAAAGGGGTTTTTCTCAATGCGGAAAGCGATAAATTATGTAAAGAAAGCATTTAAATCTAACCTAGACATGATAATAATAAATAAAGCAATTAAAAGAAAGCGATAAAGAAAGCACTTAAAGATGAAAGCGATTAAAATGCATGAATGAAGACAATGAATGAACAACGAAATTGGGAACGAGAAATTATACCTTTGATGACTAATCTTCAATAAGCCTTCAATCTACACTTGAATTTCCCCCGAACAAACAAGAAATTGTGGTTTGGATTACCAAGAATCCCCCAAATTCTCACTAGTAAGTAGAATTGGAGTTCCTTGACCCTCCTCCCCACTAAAAATGGAGTTGATTGTGGCTAACACTATAAAGCTTGGAAAACAAGTCAACAATGGAGACTAGAGAGGAGAGAGAGAGAGAGAGAGAGAAAGCTTGTAAAACTTCAATGGAAACTTGCTTGAATTGAGAAAGCTTGAAAAAGTTGAATACAAATGCTAGAAATCAATGAAAGCTTGAAGAATAATGAAGAACAATTGAAAACTTGAAGAACAATTAAGAGAGATTAAAGCAAATAAAGGAAAGCAATTAAATCTAATTCTACTCCTAAACTACCTAGGCTAATTGTTCATTTAGATTAATACAAGTGGGTATTTATAGAAGAAGGAAAAATACAACCCAAAACCCTAGGACAAATCGCAGCACGCGCGTCTGCAGACAGAGTGGCTCGGGCGAGCCACCCTCTGGCTCGGGCGAGCCAGAGTTCTGGCTGGTGTTTTTGTTTCCCCAGAAGCCTGGCTCGGGCGAGCCAGCAGATGGCTCGGGCAAAGCGTTAGGCGATTTTCCTGCCGACTTCAAACGCGCATAACTTCTTCATCCGAACTCCGTTTTAGGCCCGTAAGTTATCGATGGAAAGATCTCGGTGTGTACTTTAAGCTCCCAAAATTTCAGAGCTATCGGAGTTGTAACGAAAGTGTTATGACCCAAAGGGTGAAGGCACACGTATTTCAAACCTTTAAGTTTGTACCGTTCCCCTGTTTTGCGCCAATCTTGATATGGAATTTCCGACTTCGGTTTCGCCTCGGCTCTCGGCTCGGGTTGACTTGGTTTGACTCGGATCTCGGCTCGGGTTGACTTGGTTTGACTCGAGAAATAGCTCGGGATTCCCTAAAAACCTTCAATTAAGCCCAAACTTCTTCTAACTCCTTATTTTCCTACAAAACACCAAATCATTATATCTAATATATAAATAGGGGTTAAAACAAGCAAATATACCCTATAAAAGAGAAGAAATTCGGCTCGAAACGAGGCCGAACAGTGCTTTAATAAAATTTTAATTTTTTTAGTATCTCTCTATTTATCATAGTGTTTATGTTTTTTTAGTGCTTTAGTTTAATTTATTGCTTCTACCAATATTTGAATTTTGGTGCTAATTAAGTATGGAAGATGAAGTGACCATTATTTGACTACCACATCTTTATTATCACCATCTTTTTATATAAAAAGATATTTTACCAATAAATTTCAACATGAAATGATTACAATTTTTTGATAGAATATATACTATGCAAGAGTTAATGATTGTTTAATAAATGATAAAACTTTAATATACTTCTATGTAACAAATATTTATGAACTTATTTCTGTAACATGAATTTATTTTAATTTTTTATTTAATTAATAATTACCAAAAAGGAAACTTCAAGCTATATATATATATATTTTAAGTTGTAAGCTTTTTCAACCATATATTCAAATTAGTATTACAATATAATTATATTACGAAAATATAGGAATAATGATAGTACAACTTTTTCATTGATATTAATTACTAAGTATAGATTCTTTATTATCTTAAATTAGTCTTTAAATTAATTTTGTGTAAATTACCATATTATACCGTATACATATGAATTATATGAAAACTAGTTATTGTTGACTCCACTGACTTTGAATCCTGGATCCGCCACTTCCTGGATCGCAGGAGTACCAAGGAGACTTGTAGTCTCACTAAATCATGGTTTAACGCTATAAGCATTGGTATTCCAAAATCTTGGAACATCAAGAGAGAGAAAAAGAAAAAAAAATAGAAAATTATATGTTCCAATATGTTTTGGGACATTGGGATGTTCCCAAGCATAGTTGGAACATAGAAGAGAGAGATAGAAAGAAAGAGGAGAGAGAAAAAAAAATATTTTATTTTATCTTTTTTCTTTTACTATGTAAATGATTAAATATTATCATTCACTCTACTTATTCGTTGCCAAGTTCCACCCCATGTTTTAAACCATTACCCATGGACATATTGTACTCTCTATTATAATAATACTTTTTGTACTATTTGTCCCAAAATTTAAGAACACCATTTTTCGTAGCCTAAAGTTTGCACTTGCGTACATTGAAGTAATTGAAGAATATTCCCTTCCTACTGATAAATAATTATATTGCCAATAAAAGCTAATACTTCCTCCGCCTCAAAATATTAGTCCACTATTCCTTTTCTGAATATCCCAAATTGATTGTCCACTTTTCTAAAATAAAACTTTTATTCATTGAAATTCTTAAAATACCCTAATTTGAATTTGAGAAAGTATTTTTTCAATTATTAAGAGTCAATAGGCTTAAAAGTTTATAGAAAGCTGCAAACTGCATACAAAACAACCAACAACCACATTAAAAAGAAACCTTCACATCTCAAACACGATGTAAGATCAATAACTTCAGCTTTGGTCGGTCATCGAGGACCCGCACGCCTATAATATTTCCAATAATCACAACTCTTCAGTCTATCTCAGTTTTAATATCATCATGACTGTCATCTTTCAACATGTTCGAACGCCTAGTCATCCTAACCTTCTGACTATCCTTTTGGCTACGAACAACTCTACAAGTTGCATATCTGGCAAGCTGCCACTTAGATTTCATCAACATGTACAGTTTTCTCTTACTCCTGACTTTACCCTTCGAAGCCTCAAGGACGGATTCTTTAAGACTAGCAAGCAAGTCATGCTCAGCCACACCATCAAAGGATTCAATAGGATTCAGTCGGGTTGCTATGAGTGTGGTCAATGTCAGAGTCGACACCTTGATCCGTAACAGCCACCCGATTTTTCGGATCCACCCAAAAGAACATCTTTATATGACAACTTGCTTACATCCTTATTGCTATCCAAAACAATATTAATAGGATTCGTAATAGTTTTGTTAGAAGCATCTACAGACCTGTCATAATTGGTACTTAGGGGAGGGAGGGAAGGAGGGAGGGAAAAGTACACTTAAACCTGGGACCATTATTGGTATTTTGATTTTAATTGAGATTAATTTGTTCCTTTTTCTTAACATGCATGTCGAAACAAAGTGGATTTTATTGGTGTTTTGTTCTTAAGTGAGATTAATTTATTCATTTTCTTATAATGTGCATCAAAACAAAATAGATAATTATTTGGAATGGAAGGAGTATTAAAAATTATTTTAAATAGGAGTGTTAACTTGGAATAAAATAAAATACCTCAAAAGTATTTTTATAGCCAGATTGATAGCATGACCCGCTAACTAATTTCAAAAAGAAGCATCAACGATGACAAAACAAAAAACATTGTCGAATCGAGCGCGCATTGACGAAAAAGTTGGCATTAATTTATGAACATCTCCATATCCATGTCTATATCAATCTTTGTCGGTGGTACTATTCTTGAATCTTGAGTGATAGGATTCAAAAAGATCATTTAAAAAATGGGTGTAAAAATTCAATCATTGCGCTTTGCGCTACTTTCTTGATGACTAGTCCATTAATTTCATATTAAAACCACCTCCTTTTTAGTTGTCTTCCAAATTTTTTGTGTAAAAATTAATGACGGTTGAAATTTTAATTTGTGTAATAATTCATGATAAAAAATTAATATTATTATATTTATAATAAAAATATTATTAAAAAAATATAATATTAAGTTTTTTATAAAAATTTATGTGATAACTTATTGATTAAAAATTGATCTCACAAAATATGAATGACGAATAAAACAGATTAAAGACAATATTCGTTATAGTATGTGTGATTAAAATTTAAAATATTTTATTATTAACTTTTTATTATTAAATTAGTATGAAAAATTAATTTAAACACAAGGTAGTATATTAAAGATTTAAAAAAATTAAAGTGATGTGAAAAGAAGAGAACATCTCCTATTAAGGATCTGCAAAGTTCAATGACAAATGGTAGATAAATTAAATGTTACTTTCGGTAAATTTTTGTTTTTTGATAGCTTTAATTACTTTAAGTAAGAATTTGTAACTTTTGGTAAGTTTATGTAAGTTTAGTTAAGTTTTTAGAAAAATGTGATGTTTTTATATAATATTAAATATATGTGAATTATATTTGAAAAAATAAAAAAATAATGAAAACATTTAGATAAATTCATATTATTATCATTTATTAATTTTTATTTTAAAATTTTAAAAATTTTCAAATCTATAATTTATAATTTTAAAATTTATTATTTTTAATATTTTAATTTCAAATTTTTGTAGTTTAAATTTTTAGTTTTTAAATATTTTAAATTTTAGTTTATTGAATTTCTAATTTAATTTTTTAATCTATAGTGTTTAGCATTTTATAATTTAATAATTTAATATTTTCATTTTTTATATTTAAAATTTTAAAACCTTTCAAATTTGAATATTAAATTATTTTATTTTTGAATTTTTGAACTATTAATCATTGAATTTGAATACTTAATCTATTGTTTATTGTTGTTGTAATTTTTAACTTTTGAATTTTTAAGTTTTTGAGTTTAAGTTTTAAAATTTAAAATTATAAAATATAATTTTTTGTTCCAATTTTTTTCATAATTATTTTTTATTTTTAAAGAAATAACAAATAATATAAAAAAGTTAAAATTTAAATTTGAAATTTAATTAGAAATAATAATATTAAAATATTACAACATAAGCTTTTTATTTTAGAAAGTTTTGATAAATTTTGATAAGTGTTGGTAAGTTTTGGTAGCTTTTGTTAACTTTCGTTAAATTTTAGTAGTTTTCAGTAACATTGGTAAATATTTAACAATTAATATTTACTTGTAAAATTTATAGACCCTAAGATGGTAGACAAACTTTCATGCCTTGTTCTCTGGGATGGTAAATAAGGAGGTCGGTAAGGTATGGTAAGTTTAGGTAAGGAAATAATAATTGTGTGACAAACGAAGGCAATAATAATTATAAGACAAACAATGATATTTTGAGTTTATAGTAAAAAAAAATAAAAATCAATAGGCTTCACTCTTTCATCTTTTCTCACTTTATCCCATCTTTCTACTCTTTCCCATATTTCCTTATTATCTTATAATATATATTTAAAAATTTATATTTTTATTGATTGATATGACTTATCTTATTTAAAATACTTTATTAAAAATTATAAACTATATATTTAAAAATTCTTAATATTGTTTAAATAATGAGATTGATAAGACTTATGTTTCCAATATTATCTCGTATTTCACACTTTGTGCCACTATTTCCGCATCTTCCACTCATTCTCTATCCCACACCACAAAAGGAGAGGGTCCTAGTGTAACTATTAATATCATAATATGACAAAAATAATAAGGTATATATATGTTCTTTAGAGTGGTTGGATTGAGTTAGAATTACTAAGGTAAGGAGTGGAAAGGAAAGCAAAGAAAAGGTTGAGATTTGTTTGAGTTAAGTTAGTCGTGGGGTTGAAATGTTTTATTAACAAAATTTGAATGTTGTGAGGTAAATAAATGAAAAAGTTACAAGTGTTGAAAAAAAAAATGGAATGATTTGATAATTAAATTAAGGGTTTTTGGATGTTAATATACTAAACTTTTGGGGTATTGGACAATAATACACTGAACTTTGACCTTGGACAATAATACACTGTATTTTGAGGGGTGTTGAACAATAATACACTCGGTATGATTTTGCCAATGACTAACTTGGTGTCAATCCAATGTAGCGGGTGGAGGAGATGAATTGGTCCAAAAATATTTGTCTTCTCGGTCTGTCACGTAAGATTATCACCAAGTTCGCCACCGTCGAAATTGTCTCGAGTGCATTATTGTCCAACACCCCCAAAAGTTCAGTGCATTATTGTCCAAGGTCAAAGTTCAGTGCATTATTGTCCAATACGCCAAAAGTTCAGTATATTAGCGTCCAAAATTCCTTAAATTAATATTATTTCAATTTCTTTTTCATTAAATATTTGAGTTTGGTTTGAGTAGTTTTAGGAAGTTAGGTAAAGTATGGTAAGGTAATGTTGAATTAAATTAAATCTAATTTACCAGTGTAAAGAACAAGGCCAAAGTAAACAATCATTACAGTTGTACGTATGTAATTTAGCCATTTTTGAAAAAGTAATTGTTCAAAGTTCATTTATATCCTTTATCACCCATTTTAAAATATTATCTATCAATTACTTTTATGATGACATGTATGTAAGTTTTGATAAGTTTCGAGTTAAATGGTAATTTCTTTAAACAGTCAATTCAATAAGTTGTTCATATAAACATAATGAAAATAAGCCTATGGGACCCAATTAATCTAGTGAATAGGTTGTTTATCAAACACTTATTTAACTTATTTGACTTAATCAAATCTTTTAATAAACTATTTTTTTTTTCTAAATAAGGTCCCTTTTTTTATGCGGTACTGCAAGTTACCGCACCGCAATTTACTGCAACCTACCGTAACTCACCACAAATTACCATTTACTTTTTTATTTAATATATTTCCACAAAATCTACAAAATTATTTCTACCGCAACTTATCGTAATTTATTTATTATTTAATATACTTTCTAATTAAAACATTTCAACACTCATTTATTATTTCCACCGCAATTTACTGCAATCCACCGTAACTCACTTCAATTTATCACACCGTAATTTACCACACCGTAAATACACCTAGGGCCTGTTTGGTGAGCAAAACAGGAATGGAATTGAGTAGGAATGAGTTCTAGTTCATGTTTTTTCTGTTTGGAGAGCAGTTTCTGGAATGAAATTGCAATCCCTAGGGATTTGCTATCCCTCCCAAATAGGGGGATTAGAAACCTCCCAAATGTGGGGGGAATAGGCTATCCCTTTTCTTTCACAACAACAACAAAACCAATAATAATAATAATAATAATAATAATAATAATAATAATAATAATAATAATAATAATAATAATAATTATTATAATTATAATTATTAATAATTAATAATAATAATTATAATAATTATGATTATAATTATTAATAAATATTATTATTATTAATAATTATTATAATTATTAATAATTATTTTTATTAATTATTAATTAATAATTAAAATAAAAATAAAAATTATAATTATAATTAATTTGTAATAATAATAATTAAATTTATTAATAATTAATAATAATTATTATAATAATTATTATAATAAATAATAATAATCATAATAATAATTATAATAATAATAATTAATAATAATAATTATTATTATTAATTAATAATAATTATAATAATAATATAATAACAATAATGATAATCATAATAATAATTAAAATTATAATTATAATTATTTAATAATAATTATAATAATAATAATTATTATAAATGTAAATACTAATAATTATTACTAATAATGAATTGTTAAATGTTTTTAATTAATATTAATTTATAATAATTAGTAATTTAGTAATATTAAATTTAGTAATTAATAGTTAATAATTAATAATAAACATATATATATTAATAATTAATAAGTAATTATTATAATTAGTTAATAATAATTGATAATTACTAATAATTAATAAATAATTATAATTATTAATAATTAATAATTAATATAATAAAATTAATTGACACAAATGTCAACAATTAAAAATTAATTAATTATTATTATAGTTAATTATTTTCAATTGATTATAATTATTAATTAATAGAAAATAATAATTTATAATTTATAGTAATAATATTATTAATTAATATATAATAATAACTAATTAATAATTGATAATTATTAAAATTTTATTATTGTCATAATGATAATAATAATAATAATAATAATAATAATAATAATAATAATAATAATTATTATTATTATTATTATTATAACAAATACTGTGACTATAGTTTTAATTCCATTCCATTCGCCACCAAACACTTTGATGCCTAATTCCATACCCAAATGTAAATTTAATTCCATACCCAACTCATTCCACTTTTTTCTCCAAACAGGCCCCTAAAGTCATTCAATAATCTCCTACAAATGTGTGGCATAGGCATTGTCATGTGTCGGTTTCTGAATTGGGGCCGTTTACATGGATAATCGAAAAAAAATGAGGATTGAAGTTGGCAAAACGATTCAAAAAAGTTAACAAAAAGTATTCTTAAACAGTGACTAGTGATTACTGGAGATGGCTTTCAGTGACCAGTGACCAGTGACCAGTGACCACGACTGTGAGTCCGTGATACACGAGCATTATATTTATTAATGTTTTACCAACACGAGCACGATGATCTCTCTCTCTCTCTTTCTCTTTGTTTTTTTTGAAGCCAGCAAGAGCATGAACTTAGCTACAATTATTCGGTGTTAACATATTAGTACTATTAATATATTATGCCCGTGGTACACGAGAATTAGCTGTATGAGATGGCTTGTGTTTGCACTACGATAGGCTATGGAGTAGGGACACCGCTTTTCATATTTTGCTGGGCGTTGTGGGAAATCATTTTAAGCTAAATGCTCTCTTCTTTGGATTGGTTAAATCAAATTTGAATAGATTGAAAAGATTGAATTTGATAAATTATGGTATTTTTTTAGAAAATTGTGTAAAGTTTAGATTGGATTGAATTAGATTGAATTGGATTGGATTGGTTAGAGATACCAACCCAAAAAACATTGCCAAAATTTATTAAATGGTATATAATTTTG
Source organism: Portulaca oleracea (assembly GCA_029582165.1). Classification (NCBI taxonomy): domain Eukaryota; kingdom Viridiplantae; phylum Streptophyta; class Magnoliopsida; order Caryophyllales; family Portulacaceae; genus Portulaca; species Portulaca oleracea. The sequence goes on from CM055873.1 coordinate 39,309,714, forward strand.
TAGTATCTTAGGATAAACGTTAAAGTCACTGTTTATTTATTACAACTATTCTAAAAGTTGCCGTTGAATAAATTATTAATTACTCCCTCCATTCCATATTAATTGACATAATTTTGACTTTCACGGTCTCCAATGTCATTCTTTGATTGATAATGTCTTACATAATATGTTATTAACAATTGCAATATTATACTTTCTGATACTATTTTTCATTACGAATCTAATGGCGATAATTTTATATAGCAATTCATTGTATATTGAGAAATTTATGGTCAAAATTTTTGAAATTTGACTGCACAATTTCCAAAGACGATAGTTAATATGGAACGGAGGAAGTATATTTATATTAACAAGTCAATTTACTATAATTTATAAGTGATAAAGTAATGGAAAATAGAATTATAATAATTCCTAATTTTAATTTTATCCTAGTGGTCTGAAAAAAATGTATTTTAGTGTACGGACAGTGGGCAGAAGGGAAGGAGGTCCGTCGTCCAAAATTTTTTTAAAAAATTTCATGCCTACCTCGATAAAGATTATGAAATGTAATGACTAAAATAAACTTTAAATTATTTGTTTGAAAATCCGAACAAGTATTATTGTTTTTTAAGGAATAAGGGGGGGAATCATAAAAATTAGAAACAAATTCAAACTATTTGGGATAAACATTGTAGATTCACTAAACACCGTGGGGAAAGTGTTGTGTTACGTTTGAGAGTAAACACAAGCCAAAATCCACAATATTTAGGGTATATACTAGTTGATAGTACCATTAAAATATAATTTTATTTTTTAGGGACTAATACAATACAAAGAAAAGTAGATATTATTAGAATACAATTGGCTAAAGTACATAGGGATTATTAGAATCTAACTTTCCTAAAATGATTTTAAAATGTGGGCTCAAAAGTGTAAAATGTATGTTTCTGTAGTGATTTGTTATATATGTGATGATAATTGTTACCTTTTGATAATGGATCAATTATGCAAAGGTCATAAAGATAGTAGACTTTGGAAACTCTAGAGTCTAGTGATATATATAGATATATATATATATATATATATATATATATATATATATATATATATATATATATATATATATATAGGCAGAGTGAAGATTTTCCATTTCGTAGAAAATGGTAGTACAATTGCTTTACCCATACCCAGAAATTACAATTCATAATAAGACTTTGTTCTTCTTTACAGTAGCTAAAGTGTGGTAGTGACATGGTATGATAAAATTATGAATAGTGTGATATGATGTGGTATGATGTGGTATGATAAGTTATGTTGTAGTAAAATTTACAATAAAAATGATTGGTGTGGTGGGTAAGGTAAGAGAAAAGGGGAAAATAACACTAATTATACGGGGCATACATTTGCACCGTGTACGGTGCATAACCTATAGAAAAGATGCATTTCGCCAACGAAAAGAGACACTAGAGTATCAGCATTGCTGAAATGATAATAGGTACACTCCGACAAGAAAAAACTTGTTTGGACATAGAAAAGATACATTTTGTCAAAGAAAAGATACACTACAATACCACCACACTACAACAATGATAAGGGATACGCTCTGACATAGAAAAAGATGCATTTGGACCCAAAAATATACATTTCGTCAAAAAAAAAGATACATTAAAATTTCACAAAGATATATTATAAAAATGGAAAAGGATATATTACAAAGTAAACAAGAACATATTATAAAAAAGATACATCATAAATTGAATAAAGATGCATCACATAGTGAACAAAGATGCATTAACGAGACAGGAAAAAATATAACAGTTGTAAAGTAAAATAAATTACAATAATATGAAATTGAACTCTAAACCCATACATCATTGAATATTCTTACCACTAAACCATTATACTATTGTCAATGACAAAAAAAAAATATGATTTTATTTGTACCGTTATTAATAGAAAAGATATACAAAAAATAAGCAAAGACATATCATAAATAAGTAAAGATAAGAGAGAAAATTATAATTATTATAATAAAGTGTGCCATAATATGATTTATATGATAATTTATGGTTAATGTATAAATAGTAGTAGGTGCACTGTGATACCACACAAAACAATAGGGTCCAAATAAGTTTTCACCCTACATATTAATCTTGCTGACCAAGAAAACCATGGGCTTTTGCATTACAAGCAGACTCAATAATCTGGATTAAAATATCGTTGTGGCTTGGTTCTTCTGCATGAGCTCTTCGATTTCTTCTATTCCACATATAGTAAATGATGCAAGTATATATATGATTAGACCTGACAATCAGATGGATCGGATTCGGATCGGATTAGCTCGGATTCGGATTTTTCGGATCGGCTTTACTCTGGTTCGGATTCGGATTCAGATCGGTTGGGGTTCGGGTTCGGATTGACTCGGATGTGTTTTGTCGGGTTCGGATCGGATTCGGACTGGGTTTAATCGGATCGTAATGTTCGGGTGGGATTCAGGTTCGGATAGACTCGGAGGGGTTTTTGTCGGGTTCGGATTGACTCGGATGGGTTGTGTCGGGTTCGGATCGGAATATGACCGGTTTTGATCGGTTCAGGATCTTCTGGTTATAGTTGGATCGGGTGGGGTTCGGGTTCGGATTCAGTCGGATGGGTTTTTGTCAGGTTTGGATCGGATTAGGACTGGGTTTGATCGGATCAAGATCTTCGGGTTGTTTTCGGATCGGACCAAATTCGGATCTAAGTTTATAATATTGGGTAAACAATCTAAACATGTCATATACACCGAAGTAATGAAATTAGTCTATAATTATGCCAATTACACAAACCTTGTTTGAAAAATTTGTAGTTTAGATATATAGTGGTTGTGGATTGGCGGATGGTTTCGAATACACGTCTACTAAGCTCTAAGTTCAGAATTCAAAAATCAAAATATATAATTTATAAGTTAAAGGTAATCATCACAATCTACAAAAATCCAACTTAAAAATAAAGTTGAATTATATAATTTATAAATTATAATGATACCGGACATTTTTTATTCTAATTGGTCGAATTATAATCGGGTCGGCTAAGTTTGGTTCTATTTCGGATCGACTGTGCGTCGAGCCCGGTGAAACTCCGTTCGGGCAATTTTCGAATTGGGGTTAAATCAAATTTGACTCGGGTCGGATGCAATTGGAATAAGATAAAATTCGGTTCGGGCAATTTTTAGATTCGGGTTAAATCGGATTTAGCTTCGCTCGGGTCAAATAAAATTCAGTTCGGGCAAATTCGGATTCCGGTTAACTCGGATTTCGCAATGCTCGGGTCGAGTTCGGATCGGATCAAATTATTTCGGATGTGGCTCGAGTCGGATAAAAATCAGTTCGGGCAATTTCGGATTCGGGTTAACTCGGATTTGGCAATGCTCGGGTCGGGTTCGGATCGAATCAGATTATTTCGGATCTCTTTCTTATTCAGTAAATTTCGGGTTGAGATTTGGATCAGATTCGGGGTCGGATTATCTCCGGGTTTGGATCAAGACCGGATCATCCATTTCGGTGTCGGATCGGATCAAATTTTTTGGATCGGATCTCGGATCAGCTTTGCCAGGTCTATATACGATGGACCATGATAACCATCTTGACTCAAGATGGTTTTTAACAATCTTGAATTGTTCATATTTCACATTTTTGTAACTTTTATTAATATTTTCTTTAATAATTATATATATTTATCAATTATAATAATATAATACTTATTAGCTATGTGAAAAAATATAATTATAGCCTAATTTTATCGATCATAGTAGAAAATCCACATTTTATACATAATTTTATATTTATGAAATAAATATAAATAAATAATTATTTTTAAATTGTTTATAAGGTTTAGTAACCCTAAAAATAATGAAACGTACCTTTAGAATGATTTAAATACACTTACATTTCACTTTATTAGTGATTTAGAAGAAATGCAAGATAGGTAAGAGTCATCTTGTGTCAAGATGTTCATCATTTTCGATATATGATATAGCAGCGCTGCCTCTCACGCTTGATTGTTTATAGCCCAAGTTAGTATCTCCTACTCCCGCCAGAAGAATAGTCTTCATCGTCACCAAAAGTACCTGCATCGTCATGGTGCCCGGTGTCCCCAATAGAAGGATGAAATGAAGGGATATCAGTTTCTAACACTAGCAGTATGGGGCTTCGACATCTGGTTTCCGCAATTAGTCTCAACTTCCATTAATACTATGGCGCCGCCCTACATCACAAATTGGAGAATGCCCACAGGCATCCCAATGACTGCTCGAGCCTTCCTCCTGTGGGATTGGCCACTGACGACCCCTCTCCATGTCATTGGCTTCTTCAAGGATGAGACAACATGAGTGGCTTCGGAGACAAGCTTTGAAGCCCACTACCTTTGACATTGGAAACTCTTATGCAAGCTTGGAGCTCCAAGTGCATATAAGCATTGCGCTGTAAATACCACCTAGTTCAAGAGGAAGAACACATCAACACATTCTATCTTCTTCTTACTCCTCCATCTTACTTTGCTAATTCTCTTCTTCTCTAAACCCAAAACCATCAAACAATTACATAAACATCATCATCTTCCTTGAATCTCTCCCATAACGCAATCCTAATCTCTCTAAATCTTTCCTTTTCTAACCCTCATCCTCAAAAAACCTCATCCTAATCCTCTCTAAGTACTCTTGAAACCATCTCTATCAAACACTACAAAACACCAAAGAACCATCCAAAAGACTACAAAATCCTCTTCGATCTTTGATGATAGGCCGATTGGCCTTTACCAACCAGAAGCTAAGAACATTTTATTTCCAAGGACAGGCTACGTTCCCTCTGAAACTCCAGCCAAGCATCAACTGCTTAGGTATTATTCTTGTAAATCATGCAATTGTTCTTTGTTTTGCAATGTTATATCATATGTTACTTCATACAAATGCATGTTGAGTGATTTTGAGATGTGATACTTTAGTTTATCTCCCTTCCAAATTTTAAAAAAACATATTTTACAACTTTTAGTAGAATATTTCCTTAAGTGAGAGGCGGACTCAAAGAACATAATACTTACCCAATGGCCTGATATTAGATAGGAATAGGTGATGCCAATGCCCCTATAGAGGGCCCACCGCCCCATTCAACACTATCTATCCCGTATCCTCAAGAATGGTCTCCCCATGAATCAAACCCTGGAGGGAGATGACAGAAGGGTAGGGTTCTTGCCAATGAAGCAAGCACAAATCGACCCAAGAAAGGCTACTTACATGCTACAAGATTCATCTGTTTTGATATTCCAAATGAAAAATACATTGAACATATTTCTAAAACATATTGAACAAGGCTTTCAACTCAATTTCCCCTTTTGCAAAACCTAAGCTTTGTCTCGAGCTTGGTAAATAAAAGCGCCCATCATGCTTTCCAATGGGAGAATCTACCTGGCATTCCGAAATCCTAACAAGAATCAGCGAATTGGAGAAAGATTGCAGATGCAGCAGATGTGAAGAGGAGTTCACCTCGCTTGGTGAACTGATCCAACACTATATGGCTCTCACTCAGTAGCAGGTATGGAGACAAGGGTACATACCCTCCTATATTTTCAACAACAGACATCCGTGCTTCACAGTGCAGCTTTAATACACAAGTTACAGCCCATGATCAACTGCAGGATCCCTGCACAAGATTAACATGACATCAAATTTCCACCAGCAACACTCCTGATATCAAATTCAAAAATCATGTCATCAGAACAGATGGTGTGAGCATCCGACCTCCCCCCACCCCCCACCCCCCCCCCCCTCCACAATAGCCAGTGTCAGCCAGATAAACAGCAGGAGTCAGGGTAATGGGTTCCATAAGCAATAAAGTACTAGTCAAACCAGGCCTTGGAGGCTGTGACTACTCCGAAAAGCTCCCCCCAGCATACCATGAATCTCCTTTCAATAGCAGGATATACCCCATACAGGTTAATTTTTCTATGTTTAATGCACCACATGACAATCATTACTCAAAGACAACACTTAGTATTTTTTTCTCAAAAAAAAAACAAAAAAACTTAGTATTACTTTATTATCCTTCGGAACAGCTCCAGAAAGCGAACTGTTCCATCAAATCAGATTTCACCCTGAGGGAAGGAGGTGTTCTACTAGGGTTAATATGAAAATATTCCTTGCGTCACATGGCTTTTTCAGCCTCTCAATTGAAACTTTAAGGTACTTACTTTTCTGATAGCTCTATCCATGAAAATACATGATACTCAAATCCTCCCTTGGGATGGCAAAAACCAGTTTGTTTGGTGGGTAAGACCTTGTTCCCTGCATCATCTTGGGATGTCTCCAAACCACACGCATTGCAGAAATACTCCAGATCTGAGTCCTGATGAAGGCTCACATTTAACTTCTCTTTAAGGTAAGCATCCTGATAATAAATAGGGGAGACAGAAGCGGGAGGGGAGTCAATCAATAGGTTGTACCTTCATCCTTAAGATCTTTGATAGATGTGTTAATGGATAAGGATGAAGCTTATAGCCACTAGAGTTTAGGCTTGCAACAGCGAGTGCCCTGACCTTCAAGCATCAGTAAGAAAATAGGAGAAGAAAAAAAAAAGGTTAGGTTCGTGAACAAGCATGGAAAGTAAAGGTCGATGAAGACAGCAGAGTGCCCAGGAACCCAATCAAACCTCGCTGACAAAAGGTTCAATGACATAGAACTGCAGAAAAGTTGCCTGTGAAGCGATGGTTCTTAAGAACTGAAAATAATTGCCCATCCGAAAATACCTAACATGAAGGGAAATAGGTGTAAACGATAATAGATCAAGGAGAGCAACCCATGATTTTAGATATAAATACTGTTCAGATGGTGTTGAGAAGACTAACAAAATAGACAACCTTAAGACTCTTCGTGCAAAGTTCATTTCTTTCAACTTGATAATAGAAGCAGGTTGTTGTGATAACCACAATGACAAGGATTCGCCCTACAGATAAAAGCAGCTGCATTACAAGTTAGAGATGCCAAATCAGGAAGAAAATGTGATCAAATTATAGAGGGCAAAGAAGAATTAACCATTGGATGTGTGTGAGAATCAAGATGAAGTAAGATGAAAAGGGAACGGAATTCAGCTTCATTCTCATGAATAGATGCTGAGCTTCTATTGACTTCATACAGATTGTATAGAGATGCTAGACACTTAGTGAGCTGTTCCTTGTTTAGATGATGGATCGAAGAAATGATGCTACTGTCACCCTTACATCTTCTGAGTTTGTGGTGGGAAATGACATGAAATTTGACCTGCATAATCAGTACATAATGAGTCTCAGTAGCATCAGAGGTGCACACTTCACAACAGTCTTGACACAAGCAGAAGAAAGCCTAGAACATTCCAGCGGATTATCCACAAAGGCCCCTTGAAATATCCAGCCAGTTGGTTGGCCCGAACAAAATTAACATGTCTGAGATATGCGAATTCAGAAGACTGACAAAAGTATTGTGCCAGATGTATAAGCAATGCAATGTGGAAAGGGGTGAACAAAACATATAATGAGCTCTTTTGCATTTACGGAGAAGGGTGCTTTAGAATTCCCCGGGAAAATCAGAGTGTTAAAACATTTCTATGTATAGCCAAGACCAAGAGAGATAAATTGAGCTTTGATGGAGAACAAGGATAAGAAAATGGTTATCTGGTGCATTGTACTACAAGAGGAATGGGTTCCCAAACCTACAGCATTCAACCCCCCCCCCCCCCCCCACACACACACACACATACACACACAAGCGCGCACGCACATACAAAAACAAAGAATAAAAAAGACGGGTGATGCATAACCTGGGAAGGGATTTCATTTTTAAACAAAAAGGCGAATTTCAATCAGTTTCCCATTTGGAAAGGCAATTTTCTTTTACTATGGATAACATGCCATTTGAAAGAACATGCATTCTTTAGAAAATACTGTATACCCTGCCCTGATTAATCTGACCCTCATTATAGACTTACTGAAACATATACAGAATTTAACATTAAGTGTATCATAGACTACTGTACTCCATACCATTTTCTCGTACATCCAAATCACACGATCACTGAAAATATTTTGCATGCTTAGATCCTGTCTTATAGACCTTGTCCGATCAAAGATGAAATCGTGAACAACTTCAAATGGATGGTCAGATGAATCCAACAACTTCATGAGGTAATTTAGTGTGTCCTCCAACACTGGTAGAGGGCGCAAATCTGATGCTTGGACATCTTTTGTTGAGATTGTTCTGCAAAACTAGCAATTAAGACTGTGAGAGATACGAATCCGCTTATCATTCACAATGTAAATGGGAGCATAATTTGATAACCTTCACCTTTTCTTTTTCTTTTTATTTTGGGTTCCTTGGGGGTGTGTGTGCTGTGTGTGTGTGCTTTATTTTTTTCATTTCTTTTGTTTTTTGGTTGGGGGGGGGGGGTGTTCAAACTGATAAACTTCACTCAAGATTAAGGATGGATTTATAACCCAGAAAAAGGAATAGACTAATTTAAACTTTCAATGGGAGATCTGGAGATCACTGAAATCCTAGAGAACTTGACTCTTCTCTGTGATTATGTTTTAAACTTGGGAACCCAAATCCATGTCCTTACCCTAAGACCCCCAGCCTACTAACTTGGGTGATCCTAAAGAACGGACTAATGAAGTTACTCTAATCTCCTGAACACAGATAACAGACTTCAGAAAAGCCTAAAGAATTCAAAACTGCAACTACAGCAGAAAGCATGATAATGCTTACCTTCTTCACAGCAAGGCTTGATGACGTCCTCCCAGGATTTCCATCCAGCCTTTCAAATACAGCTAGATCTCGAAGCCGCTCTCTTTGGCTCCTCTCCTTCTCTACATTTTAGCAGGCAATTAGCCAATTACACATATCACAAGGATGCTTAAGAACAAGTTTTCTACGGTTAATTATGACTGTATTATAAGAACCAGACATAAAGTGACAGAAGATCCCTCATTCCCTCATCAACACCATATAATCTGTGCATAGACTGTATCTACTACCTAGGAAATTACATATCATGCTCATCAAAGGCAAGTACTAACAGCTACTAAGCACATCATCTACTGACAGTAGTTGCAGAAAAATCTCTCCACCTTTGAGCTTTTTTTCCAAATTAAGCCATCATTTCATCAGGTAGTCACAATTTTCTCCACAGTCAGGCAAATAAGCCAATGAAAATACCAGGAACTTCCACAAAATAAACATGAAATCATCTCCAAATTGCAATCTTTTTCGAATTTACCTGCACAACCCAGATCGTCCTTCAATCAAAATCTACTTCATTAAAAAAAGAGGCCCATAAACTTAGATCAAAATACGCATGATAATTACCTGGGCACATAGAAGGGCAAGTTCCAACGATTGATTGAGAACCAGAACAATCTTTGACTTCATCTTCTCCCTCGAACTGCAGTGATGGTGACCCGGTTCCACTTTCTCGATTGCCCTCGTTCACCCAACGGCTACTTTCTCTGCGAGTATCTCTGCTATAATTATTGTGGGTTCGGGCCGGGATTTGGCCGGGATTCAGCGATGGTCGTGCAGAGTTGGCGCCATATCTGCGAGTGGAGTGTGATGTTGAAGAACGATAGGATGCAGCAGAAGAAGCAGATCTATAGGAAGATTTTCCGGGCAGATTTCTGTCCATGTTTTTGAGCTTTTCCTGTTTCTTACTTTCTCCCCCTTCGCGTCTAAACTGTTCAAGTTAGTCAGGTTTCAAGAGGGACTTGAATACTTCGCTGATTCGTGTCGTGTCGTGTCGTGTGGCGTTTATCCGACTATCCGAGTGCTTGTAAGTTGTAGTAACTTGTTAAAAATGTTAAATTGTCATTAAATTTTTTTTTATGTCCCAAATTATCATGAACTTGTTAAGAGTGTCAAATATGTCACTTTAACTTACCAATCAATATACATTGCATGCACTCGGAATATGTGCTTCAGATATTTATAAGTGAACAATCATTGTAATAATAGTCAAAAATCTAATATCTATGGTGAACAATCTAATATACGTGGGTGAACAATCATACAATCTGAATCACATGCTCCAATAGCACCTAATAAATTGCACCAATATAGATTAATGTATGTTAAAATCCCTAAATGTAAAAAAAATTAAATCATTTAACTAACCCACCCCCCAACTCCTCTCACTCTCTCACACCCCAATGTCGCCACCACGCTCCACCACCCCTACATATGGCGACTACCACCAGTACTGCCCATCATCATCCCGGCGGCCACCATCGGCCTCCGACTACCCCCTTGTTTCTCTTCCTTGCAACCCCCTCCCCCCTCCCCCCACCCACCCACTCAACTCTCTCTTCTCCCTAACCACTCACTTCCACCATCACTGCATCCTCAAACCAACCCTATTGAGCAAACCCAGAAACCATGGAGCTCCACCAGCACTGATCACGATCCTTGATCGACTTAAACAGCTTTGTAGCCTCATCAAGAAAACCCCACCTCGTGAGAGCACTCAAAATCGAGTTGTAGATGAATATGTTTCTCTGTGACATTTTGTTGAACACTTTACGTGCATTGTCTACTGACCCACATTTTCCATACATATCAACCAAGTTGTTTTAAATAAATGTCTCTAAGGAAACTGCGATTTGATGATGCTAGCATGAACTTGACGACCATGGCATATGGAGTTCGATTGGATGCATCAATCCAGTAGCTTTGCTAGGGGGGTGAATTGGGGAGAGAAAGTTCTTCAAAGTTTGGCAAATTGACAAGATGGGGATGGGGAAAAGTTGGGCAGTGGAGGTGCAAAATTGGGTGGTAAATCAGGGGGCCCAACGATTTTCTGGATAGATTGAGCGGCATTATTGGGTGTTTTTTGGTGAGATTTTGTTTAATGTTGGTAAGTACAAATTTAGTTTGATGAGTTTGAGTTATGAATATGAATATTTGGGTATTGATTTGAGTTTGAGATGAAAAAAAGAGATGAGTGTGAATGGATTGGGTGTTTGGGTGGTTGTGGTGGTTATCGGGGTTGATGGTGGACAAATTAGAGCGGGTGGTGGTGGTCCTGTGGCAGCCAAAAAGTGGTGTTGGTTGTGTGAGGTGGTGGTAGTGGTCCCAAAATATGAGAGTCGGTTTGGGTGGACACCAGGTATTTAAGCATAGTTCTGTATAGTATAAGTAAGACAATAAGGAGAAGGAGCCGAGTCAAGACACTTGCATGCATGCGCTCCACATGCGCAAGATCACACATGCACCATCACATTTGAAAGACCCGGTCTAAAACATGCATGATTTTATGTACGAAAATTTCGAAACCTTAGCTATCAAATGCCATGCATGAACTACGTAAAAGCAACATACAAGGAGCTGCAAGAAGTCTCATGATCGAATCCTCACAAAACCACTAACTCACTCAAGATTCATGCTAAGACATGCATGCATCATCCAAGTGTGAACAAGGCAATTCGCACATGCATGTTTCACACCATCACCATCCAAGAGTGCATGGATGAAGTCAAGTTCGTCCTCCCCCTCCCTCCAAGGTCAATCGACCTTTAAAGCATTCACACCCCATATTCATCTTCACACTACTGCCGACCACAAGGTGCATGGTTCATCCCCTCTAAAATCTGATCGGTCGTCAACTCGATGAAACCTATGCCAATCTAGTTCATGCATGTACATTCCCTCTTGAAGCACCCTAAAGCCTATAAATACTGCCTAAACTCGAAGCCAAACACACTAACACATCCATCTACCCCCTCCCCCCCCCCCCTACAAACATCATTCTATTCCCTCTTGAATCTCTCAACTTCACTATTCTCCACACCATTCTTGCTATCATTCTCTACTCTCTTACTCCCTTACGTCCCAAACACATATCCCTCCATAAGCCATCCCAAAAGCACCACAAAACACATCCCCTAAAACCCCACAAAAAAAGAACCTCTTTCTTACCCTTTCCATCTTTTTCTTCTACCTAAAGTTTGGTTGGATTTGGCATTATCAAGGGAAGTTTCAAGGTTTCAAATCTATCATCTTCAAGGATAAAATTAAAGCATTCAAGAAAGGTTATCCGAGGCTCCTTCTAAAAACGTCATGTAGGTACTTTGTGTGTTTATTTCATAATGTAGAATGTTCTTGTATATGTTGTAACTCTTTCATTCTTTTGCATGTTTAATGAAATAATCATGTAAAGTTTCAATCTATCTTCCTTCCAAACTTTATTAAAAGCACATTTTACAAACTTTTAGAGTGTGTTTGGTAGGAGGGAAAACACTTTCTAATTTTCTAGTGTTTGGTACAAAAAAAGTTTGAAAAATCATTTCCCAAAAAAATCATTTTCTCCTAAAGGAAGGAAATTGACTTCCTTTGTTCAACTTAGAAAAAAAAATATTTTCCACCCTTGATTGTTGACTTTCACTACTAACTGAAATTTGAGGGCGAAATTCAACATTAACGGTTTTGCTCGAAATTTTGTAACACGATAGAATTGATTAAAAAAAACTCAGATATAAATTTTTCGCTCAAAATATTTTTATCAGATAACATTTATTGTGATATATACCAGAATTTTTTGCCGCTAAAACTAACTAAAACTTTAAAAAATTCAAATTGAACTGTTTGAATAGAAACTTTATGATTTGATAGTATGGACTAAGAAAAGCTCAAGTATAAATTTTGAGCTCCAAATATTTTCATTTATAACATATATCGTCATTTTTGTCGACATTTTTTTGTGGTTAAATATGACTGAAACTTAAGAGCCAAATTCAATTTTATCGGTTTGTCACGAAACTTTACAAAACGATAGAAATGATTAAAAAACTCAAATATAAATTTTAAGCTCCAAATATTTCATTTGTAACATATATCGCAACTTATGTCGACCTATATGGTCATTTTCCGAAAAACAATTTGTCTCCTACCAAACAAAGGAAAATTTATATGAAAACCATTTTCCTGGAAAATTATTTCTTTTGGAAAACGATTTCCTCCGAAATCATTTTCCTTCCGGTCAAACACAACCTAGAGTCTTTCTTTTTGTGAGAGGCGAACTCAATGGTTTTCACCTTTCAAGATTGTAGCCTTAACCCTGAATCCACTTCTTGGTTTCGTACGTAGGCAGAGTCTTTCTTTGTTTTCTTTTCGGTTTTGTCTTGGCTTTTTCCTTTAAAAAAGTAGGGCGGTGACTCTTTTTTAAACCAAAACACATCAGCATTGCCTAAAATGTGTTTAACATGGTTTTACAATGTATCGATGCAACTTTAGGGTGATTTTATATGTTTCTAAATGATAGTTGCAGAAATTACTTTTTTTCTTTACTTTTTCGATGTTAAGAGGAGTAGCCCAATTGACTTATATACCATTTCCTTTCTCTTTACTTTTTCGATGTGGGACATTTTTACTCATTGGTGAATCCCAATAATCTTCACCTTTACACATGAGTCTCTCCCCCTTGATCGGAAGCCTCTTTTTACCAAGGTTTCAAGTCACCATCAAGAGCCCATCATAGCCGCACCTTACTATACAGAGCCGCACCCTACTCCAGCTGAGTCTCTTGCCACCACTCTGCCTCAAGAGTCCCAGCCGCACCTTACTCCACAAAGCCGCACCCTACTCCATTTGAGTCTTACGCCACCACTCTGCGCATTCAGAAGACGCAGTCGCGCATGCGCTATGGTCCCTACTCCTGTCGATGGTGATCTTCCCGCACCTTGCGCGCGCCCAGCTGAACGAACCACCGGCTCTGATATCACTTGTTGAGGAGATCCAAGGAGGATCTCACTTCAACCGAGGCCCATGATACACAAGTTAAGTGAGGTTTCATCTTAAAACCACTTGGTATTAAGAGGAGTAGCCCACTTGACTTATATACCATGTCCTTTCTCTTTACTTTTTCGATGTGGGACATTTTTACTCATAGGTGAATCCCAACAAAGTGGATGTTCATTTCTAAAGTTTAGTTTAATCATTCATGAGATGTACCAAGTAAAGGGAAGATGATTTTACAGCTATTATTCATGGAATGCACAGATAATCCTTAAAGAGTTTTAAAAGTAAACCCCAGCATAAATCTCAAGTCCTACGGATGTTTAGAAGTCTAAACGATGAGAAAAAATGTTCATAGGTGAATCCCAACAAAGTGGGACATTTTTACTCATAGGTGAATCCCAACAAAGTGGATGTTCATTTCTAAAGTTTAATTTAATCATTCATGAGATGTACCAAGTAAAGGGAAGATGATTTTACAACTATTATTCATGGAATGCACAAATAATCCTTAAAGAGTTTTAAAAGTAAATCCTAGCACAAATCTCAAGTCCCACGGATGTTTAGAAGTCTGAATGACGAGAAAAAATGCTCACATGTTGACAAAATCTCAATTGATTTTGACTTGTTTGAGGCTAAGGATTAAGGTGAGATTGTAGCAAGTTAAAAGGTGTTTTTCGGTTTTTGTGAGGGCAATCATCCAAGAATTTAGCTTCTTTTTAAAAGCCATGGTTACTTGAAAACAAAAGGTCAAAGTTAAGCAGAAGTATCCTGGGCCTGTACTTAAATAGAGGTGTGTTAGAGTCACGATGATGCATGAATTTAGGCAGATTCACCCTCTGTGTGAAGGCCGATTGGCCATAATGAATTTGTAAGGGGAAAAGGTGACATGCATTTAGTTCACGTATGGAAAGGGTGATGTACGTTTATGGCCAATCGACCTTAATGAATTCGGTGTCCCAAAATCCTTGTACATGCACTGGTATAACACGTAAATGGAGAAGGAATGTAAATGCATGGTGAAATAACGGTCGATCGTCCTTCACATTGCGCATGCATGATTCGTTTTTAAGAGACATGTTCTATATGAACGGTGAGCATGCAAAGATTGGTACGCTAATGAGGTGATCAAGTTAGCTCGACGCAAAGCTGAGGCCTGCATTAGTTGGAAAAGTTTAAGCTTGATTTCTATGTATTATGGTCTTTGAGATTGATATGCTAAATTCAAACCGAGGGTGTTTAATGGATTTGTATACTCAGTTTTTGTAGTTCTTTCCAATGGAGCTAAAGGCCTAGGACTTCACAATTCAAATTCAAAGTCGGTTTCAATTACTAAATTAACACAAGATTGGTTAAAACTATATATCAACTAGAAAGGCAAAACAAACAAGCAATAAGATTAACTCAAATAACAAAAAGAAAGGCTCGGGGGGTTTTAGGCGATCAACGGGATCATAGTCATGGAGTTTTCGCAATTAGGAGGTAAAAAAAAAGGGATCAACCATGTGGGTTAAGTTATTGCTAAATTCTGCCAAACCAAACTCGCTCTTTCAAGGGTAACTTGGATTAATCTCCCCAAGACCTACCATGGGCCCTAGGAGTTCAAAGTGCACTTATCCCTAATTAGGCCTATTCTCACTCTCATGAGAATAGGACTAATTATTCATTCCTTATCATTCCAAACAAGTGTATAGTGATTTAACGACTCTATGACCTTAAATCACCACACTTGAAGGAAGGAATAAGGTGGAAACTAGGTTTTTCCCACCAATCACCCCCTAAAGTGACTAAACTTTATGACTAATCACCCATTAATGCCTTAATCACCCTCTAACCCTAGAAAATTCTACCCACTAAACATGTCTAAAATAATAACAACACAGTCAAAACCAAACCTAAACATGATTCTAACAATATCATTCAAAAAGCAACTAATGAAGATGATTAATAAGATATTATCACTAGTAATGCATTTAAACACTTAATTAACAACAATACATAAATAATATAAGGGATGGATATAACCTATCAAATGGTATAAATGGACAACAATGGCAAAAGCTATGAAAGAAATCTTCAATCTTCAATAAATGATCAATTTCTTACCAATAGTAGCAATGATGATGTAAATATTTGAGATTAGGTAGATATAATAATCTTCAACCCTAAGTAGCACTAAAACCTAGGTTAATACTCTGTAAAAGTTAATAAAAATTAACAAAAGTTGCTTCAGACTAGTGTTGAAATGACTAATCAAGTTATTTATACAAGGATACAAACTAAGCAAAAACGTAGTCATTTTGGGCACAATTTGCGTTAGATAGTGTCGTCGCGGGTGCGACGAGTGAGGTCGTGGGCGCTACGGGTGATGCAGTGCGATGTTGTAAAGGAAGGGAGAAAATGTTCTGTGGGGGGTAACAGACCTGACAAGCCAGGTCGCGGGCGCGACCTACCTAGGTTGTGGTTTTTCCTCTTTTTCTCTCCAAGTGGATGCCGTGGCTGCTACTAGCCCTGTCGCGGGTGCGACGGCTTACTGGCCCACCCTTCACTTTCCTCCTCTTGGCGTCGCGGGTGTCATGATAAGTGTGTATTTTATAGTGTTTATTAAGACTCAAACGTGTATATTTTGATTGATTAATATCCCAAATACTGCAATTTTATACCGAATTCTATGATTTCTTCACTTGGTTTTAGAGAATGGTATGTTTTGCAAGGTTAAAAGAAATCTCACTTTAAAGTTTGAATATTTGAAGAAAAAGTGGAGAAAACAAGAAAATATGAGAAAAAGAATTGAAAGGGGAAGAAGAAGGAAAGGAGAAGACGGTCCAGCCGAGCAGGCCCAACCTAAAATTGGGTGGACAAGCAAGGCGCTGCCAGCGTCTCTCCAAGCGCTGTCAACGCCTAAGTTAGAAGCTCCAGAATCTTGCTCATTGTCAGGCGCTGCCAAGGAGGAAAAGCATTAGAGTCAGCGCTAAACCACGAAGAAATAACGCGGAGGCACCAGACGCGGCCAACGCCTCCAGCGCCGCTGCCAACGTCTGGTGCCCTAATCCAAACCTATAAAAGGGTTCTCGCCCTGCGGTCAGAGAAACTTTTAATATTTTGTTCTCCCACAATTTTCAGTAGCTTTCTTATATTTCATTAGGTTTAGTTTTAGTTTAGTACTATTTTGGAGATTATAAGAGTAATTGAAGAGGAGAAGGAGATCGAATCGGGTGACACAAAGAGATCGATTTCGCCGCTTTAGATACTCGGTTATTTCTATTTACATTATGTTTTGAATTTGAATTCAGTTTTTATGTTATTAGTTTCTTTTGTCATGAGTAGCTAAATCCATTTGTTTGGGGAATAAATTCGATGTCTTTTGAATAATTATGAATGCGGTTTCGGTGTGAAGTTATATTTAATCGTTTAACCTTCGTATTATGTATGTCATAATAATAAATTGATCGCCTCTTACTTGGTTAAGATTCTTAATATCGGATCGAAAGATTGTTATTTCGAATTGGAAAGACGAAGATTGAATAGGCATAGAAAACAATTAGAAATAATGGTTTCATGCTTAGGGTCACGTTATAATCAGTGCTTATCTTTGATTAGATTAAACAGCCATGAAAATAGGTGTTTAGTATAATCACTGTAACTCATCTCGGATCGAAATGTTGTTGTGATAGGCCTTAGAAAGGCTATAGGCCCAGATAGTTCTAACACCACTTCACACCGGAATCACTGATTAATTAGTTGACTGACTAGAGTGGACTCCCCTAAACTCCCTTAATTATCTGGCAGAACTTATAAAAATTGTTGCTTTCTTGCTATTTTAATAATTTACTCTTTCACAAAACAATTTGACCAACCTAGCAACCTTTGCAGTGAACTAGTTTAGTGCGTAATTGACACAAGTCCTTGAGAGACGACCTTGATACTACACTGCACCCCTACACTTGCGGAGCACCTATCATGTCACAAGATCTATCGCAAGGGCGGCGGAACTGGGCTCCTTTTGCTCTTGAAGAAGGCCATTGTCACAACCGCTACCGGCGAGGTAGCGGGTGTGACGGGCCTGCTTTCACCAAGTTTACATGACTTTGCCTTGCTTCACTCTTCCCCGCTCCAGATTTCGGGCCGACTTGATTTAGGTTTCTTCTCGGGATTCCAAAATTTATGGGTCAGGTACGAGTTCGATTAAGATGAAGTTCGGTTTTAGGTAATTTCCAGTTGAAGAATGAACGGTTAGATACGGGTTCAGTTTGATTGAAGTTTAGGACAGGTACATTTTGGAAATGCTATACAGCTATAGTGACTTGACTTCGGGTTGGGTATAAAGTCGGTTTAATATGATTCGAGTATGGTTCAATTAAATTATCGATTCGACCTCGGTTCGGGTTTGAATTGGTTCAATTACAAATGAGCTAGGTTGATTCTAGGTCAATGTTAATCGGTTATATTATCGATCAGGTGGTACTCGATCATATGCCGGGTTCGGTTTGAATTGCTTTAGGTAAAAAGATGGTCAATTGATTTCGTGTCCAAGTTAATCGGTTATATTATGAATCTAACAAACCAACCTTTGGGGATGCATTGATTTAACGAACCAACCTTGAAAATTAATATTAGACGAACTGACCTTAACACCTTATTTTTTTCAATGAACCGCCACTGAGTCCAACTCGTCGGAAATATGACGTGGCGACGTTGCTTGCTTATGTGGAGGGTGTTTTAGCCAAAATAAAAAAAGAAAAAAATTGGACATATTGTTTGATGAGTTGGATTGAATAATCCAATATTTTTCATTTTTTTAAAATTCCACCTCAACACCCCC